>JAZGTH010000065.1:8525000-8672671 GCA_036877525.1 Chromobotia macracanthus | reverse complement strand
TTAACATTTTCATTAATCATCATGTTGTTTCTTAATCTGTTTGAACCTGTGGACATTGTGTTGTTTAGATGAAGACATTTTCTTTGTGCAGTATCTTACAGAACTTTACAGAAGTGCTCTTTTCAGCTTGGAGCAAGTACAACAGTTTAAGTGATTGGATCTGATCATCGGCATATTGTACACAATGACTCTTAATAACCCACACAAGTCTGTTTGAGGAATGCAGATTATGTGTAGATCATATCTGGCTCTCTTATCAGGCCCATCCACTTAAAACAAAGGCAGGCACTTTCAGCTACGCAGTACTTAACTCATTAATAACAGTACATTGGCTCTCCATTTTTCTTAATTCAATTTGAAATGCACCAAATCAAATTAACATGGTGGTTTAAAATAGCAGCCGTGTTGGTGTGGAGAATGTAAAATGAGTGCATTAAAGGTGCAGCCTAATGTAACCTTGCCTCCAGTGTATGTGTTGCAGCAAAAAGAAGGATTTATAAGCACTCTCAGTGGCTTTTGAATACCACAGTGTCTGTTGAGGCCTCGGTACAAAGGGGATTTCTACAAGTTTTAGAGCTTTACAAGTTTTAGAGCTTTCGATGTTCCAGTTGTCTGATAAGCAAGCTGGCGGTGCACAATCCCAGCCACTTCATTCGTACACACTTTAATTTCACACTCCTTTACGTCGTGCTTTAAAAGTCTGAGAGGCAGAATATTCTCATGCCTTTTCATACATAGAGCAAACGAGTATCACCAACTCTAAGTCAGATTTCTTTCTTGTTTCATCAATTCTTCTTCCATATTTTTAATCTGTTTTCCAGAAGGGACGACTGTTTGGGAAATGCAGCACGAGCTGAGAGTTTTCATGAGGGCTCCAATTAAGCTCAGAGTTAGATGATTTCCAATCTTTTTTAAAGCGACCGTATTGTGTGCGTAGGATGAACCTTGCCAGGCAGAAAGAATGAGAAAGGGGAGGGCGTTGCGCTTACTGTGGCTCTGACAGGACCACAGGTAAATGATTAACAGTTTTCAGACAGACACAAAAGAAGAAAGCCTACTGATATGGAACCTTTGTCAGAGCTCTATATTCTTTCGGAAATCTCGCAGCTCGCTTTTCAAAGTGAAATAATACTGCTCCTTAAGGGTGCCTATTTGGTGGTCAAAATAATTGGTAACAATGAATCATATTTCAAGGGGTGTTCTGTGACATTTTTCTTATATCAGATAAATATACACATTGAACCCCTCTCAAAATGCTCCCCATAATAGTTGTCTAGAACAAACTAATTGGGGCAATTTTGGCTAGTTTTATTGCTAGCTCTTAAAAGACAAGTGAAGAAGGACCAGAGCTGGAAAAGGTATACACTAAAATTCCAGTGTTTGCTATGCTAGTGCAATACACAAGAATTCAAGGGTTCACTCATGCTAACATCTTCCTATTCATCCTTTTCTCTCTACAGCACAAATATATGAACACTTTGTATGTAGTGTGGCTATGTTATGGCTTCTCTTGAGAACTAGCAGAGTATTGAAATTATGCTTTACATCAAAAGCTGGCCACGGGTCTGTATATGTGTGGACATGTTTTGATTTGCCTGTAAAGGCGAAATTCTGAAAATGTTTCTCCAAATACATCAAAGTATAGGCAAGAATATGTGCACATGCAAGTGTATTTACTTGGTTATCCTAAAGGAACAAAATTGTTGTCAGAAATTATCTTACAAAGCCTGACAAAATATAAGGGTAAAAAGTATTATTATGTTTATAAACTTCCTTTAATCTTTACTTGGTGTCTGTTTAATCTCACTACAGCCTAAGAGACATAACTGAGATATTACTGAAATATCAAAAAGATTTCTTTTTCTTTGGGTTTTTAAAAAAGAGAGATTTGCTGCAGCATTGACAATGGATCTCTCTCATCTTTTTCTTTTGCATTCCTCCTTTTTTTCTCTTATTCTTATATTCAAAGCTCCTCACTGAATCAAGTGAATCTGTCCCAAGTGACCTGAACAAATATAAAGAATTTTATTTTTCCATTCTTTTTCTCTCTTTCTCTCCAGTATCAATCCTTTCTCCATTTATTCGCACACCATTTCCCAAAACTGTGAGTCCTGTGTGAGCAAAAATTCCAGTGATTAATTAATAAATCTTTTTAATGTTTTTTTTTGTCAAAACAAACCACACAAGTACATTTTACTGTTGCCTCTGCACATATAGTATAAGGGTTTTTAAAACAAAAAATGAAAATGACAATTTTGTTATTTTTTTTACTTGCTTCCATCATTTTCTAACCTGGTCTCAAAATAGAGAGAGAACGAGAGAAAGACTTTTGTTGTTTTCAATAGTATGCCATTATCACACCTGCCTAATTAACCCCTGAAGGCCTCATATGTGGAGATCAGAGGGCGAAAGAGAGAAGAAAGAACCAATGACAACACCCGCTTCCTGCAAACTCCAAGACATCACTACTAATGTGCTAGCTTCATTCCGTTCACATGTTTCTGCATACCACTATATACTTTTATTTTTCTGTGTCTGTTTTAAACCTTCATCATCTCCCAAAACACATCTAATACTCCCTCTTGTGGTGTTTTCCGCTACTGCTATACTCACTCTTTTCTGTCATTTTTACTCTCATAATATCATCTTCACACACACACAAACATGCAGTCTAAGAAATGCACAAACAAAACAACAAGACGCGTTTGGAAAATACAGCTGCATGTTGCTTGCTATATGTAAGCAAGCAGACACATGCTCCCACACACGTACACAGCAGGGACATGGAGGTGCTTGGCATGTAATCAAAACCACTCTTATATAAATTCTGATGCCAGAGCTACCATCTGTGAGAAAGAACTGCCTCTCACCTCTGTCTGCCTGTGAGAAGTCACCCTCTCCAACGATCAGCAACAAAGAGTGTGTGTGGCAGAGAGAAGGGTGTTGAGAAGGAAAAATGATTCATTTGCAGAATGCTTGTGATTTGCTCATATATTATTATAACAGCTCATCAGCACATGACAAATCCCCTGCCCTATGCAGCAGAATGAACCTGCACAGCTTCAGCACTTTTACTGTGTGTGTGTGTTTAAACACCTGAGCATGTGTCTCTGTGTTTGTGTGGCATGTCTTTGAGAAATAATAGCTCATGAGCATGTTATGAATTCCTGTTTCTGCATGTGTGAGGCTTTGTGTGGGGCATATGTACAGTATAGCATGTTGTGGTGTTTGTTTGAATCTGTGTGTATGTATGTATGAGATGGCACCTGACAGCCTCTAATGACTTTCCATTAAGCACTCTCACTGTGAGTAACTCTTGCCTTAGAACAAGTGAGATAGGATTGCTCAAGGAGAGAGAGACTTCTGCTCTACTGTGATTAAGGGTTTAAACACTCATTTCCTGTAGCTCACACTACAGGTATGGATAAGGTCATCTAATTCAGATCGGGGTTAAATACTTCCGCTCTGTGTTACGGGTCACATGCATACATGAGGTATGTTTTTGTACACATAGTTTCCTAGAAGAGCAAATTTTATTGCAGGTTGCTCTTTCATCGCTCATGAAATTTATGAAAATATATAAAAAAATTAACAATACATACAAATAACTACCACTATAAAAAACAAAAATGTGATGAATAAAGTTGATTGCCAATTTTAAAATCTACACCTATGAGCAGAGTGTGAGACGTTGAGATGAGTCTAGACATCTAGAGTCTGAAACTCTAGAAAAAACATGTGAGATTACTGTCTGTCTCTCAAAATGATAAGGGTCTGGATGTCAATAATCCTGATATTTAAATTCAGATATTTAGAAGATCTTGTCTGTACTTTTTCTTATGGGTTTAGTTGAACACACAACTGGGGAACTTCAGCTGGCCATCAGATTGCCTGTGTCTGATTCACTCTCTTTCTGGCTGCCATATTGATTTCTGTACCTTGAGTGTTTTCCAATAGCTCATCATTTCTGTTACATTTACATTTATGTATTTGGCAAATGCTTTTATCCAAAGCAACTTACAGTGCATTCAAGCTATACCTTTTGATTAGTATGTGTGTTGCTCGAGATTTGAACCCACCACTTTCTGTATTGCTAATGTAATGCTTTACCAGTTGAGCTACTTTTAGTTTTGCAAAGTGTGCATAGTGTGCCTTAAAGATAAAAAAACACTCTAAGTCACTGTAATATTTAAAATAATATCTAATGAAACCTGTAGGCAGTGCAGTCTTTGCCAAAAAATGTGTGTTTTCTCTGGGTTTGCTGTACTGCTGTGAGAAAAGCTGATGTGCCACTTGAACAGCATGTGTAGTATATCCATGTGCTTATATCTGAGATGAAACTTTCCTCTGTGTGTGTATGTGTGTTTGACTGTCACCTACTGTATATGGAAGAGAAGGAAAAATAAAGAAAAAACAGAGAGAGTGTGTGAGTGTGTGCCTGGGGAGCACATAAGCCACAGAAGGTGTGAGCAGTAAAAAGTGATGTACCATCTGTCGGCCAGTAATAACCTGTGTGTTGTAAAGGCTGGGAGATTACTCAGCAAAGAGAGCTTCCAAACACCCAAATCCCTCCACAACGTTAGTGCGCCATGCACTATCTCTCCCCACCTGCTCCCAAAACCCTGCTGAGGAAGATTCTGCAGTGAAACTGACATCACACCTTCAGATCCACTCGTTCTGATTTGGTAAACACAATGAGTCAAAGACATAGCAAAAGACTGGAACTAAGCTGAACATCTTTACACAGCTTTTATCAAATCTAGCACTGTGCCACAACACAGACTCAAAAAGAAGGTTTTATGATTATGAACTTCACACAATCAAGATATTTCTATAAAAAAAAAACATTGGATCTGTTGATTTGATGATTATCAGACTACAGTCAACCATAGTGGATATTTCTCAGACAAAAAACGCTTTGAGATTGTGATATAATTTGTAATGTTGAATGTAGCTCTAATGAAAATTGTGCCACAGTTTGATAAACGGTAGTAGTCTGACTCTTCGACAGAAGCGACTCTTAATACACTTACAAAAACCGTGTCTTTGTATACTACATATTTCCCAATATGTCTGTATGTCTACTCAGTCTTCCTTAGCTGGCTTCCAGGTTGTTTCGTTTTCCCACATGAAAATGTCTGTAACTGTGTGAAGAAAGTTTTAGGGAATGGTTTTGGGATAATATACCACTTCCCTTACTGACAGTGCATGAGAGGTGCTGGCAAGGGCCTGCACAGAGCTCTATGACTGGTCAAGAGTTAGAAAGGCTCATGGGTAAAAGGCAGTATATACATCATTTGATAAGAGTGATGTGTCAGGCAGTCTCAGCAGTATGTCTGTGTGTGGATATCTGTGTGGCTAAGGGAGGAAGAGTTCATGAGTACTCATCTGCTGTTCTGCTCACTTCTCTTTCCCCATAGAGCATATTGCTGCACATTATACTGCTGTGCTGTCACTGCAGACACAAAATAAATGTCTGTGAGTGTGTGTGTGCATGTGCTTGTGAGTTTTTGTTTGTGTGTGTGCACATGTTTGTGTGTGTGTGAGAGAGAGACAGAGAGGAGAATCCAGCTTCTACCTGACTAGTCTCATACTCTAAAAGTGATCATAACCAACCCCCTTTTACCCTTTATGAAAAAGCACTGTGCTATGTTCAGTAACTATATTTATATAGGTATTTATATGGCACCTTAAAGTCTATCTTTGACTACTTTCAAGACCATAATTTTACCCTACCATCATTTGCCGGAAAGACATACTAAATGCACATATTTGAAGACAGATGAGACTATTAAAAGATAAAGTACATGCACATAGAAGCTTACAAAAGGAATAATAGACAGATATCACTGCTCCAGCAAACCAGGTGCCCCTGAAGGCTTCCACACAAATCATAAACAATCAAAACACTGCCTTTCCTGTGAGCACCAGGACAAATGATGGAGATTCATGGATAAAAGGCAGAGGAGTTGGCAGAGGCAGAGGAGTTCGATGTTTGTGGGTAAACTAAGCTCCAACACTGGGTCAGCCGGTGTGGTTCTGCTGGATATAGCATGATCTATAGCTTTTAAATGTCTGGTGGAGAGGAAAGAGGTAGAGCATCAGCACTGTACCTGCTCAATTCCTATGTAGGCATAAAACTTTTGATAAGGACTAACTCTAACTATGTAATATTATAGTATATTAACTACACTACTGGTCAAAAGTTTAGGATTTCATTCATTATTGAATAATAGCAAATTCATTAGACTATCAGATAACACAAAGGTAGTTATAGGAATTATGTTGTGACTAAAGAAAATTTCAAATAAATCAAATCGTTATATTTTAGCACAATTAATGTAGCCACACATTGCCTAGAATTTGAAAAAAATATTCTTCTGGCCTTTACCATCTAGTTTCTTGGGGAATCAACCTACAATGATTTTTAAACAGTAATGAAGGAGTTCCCATCTATGCTGAGCTCTTATTGACTGCTTCTTTTTATTATTTGGTCCAAATCATCCATTTCTCACTATAAAATTTTTAAATATTTAACAAAATTCTAATAAAATTTTCTAATAACAGAAATGAATATGCTGGCACATTATATTATATTTTTGTCTATAATAATAATTTTAGAATTTAGGCAAACAGCTTCAGATGAAAAGACTTTTAAGGTCATAAGAAACATTTCGGATGTGAACTTTTGACCAGTAGTGTATGTTAATGACGTTGTTTACCTATCGTATTCAGGAATCCTATGAAAACTTTTGAAATAACAGTGACAAAACTGTTACAAAAACACTTGCTACAAAATCTCTTACAAAATTTTGCTCTCTCATCATTTACCATTAACTGTTTTTCACAATTTTTTCACAATTTCCTCTCTCCACTTCCATGTCCTGCTTTCCTCTCATTCCTACCTTCAATTCTATTTCTCTCCAGGACCTATTTGTCTGCCATAAGAGAAATCCCTTCAGTTGGAAGGAGTCTGTAGAGAAAGCTTTGGCGGGGGAAGTGCCAGGACAGGCCACCTCCAAATAAGTTCCATTAATCACCCAACACACTCTAATGTAACTAATATTTTACAATTAGAGAAGACATGATGGAGCTTAGAGCCATCTATCTCTCTTATACCATGTGATCATTAATTCATAAGATCCTGCCTGAGAGCTGAGCAAACACACACACAAAGAAACACAAACACACACATATTCCTGTTAAGTTGCGTGTATATGTTCGAGACTGTACGTGCGCGCTGATGGTAAACATGACATGCAGGCGCTGATATTCACACAGAGCTCTCATGGGTCGCACAGGTTTAGTGCTTTATGAGAGAGTGAATGATGACAGAATTTTAAGGTGAGCTATCCCTTTATAACATGTCAGAAAACCCCACATTATTCCTATCAATATTTACAAGCATAATTTCCCTTTGTTATTATAATTGTTTATTTGTAATGTGTTGGTGATTATTCCAGGCCTCCCTTCCTCTTTGACTAATGGTGCTATTAGTTGGTTTATATCGCCATCTGGTGGTAGAAATAAAGAATTGCGCCTTCTCTATTGGAGTCGGCCCTCAGCTTGCAGTCTAAATGAAAGCCATCTGAACAAATGAGAGGAAAGAGAGGTTCAAACACAGGTCACCATCTGCCTGGCTATGAGTGCTGGCAAACAGCAACCCAGCCGCACAGACATCTTAAACACATCAGCTACATACACTACATGCAACTGAAGGAGGATAAGAGTAATGTGCTAAAAGACTGGTGACAATAGGTGTATGTGCATATATACACACACAACCAAACAAATATATGTATGCTAACATAATAAAGTTAATCATATCTATATATTATATAGATATAACCCAAACACAGTTAAACCTTTTTGGAGTAAATCTGCTTTAATTATATAGTTGACTGTCTGACTGTATGCTTGTTTGGTTTTATTGTGGTTACTTGTTTACTCTACAGTTAAACAAAAACAAAAATATTGGAATTTGAATTTAGAGGATAGAAATTCTCTCTCTCTCTCTCTCTCTCTCTCTCTCTCTCTCTCTCCCTCTCTCTCTCGCACTCTCTCTCTCCGCATCACTTTCTTACATTTCAAAACAAGAAAATATTTTGTCTGACTTTGTTTTTGGCTAAAAGAGCTCCACAGGGCTCAACTGCCTCAGACAGGGCAGACATAAGGAAGGGGGCAGGAAAATGAAACTTTATGTTACTTTTTTGTTAAAATGTTACTTTTTCAGGATGCGAGTTTTATTAGGTCCAGGCCCTTCCCCATCTGGTCTAGTGTATCTAATACTATTTAAAAATTAGTCAGGCATTGACCTCAGACGCTTCCCTCACCAGGGTCCTGACGGCAGGTTAACACAAATATGGATCCCATCAGACTAAAGGAGATTGGGTTTCCCTTTGCCAAGACCATGCTAACTCATGGGAAAAGAATAATACAGACTTATTAAAGGGAGAAAACCTCAGGCTGCAGTGAATGTGTCTGGGAACTTATGTGTGACTGTTTTGTAAGTGGATCGTCTTTGTGTGTTTAGGGAGGGATCGTAAGATCCTAAGGTCAGCGCTTGTCATTGGTCTATGATTAAAGTTTGAGAAAACAGAGAAGAGTTGGAGAGACAGGAACATCTGTAAGCATGGGCCTTTGCTTATATGTGTGTTGCTCAGATACAGTACATAACAATAGAAACAGCAGGCATATCTGCTTATTGTTTTGGTATCACATGACTGCCTTAAAAAGTTTAAAGAGATCCAAAACTGCTACGTACAATGATTTCAACACACCGAATGGAATGATCACATAGGCAATTTAAGATTTAAGATATTGCTGTATATTGCAAATTTGTTTACGCTTTTACAGGTTTAGGGAATTAACACCTCTAGCCCAAGGATAGTGGGCCAAGGTTAGCAGGAACACAGCTGGTAATGCAAGCTGTCATAATCCGTTCTGCTCCTGTGTCAGGCATGCATACACACACACATGTACACACACTCAGAGAGGCACACAGCTTGCTAATAGTACTACTTAAATAAAATAGGGTTGAGAGGATGAAAGAGAGATTCATCATTTCTACTGTCATTTCTTAAGTCTTCTTCTAGCAGCAGTGTATGTTTAAATGTTGCTCTGCTGTGCAAAAAAATGTATTTGCCAGCAGTATGTATTTGATCAGTATGTGTGTTCCCTGGGATCCGAACCCACAACCTTTGTGCTCCTAACACAATGCTCTTATTAGCTACAGGAAGATATTATAGTAAGACTTGTTTTGATTAAATGTATCTTTGATATTTTGTGCTTTGTTTCATTGAAAGGTTTAAAGAATAAATTTTACTTAGTGATAAACATTCTGCACATGAACATACAAATTACACTTGCGTTTGAGTTAAAAACATATACAGAAAAGTTACATAAGATATTACTTTAAGCCTTATATTTAATTGTTTTTACATTCAACACACTCAACATTTCGCTAACCAAATATAAAGTTGCAACTCCGTTAAAATAGCACAAAAACACTCAGTTGTTCATGCTGGTGTTTCATAGTTTGAATACATTTTATTTTTCATTATAAGTACAGTTCAGTAGTTACAAAACAAAGCATCTGCCATGAGGGTACAGCAACCAAATGAAAATCATACAGTCCACAAGACAGCTCAAAGTTGCGGAATCCTCATATATTAGTCCAGAATGATTGAAAGAAACAGTGAGAGAGAGAGAGAGAGAGAGAGAGAGAGAGAGAGATGCTTATTTATATTACACAGAAGAGGGAGCCAGAGTGTGCTCATCTAGAACCAGTGTATATAAGGATTGGTCAATAAATCTATCACTGACCCTCCCTGTCATATTCCTTTACCTTTTCGTAGTCTTTACTAGTTTTCATAAACTAGTTCACTAAACAGCTTCACTTACATTTTGTTAACTGTTGCATTTACATGAGAACATAACTTGAATAGACACTGCGAAAACAGAGATTTAGAGATTTGTTTTGCAAAGAGGACAACTAAAGAATATACTTTATTATTTGAATAGAACATATAGAACCTGATTGCATCGCCACATCATGGAATCCATACAAAATGACTTATGGGGAAGTTCGTTGACTTTATTCTCAAAGCAGCAGAGATGACCATCATAAGACGAGATTGTTTAAACTATACAGACCAAATCAAGCAGAGTTTACAAAAAAAATAGAGATAATGTAATTTCACAATGTCAAGGGACACACAGACACACACACACGCATACACTTTCATTTTCGATTAACAATCTGTGTACTTTATAGACTGGTTTTTCATTTACTGTCACAGTGCAAAATACTTTGTGGGGGAAAGTCTGTATTTGCTTGCATGAGACATAGGTATATATACTGTATGAATTTACTGTATTTGCTTGCAGCAACAGAAAAAGATTGTCAATCTTTTTTCTTTTCTTTTAATGTTATTTGTAATTTACAAAGGTGAAAGGCAAAAATTACAGTACTAGAGAAGAAAACTCCAATCTAATACCTACACTCTAAAACATTTAACTTTGTAAATGCAACAATGCAGGACTGCATCTATGGCTAGACAATGTTTTAAGTGTGCATGTCTTTTTTCATCTTTTTCATTTTCTTTAATAACTGAATACATCAAACCGTTTCAGTAGTCCGTAATACTTTGCAACACTGATTGGTGGCAGTATTTTCTTTTTACAAATACAATCTCACAACCAGTTCTTGATGAAAGCGGGACTGAGATCAAAGCATGTAGGGTTAGGGGCTCGATTCTGTTTGATTTCTGCAGGCTGTACTTGTGCATTCTCCTTGGCTCGTGCTGTTTAATCAGACATGCTCAGTGTAAACTTCTTGTCACCTTCTTGGCTTCATCTCTGCTACAGTGCTCTTTCTCAGCAGTTCAGCTGTCTACTTGCCAGTCACCCGCGAACACATCAGGAGAACAAAACTGACAATTTTTATGAAATCATGAGTTTTCAAAGGAAAAATCCAAAGCCACACTTAGCTTCCCTTTATAAATGCTGCAGGTCATTACCGAGGGCCATGTTTGTATTTCCTGAAAGTACAGGATTGTCATTCTGCTGCACTGACGTCCAGGCACTGACTGCTGAGTGTGTGCGGATTACAGTTTTTATTATGACTGTGCTTGGTCTCCAAACTTGTGGTTAGGTTGGTCCAAAAGCCCAGAGATAAAGCCCTGGCAGAATGGTTTAGGGAGTCTCAGATAAATAACATTGGTGAAGTTTCAGTGGGCAGTGAGAAACACTACTAGAGTTCCATTAGATGTTTTGTCCAAGAGAGTCTGTTTCTCAGTCTCTCACTCTGAGACTGGCAACTGTGTCTGGCCGCCATCTTGATTCAAGGAATGTGTTGCTCTGAGGGACAGTCACTAAAAGTTTTCTCACTATGTGAAAGTCTAAAAAGCAATTAAAAAAACACAGAAAGTATTCATCAGCTACACAAGGGAGGATTCAAGACACATAAAACACAGGAAGCAAAAATCCTTTTTTCCTTAATTTTCTTCACTTGATACAGTGAGAAGTTTGTGTAGGAAACCATCTGAGCTGTCCGAATTTTCACCATCTAATTTAATAGTCATTTTTCTTTCTTGAAGACTTTTACATTAAATAATGCTATTGAAAACATGATGTCCTTCATCATCATTGTCCTCTTCCTCTTTTATCCATCACCAGCTCCTGGTCTCTCAGTCCAGTAGTGGGATGATGTTAGTTTCTGATTAGTCCTGCATCTCTGTGTCAGTTAGGCTATGTTCAGGGGTAAGAGCAGAGCCAAACCTTCGGGAAGCCTCTTCCTCCGCCCATAGATGAACTACGGTTAAGAGAACAAATGTAGATTAACACCAACACCTGTGCCCATCCTTTTTGCTTTCTTTCTCACACACACATTTATAAAAGTATACAGTTTTTGATCAACTGTTATTTAGAAAACGAAATTAGAAAAGAAAAAGTAAAATCAACAGTTTAAAACTGATGCCAACATATTTTCACACTGATACCACTAAGTATAGAAAATGTTTGTGCTGTTTTCGTTTCAAATTACAATGAAACAAACAATATATATATTTTCTCTGTATATTTTTGACATTTTGAAGTCATTCGGTAGTTTCTTGCCTTAGGTCAACATTTTACCATAATTGTAAACAAATTAAGACAATAAATGTATGTTTTAAATATCTTTCTTTTTATTGTATTAAAAATCTTTTAACTGAAATTAAGTTTTATATTCACTTGTTGCCATATATAACGTATTATACTTATATTATACATACTAATACTTTTCATTATTCTCCAGTGCGACTCCATTATGGTAACATGTTTCATCAGGGAAAAAACACCTTTTCATAATTTTCTATTAAATATACACTACCAGTCAAAAGTTTGGAAACACTGGACTGTAATGTCAGATTAAAAATCTTTTAATCTGAAGACATTTGATTAAACGTTAAAAATGTAAAAATAAAAATATCATATAATTGTACCAACATATTAATTTCAATTTAATTTTTGTTATTAGAAAATTACAATTAAAAAAAAAATGTTTTTGAAATAGATTATTTGGACCAAATAATGAAGAAGAAAGCAGCCAATAAGAGCGCAGGATAGAGAGGAACTCCTTCAAAACTCTTTTAAAATCTTCTCAGGATGATTCCTCAAGAAACTGGGTGATGGAAAATGTCAAGAAAAGTTTTACAAATTCTAGACGAAGGGTGACTATATTGAATATGCTAGAATATATCCTATTTTACCTTATTTTTAATTTTCTTTAGTCACAACATAATTCCTAAAGTTACATTTGTGTTATTTTATAGTTTTGATAAGTTTACTATTATTCATAAATTAAAAAAAAAAAAATATGAACAAAGAAAAAGTGTTTCCAAAATTTTAAATGGTAGTGTATATCTCATATGAAGTTATTTGGCATACATCTGAAGTAAGTTAATATGGAACAGTGTTATCTTGACAAAAGATTATGTTATGGTTTACATAGAGAAATGCCATTGCAACACATTTCTATAAGATAAGGATAAGGATATATAAGGATATAAGGATTTCAAAGCAACAATTCTTATGAAGAATATTATACGGTGAGGCATTTGAAAAGCAATACATTATTGCAGTGGAGATGATAATCTCCATCAAGGACGTGTGTCTATGGTTAATAGTGACTATTAACTTTTCTCAGTTCTGATGTACAGTTAACCTCTAATGATACAATGGAAATCATATTTTGTGAATTATTAGATAAAACATTAGCTATGGGAGGAGAGTCATTTGAATACCTCCATACTTCTTCCACTTTTAATATAAAGATATAAATATATAAACCTTCCTATTACACAGACAATAATTCTATGAACAATCCACTTGTGCAATTACTGCTGAAGTTTGAATGCTGTGAAAATGCTTAGTGCTTTTTGTTCGCCGTTTGAACTAAATAATATAAATGTTGTTTAATTCCCTCTACAACCGCTAAGAAAATTATTTGGCAATAAACTCTACAGAGTGCATTTCCAAGTCGTGTTCTTTTAAAGTGCCTCCATGAAAATGACAAAATTAAATTAAAACATGCATTTATTTGAGTGTGCTCTCGCAAGAAATGTTCTGGGAATGAAACGAGGAGTCAATTCCTCACTAATAACAAAATAAAACATTTAGGTTTGCCAAAGAGAAATAACGCTGACGCCTACTGGCTTCCCATTATGCGCTCTTCTTTAACAGACACTTTCAGCTCATGTGTCAAGCGCTTCTGAAATCGCTGATTGAGATTAAGAAAAAAAGCACTTTCGCCTACTCAGATACTGTTTAAATCATATGTTGTGAAAGCAAATGCTTATTTACTAACAAGAATCCGGTGATAAATGCTACTGTTTTGCGCTTGGAATATTTTACTGTAGCTCAATTGGTAGAGCATTGCGTTGTGGGTTCGATTCCCAGGGAACAGATGTACTGATAAATTGTATACCTTAAATGTACTGTAAGTCGCTTTGGATAAAAGAGTCTACCAAACGTGTAAATGAATAATGTAATGCCATTTAAATGTAAATGAATATATATTTACGTGTTTCACAAGAAAAGATCACGCAGTTCTCTGTGAAGACATAAAATTAACCTTTCACGAAAAGCGAAATGTAATTAAAAACAACAGCGGACTTGACAGGTTAAGAAATGCGTAGTCGTAGCTTTTTGCACACTCGGCTCAGACAGGATGGTGCAGTACACACTTTGTCCAGGAGATGGCAGTTTAAGCCATAAATTAGTCATCCGCTAAAATTCGTTGCGGAAAAGGATCTTGTTAATCAATGTCATTTTCCTTTAACCTGCTGATGTTTTGGTTAATCCACATATTAAGTAGTTATTTATCAGATAAGAACACGCTGCAGTCACAGCTCTACAGCTGTCTGCTAGCTTTTTTGGTGTCCATGAGAAATTTAAGATATTTTATGACATCAATAATAAATTATGTTTTTTAAAATTATGTCAAGCTTTAAAAATGTCTGGTCTCCCAGGGACCAGTGCTCTTTATGACTCTTTCTGATAAAGAAATCTTTGTTAATGAGTTACAGATTCTGCCCCATACTTGATTTTCACTCTTCATTAACTAAGCCACCTGGAATGTTATTATTTAAAGATGCCATTTATTTCCCCTAAACTGTCACTGTGATCTGGAGACTAACACACAAACTTGATTGCCACAACTTTCTCATCCTCTCCTCTGTTCAGTTTTGTATTCTCTCTTTACATTTCATGTGTGGAGGAAAAGATTAATTATTTTGCCATACTAGAAATCATTCAACAAGCCTGTCAAATTACTTGTCATCATTCTGTCATCTCTCTCTCTCTCTCTCTCTCTCTCTCTCTCTCTCTCTCCTTAAGCCATGGTTTAAATCATGCTTACTTGTTTGTCCATGGCTCCAAGCATTTGTTTTCCTTGCTGTACGTTTTTGCACAAACAACATCAATTTAACTGAGATTTTACTGAAAAACTGAAAACTTAAAGCTTTATGTTGTTAAAGAGACACCTTGCTCCACGAAGTCAAACAGAAGAAAATAATGTGGTTGTACCCCCTACTGTACAAGTCTGATAAATGCACTCTCACTGTAAGACAAGACAGAGGCCCTGGAAAGTAATACAAGACATATGGTAAGAGGACACATAGCTCCAGGATCCATCTTATGGTAATACATGTGTCATACCTAACAGAATGGCAGACAGAACAATAGCCCAGCACAAGGCTGGGAGCAAGCTCAGTTAACAGGGACCAGCACTCTCAGGGAAAAGCAGGGCTGTCTGGAGTCAAATGCTGTGTATTATTCCTGAACCACAAAGTTAAGATAGTATCACTTTTTACCCTGGCCTCCCTCTGGTGTTCTGTTTTAACCATGAAATCTATTTAGTGTATATTTGTGTTTCAAAGGGCTGCTCGTTTTAGGTTACTCTTCAGAACAGGGGTCACTTAATTTGAGGAAAATGTGAGTATATGAACTTTTGAAAACATGTTTAAGCAATCAGATAAAGTCGAGCATACACTATGAAAATGAATGGGAAATGTTTATTTTGCACATGGTCTCCAGCTGGATTTACTGATATTTATTCCACAATATATTGTTACTCAGTGGTTTGTCCATTTGTAATATCCTCTGTTTAAAAAAAGACTTCAGATGTTTTTGGTAGTCTAAAAGTCTGCTTTTCGATATGAATGAAGTATAGATGTAAGTAATGTGGTTCACCATCTCCTGCTAAACACAAACACAACACACACGACACACTCTGCCACGAAGGGCGGCTTTGTTCTCTCCCAGGCATCCGGTGCTGCTGGAAAAGAGTTGTTTTTGGCAAAGGTAGACCTCATTGTACAACCCAGTATTTATAAATATGTAAATACGAGTCAGTGTGTGAATACACACACACAAGCACACATATAAGCGGGCTGAACACAAGGAAGTGCACTCAAATCATATTTTTAGAAGATTTAATGAATACAGGATGTTTATGAATACCATTTGTAGTGATTCACAAAGACTAGAAAAATACTTGTGCACTCCTTTTCTGCCCTCAAAACGTATAAGTAAACCAATGTTTCTGCAGGAAACAAAAAAATGGTGGGTTTGGTGGTTGTGTAGGTTCATATTGCCTTTAGATAAGCACATGCTTTTGAGGAGCACAAAAATGACAAACTTGTACATGTGGCACACGTAAAAGTCTTATGCATGTTTTTTTAATAATACAATGAGTCTGTGAGGAACTTATCTGTTGCACTTGGAAAGGAGAAGCTTGAGGGTAAAACAAATAGTGTATTTGTTATTCTGAGGCATCACCTGCCTCATCTGACAGAGGATACAAGATAACAGAAGCCAACTATGACAGAAAAACTATCTTTCACATTTCACCCAGAATAACAAAAACCCACAGCAATTCAAAGCCTAACTATACATTCAGAGCCAAACCAGACAGAATCAGGTCTGACATCAAGAAAAGGAAATGAGAAGCTCTCAATTCAAAGTGGCCTTCTGGTGAAGAGCTAGGGCTTGAACATGGATATGCCTTGCTCTCTGACTTATTCTATTTCTGGGGCAGAGATTCTCACACTGATAGTACCTCTACTGAGCAATTTAAAGCCAAACACTGATGTTGCAATCTGTCTTCTGTGCCTGATAGCGCTTTTCTCCCTCTCTAACCCAAATTACTTTATTTTCATATCTAATTATATTTGCTAATGATCTTATACGGGATAATGGAATGTATTTGATCTATTACCTTTTATTGCAATACATAAATACAATACAAATGGCTATGCAGCACTTCAAATTTTTCCATCAGCTGTTTCAACTAAACCAAAGAGAAGATATTTAAACAATGTGTAGAATTTTGCACTAGTACAATAAAAACCTCTTTGCTCGTTTGGATGTTTCAAAGCCACTAAAGGAGAAAAAAACAGCTCAGTGCAGTGGATTCAATTTGTCTGACTAGAGCAGGAACAAATGTGGTCTTTTCATGCAGAACACATTACTAATGTCTATTCACTTGTGTGCTCATTCACTAGCAGGTTGTAAGGGGAGACCCTCAGGCCACGACCTTCACCCTGGCACATGAGCCATTGAGAACAGAACAACACTGGCGGAGCTGTTAAATAAATAACACGTTTTATATACAGACGTGGACTTGTCCATCCCATTCACATACCTTTCAGTTTTTCATCAGGTCTTTGGGACACAGGGAAGGACGTTTCCATCCCTGATGTCTTGCTACTTTCTTGCTGTTTCTCTATGGTCTTTCAATCTCTCCAGAGGTCATCAATGCCTTCATCTCAGTTTTAGTTTGCTATTGTTATGAATATTCCCTGCACCCCTTCGCCATGCCCCGCCCTGGTCTCTCTCCCCGTTCCTCACTCAGTTTTCCCACAGGCCCATCGATGGCCGCACCGTGACAGCCACACTAAACTCCCTGCATTAATGGAAGGAAATGGTATTCGATCTCTATTTGATCTCCAAATCATTTCTTCTGAAATGATAATTAGTGTTCCAGAATCCTCTCACTGTGAGAGAGCAGTGTAAAATAAAACAGAGATCTCTGAGGAGAAATGACACTTCACTCAACAACCTTTAGTATTCAATAACAAATGTGTATTTATCCTTCCTAAATGTGCACAAAAACACTCACACACTATCGCAATCCTTTTCCACTGGCGACTGCTGTCTGCGATTCTTTTTAACTGACATAATCCTGATTGATTCGTTCAGCAGATAAAAACTTAGTCCACTTGTGCCCTGTACTGCTGGAACATAATACCACTCTTTATTCTGCAACAATGTAACATAGTGGCTTTGGAATGTATGCAAGAAAAAAATCTTAAGAGCTACATTGTAAATGACTGTGACATACTGTGGTTCAGGCACAATCTGTGGTCTAATGTAAAAGAGGAAGAGGAGGAAAATGAGCGGGAGGTGAAGGGAGGGCGAGGGAGAAAAGAGAAAAATCATTAGAGAGTGCCCTGCTAACAAGGTCGAGGCAGGGCCGCTGGTAAAAAGTTGACATTGTCTGTTTCTTTTAAATGCGTGTGCATTTCTCTCTGATGAGATTTGGGTTGCGTCGTTTCAAATTCTTCCCATTTATCTGCACCCCCTTTTAGGCATTTTTTTATAAGAACCTTTTGTTTAACAACAGGAATATATGAGGTCATTTGTGGTTCATTAGGACTATTTGACAATGAATCAGGCTTTTTATTTTGCAGGACTCTATGTGGGATGAGAATGGCTTGCTTAATTAGGCCAAGCACACACACACACTTGCCCTCAACTAACTCATACACACACCCACACACAAAAATGATTGTGAAGTCACACAGAAGAGATTGTATTACTTTTAGTCATGAACGAATTGGTTGAGAAATGTTCATATTGAACTTTGGTATCTCAGCACACTGAGCAATTGCTTACTCTTCTTAGCCTCTAGACAAAACACATGCCTGTTTCAGAAGAATAAAAACTGGAGACAACTGGAGACATAAGCAAAAGTCTCCATTTGCTCTTCAACTAATCTCATTGTGGTCTAGGCAAAACAATTCAGATACCAAAGAGATCTGTTTTGTGGTTTTTCTTTTCTAAGTGTAGTGGTGTTCCACTATTTCATAAAATGCTTGACTTTGTTGCTTTTGCTTCTAACAAACAAAAGACAGACCATTTTATGGGCGCTAAGAAAAGATAAGCTCGTTACAATAGACTGCCAGATGCAGCTTCATTCACAAACACTCAGCATCTGAGATGTTCCTATAGGATCTTAGAAGTGTAATTTGTGTTGAGCCGGCCTGTCTCTCTGTGTCTCTTGAATGTGTTGTATTAATTGAGCCCTAATCTAGTGGAGTCAGGGTCCCCAGAGCCAATGCTTCTATTATTCACGTGAGCATCATGCATGGCGCCACTTTCGCTTACTAATTTTGTGTAGCATTGCAGCACTCAGCCAAGAGAACGTACCACAGAACGCCATGTCTGAGTCAGTCAGATGGCTCCAGACGATGTTCCTTTAGTGTCATGCTGTCAGTCACTTTATATGTTGTGTAATAGACAGAAAAGAGAAAAGGCAAGTCTGAGCGAGAATGTAGAAACAAATAAATTCCTTTTATCCTGCTCGGCGGGACCTGTCAGTGCCACCTTCTCTTCGGTTCCTCTCAGCAGTCCCAACACAGCAGCTATCAGAGGGAACCTGACATCCACACACTGCGTTTTCCAGGGGGGAAATAATCCCACAGAAGCAAGCAGCTAGTACATACTCTCCTTAGATCAAGCAACAGTCTTTTGTAAGAGAAGAAAAGGAGAACAAGAGGGAGAGATTTGGATGTTTTAAGTGTGAATGTAGGCTGACAGGCTTTTGCTGGTTGTGACGTGACAGAAACTAGGTTTGCGTCTCCCTTCATTTTAGAATTTGGACTGAGAATGAGAGAGTGTGTGTGTCACAGCTTAAGCACTGATAGTTCTGTTGTAAGAGCCCGTTATTCTCACACACAGATCACAGTTGTGACTCCAGGCACCTCAGTGGCATTTCTATTTTTCTTTACATTTGTGGGTTTTTATTTGTTTTTAATAAAAAGAAGGGAAATGATTCCTAATCCATACATGACACACACACACAAGCACACATTTTACGGATTGAGAAATTCAGAACGGAAAAACCACAAGCACCTGGCTAGATTTTTTTTTATATAATTTTGCCTGCTTCCCCACTGGTCTCTGATGATTCAACAGTTCCTGCTCTAACATCTGCTACTTACTCTTATGGGGTCTCAATTAAGACAGCAGTATTTATGAATCTGCTCTTATTTACATTTCTATTTTTCTGCATATGTGCAAGAAAGCTGGCCAAAACACCCCCCTCCCCTTTGTTTCATGCAAATGTTTCTTCAGGGAGGCCAGGAGGTTCATTGTTTGGGAGCATTACAGCGTATTTTAAAAAGAAAATTTAGGATGACAAGATTTGCAGCTTCACTGTCAGATGGATGATAGCTCATGCTCTCAGGTGATTGTAATATATGGGAGTTTGATTCTGGGACTTTGGGGTTGGTTGAAGATACTTCCCATGTTTAAGGAAAGTGGTCTTGGAAACCTCTTGACCTTGTTTGAATATGGGAAGCAGAAGATTGCTTTCATTAACCTGTTTCTGTTTGTTTTTTAAAATTTAGTTTTTCTTTTGTTTAGAAGTATTTTGTGAATGATTAAAAATTTTTGGCAAACTCAAAAATATGTTCCTAGAGTTCCTACACACACAAATACACACATGGGATCACATGCATATTTTACCCATTTGGCATCTCAATTGGTCCCGGTGAACTATATACAATATATGGATTTATACAGTCAATCACAGCTACATATTTCAATATGTGTGCCAAAAAAGGGCCATGCAAGGAAATATTGATTTTGCAGGAGACTGCAGTACAGATATGATAAAGACAAATATCACAGTAAATATCATAGGATTAATTACTCAACCACTGATTAGCTTGTCTATCACCTGTTGATTCTCTTTGTTATGTATAAGACTTTTTTGTATACTTTTCTTCTGTAGATTTAGAATTTTTTAATATAATGAGGCCTTAAGCCTTCTAAAATCCCTGACTAGGCTGCAGGCACCTGAACACTTGATTTTAGAACTTCTCATTTTGCATTACATCATGTGGAAAAGTGATACATATACAATTCAATCACATACACACCGCAAGTGCTAAAATATATGCAGCAATCTCACTATTAAAAAGGGGGAAACAGCAACTGTAAGGTGGAGTGTGTTGGTTCTGACAGACCACTCGTGCCTCTAATAAACAGTAATGTTTTTCCTCACACATAAGTGTCTAATCATGTCAACCTAATGATGCCATTTGAAGAAACAAACAAGAGTGACATCATAATGACATAAAAGCCAGTTATTGTTCCATCTAATAGGCAGACAATCATCAGAATTTACTGAAAAAAAACACCTGAGATCTTCAGAACAGTCACAAAATCTGGGTATAAGTATCGAAATTTAGGGTTATGCACAGCAGAAATAGAGCCTCTGTTTATCTTTTATTTATTTACTAGCACAAGTAAAGCGCTGTTGAATATGAAACGTCAAACTATTTACAAGCCGTGTAAACACTTAAGGCAAGGCTTTTTAGTTTTTGACACAACCTGTAAACAACACAACATCAAACGTCCTCAGTAAAGACTAAGCATGAGTTGGCAGATATGAAAGCACTTTCCCATGGAAACAAGAATAGGTCGATTTAGAGACAATACCAGGGAAAAAGCAGTACTTTCATTGCAGTAAATCCTCTTTACACTCTTTAAAGACGTCTTCTGTTTAAATATAATAATTTTATCAATTACAAATGCTTTAGTCTCTATTTTCAACCTCAGTAGCAGCTTTCATGGGCAGTCAAGGAACTGTAAGTCTCTCAAATGTGTTATTAATAATTCATGTGAGAATACTGTTTATGAAGTTCAGAAGGCAGGTCTAATAAGCATGGATAGCGTCTAATACGCTGTGTGCTGGACAAAGCGCTTTTGAGAATCATTACTTTGTGTGCTTGTCTAATTGAGACTTCATAAATTACCCAGTAGACCCTGACTCGCTGCAGATTGCCCTCTGCCTTTGCTGAAACAACACACCACAAGTTTCTCAAGAGCCGGAATATTTTTGCGTGCACATAAAGGCAGGTGAGTGAAAACAGTGATGACAAACATGTAAATAAAATAATAAAATTATAGCGAGTAAATAAACCCAAATGGGCTGAGTATTAAGTTTTTTCTGTTTTAAATTTCAGTACAATCGCAACAATTATCCGTTTCTCTTCACTTTTCTCTGTTTCCATTGTTTTTAGCAGGCAGATCCAAGACATTCCTTTTGTTCCACTTTAGTCTCCTCTTTTTTCCCAAGCTTGAGAAACTTCAGACATGAGAACTATTAGCCGCCTCTAATATTAAACCAGTGAAATTTACCTAGGATTATAAGTCATTGACAAATAACCTTGCTGATAGATGTGAACTAGATTTTGTTCAAAGCACTCTGAAAGCCTCAAAAGAGATTAGTGGAGTTCTTATCAGGTCAGGGGTGTCACAGGGGAAATGTGTTTAAAGTCACATTGATTTATTGAAAGATTTTCCAATAAGAAGACTTCTCTCTACTCCAAGATGTGTGTGTTTGTGTGTGTCTTAGATGGACTTTTGCTCTGTAATTTTGAAAACTGCTGCACTAAAAAAGATAAAAGTTAAAAATAATTGTCAAGAGCAACACACTGCCCCTAAATAAACACAAGACACCTTTGATGCCTGGATTAAACTATACTTTGTTTCCTTCTCTGCCTTTATCCTTTCCCATTGCATGGTGCGTGCAACTCATCCTGAAGAAACAGTAATAGATGACCAATACCCACAAGAATGTTCACACGCACATACATATCAGCTGACAAGCAAAATCCTTTGTTTTTTCGGGCATTAATTTGACAATATAACCTTCTTAAGGGTAATTATGAATCTTTTCAGAAAGCTGGATTGTGGGAACCATTGGGTTTGGCCCTGGACCTGCCCACTCCTAGCAACTGGATGAGAGACAGCTCAGAATATCACTCTGCACCCGTCAGAGAAATGTCATTACTCCTCTAGCTATCTCTCTCTCTGTTGCCGTCTTTCAGAGCCCTCTCTTCCCCTTTCCCTCAGCCATCTCTCATCCTCTCACACTCCTGCTGCTTCATTTGATCTCTGAGGTCCGTTGGAACCCTGGAAAGCTATTCCAGCACTTGTGGTCCATCAGAATCCTGTGGAGTACCTTCTGGATGTGTTGGTGTGTCCAGGCTGCAACCCTTCCTGCTGACACAGCTCACTCCGCCACACAATCTGTCAGAGACTTCACCTTAACAGCACACCACACACTCGAATAATAGACAACACTACACTAAATCAACACTTCATTTCATAATGTAATAATTCATTTATATGTAATAATCTGTGTTTGGGTCTTTCCTATTATGGTTCAACATTATCAGATACAATTAATGTGAAATAATGTGCTGAATGATTATTTAAAATTATTATTACTATTATTATTAAAATGGACTGGGAATCTGAAATTAGTTTATTTTCAGTCAACATACTCAGACAAAAAATATTATGATGTTTATCATGTTTATTATATTATGATTGACAAAATAATTGCATATGAAACATGTATAAAATGCAATTTTCTGGTGTTGCTAGATATTAATAAGACCTAACCAATATCATCTAAACATATCAGTGACAGAAAATATAAGCAAAACTGAACTCCAGTTAAATGTGAATACATAACCTTCTAAATGAAGACAGATTTTGCCTGATAGTAATTGAATATATTCAATTATATAATGAAATGATCATTTTAAACTACCAGCACAGTACATTTTTTGGTATCTTTCTTTAAGTATTTTAAGTTAAAAAACATTACAGGAATCACTGAGGATCATGTGACCCCTCACGGTATATTCAAGTATACTATTTGTTAAAAGGTAAAGATATAACAATGTTTTAAACAGCTCATTGTCAGCTTATGACACTTAATGCTTGGCTCCAGATAACACACACTGATAAACAGCGCAAGGAACCCGAGAAGTCTTGAGAACACAATAGAAACTGTTTGTTTGTGTTAGACACTCAATGGCCAAAGCTCAGATGATGACAGGAAATGGCAGCATTTGTTCTGATTTGACCCCTTTTCCCCATCACAATGTGGGAGGATCCACAATACTCCATGATCTCTTATTTTTTTATGAAAATGCTTTGCGCGTTCATCCATAACTGTCCACCATGCAAAGATAACCAGCCAGTCTGACGATCAATGAATAAATAGCAGACAGCATAAAAAAGATGGAAAGAGGAGAAAATAATCGTGTGAAGGCAGACAGAAAGATGGAGGTTTATATGATTTCTATTCATCTTGTTTAAGTAATAAAATGATAAGCAATAACAAACGATAATGCTGAATGTATTTTGTTAATACACACCGTAATAATAATGTTTTGTCAGGTAAGCTAAAAATGGGCTTTATGTGGTAACATAATGAACTGGCTTTGTTAAAAAGTTAAAATTATAATTTATTATAAACACAACCAAATTGCTTGTTTACACCAATAAAAGCCATTTTTAATGATCAGACCAGGCAAAAATATCTCTATAAGGAAACGAGTTTGTGGAGACTTTTTACAGTCTGTGTTATACAGAGTCAAACTTTATGCTCACTGAATTAAACATTTATTGGTAGAAGAAAGCTAAGGACTCAATAAACTATCTGTCATGTGCCATCTGTCACTAATGATGTCACAACAGATGCTGTGGCATTTTAGGTCTGCACGTTTGTTATAAAGTACAAATAACATCAATAATATCAGACTGGACCAGAGCTTACTCTATACTATGCTAGCCTTTTATTTCAGCTAATAAATCAGTGGTAGCTGATATAAAGTCTATCATCAGACGTCATCTTCTCATGTCAGCTTTGTGGCAAAGATCTTAAGAGTGAACACAAGCATGTGAGTAGTGAATGTTGGAGGGGCATAAAGTGCAGTTATAGGAAGTGGGGTTCATTGTGAGGTTATCACAGTCAGGCAGCACTGGGAACTACACAGCTGTTTGTGAGTCTCCGCATACGCAAGAATGACACTTGCACATGGCTGTGTATTACAGAGCAAACATCAGCTCTTTGCCTCAAAGTCTGCCAGCATAGAGAGGGGATCAAACGCTGTGTTTGGGTGAAACCATATCGACAGAGTGTCAAGCACAACAGAGGATGTAAGGAGGGGCATCCTCTGTCTTTTTTTGCTCTCTCTCACTCTCTGTTTCTCCCTCCTTCTGTTTTCACAAAGAACCATGGCTATGTGTGTCAGTCACACTGCGCTATGTGTATCAATGTCTAATTGGTCTGACTGCTGAAACAGAAAGATGGACAGAATGAGGCAGGTGGATTGATCAGGTGAGTCGGAAAAAGAGCCATTATATTACAATTATGTTATGGCTCTTTTGGCATTGAGACATGGATGAAGTGAAACTATTACTCACCCTCCACATGCTATGAAAAACAAAACTAGTTCTGATATACAAAACGGCTTTGTTCTTGATAAAGATAAACAGTCAGGGTATGTTTGCATTTGTTACATCAAGTCCGGATAGCAAAACCATACCAAAATAACACGTCAAAAATAATCAAAAGAAAAAAAAACATGAAAGCCATTTTAAACAGTGTGTCAGTACTGCACAAATGACTCTGTGGCAACACCCACCACCCGCCTCCATACACAGGAAGACAAATATTGAGCATGACTGTACACGCATCAAACAGCACCGTGGGGCAGGGCTGAGTGGGCCTGTGTCTCGTCTGTAATCAGAAATGTCCACATGTTCTAAATGAGGTCCAGAGCTCTGTCACCCACACGAAACAACAGGTTCCACACACTCTTTCCATTACGTCTCCTCATGGTGATGTTGACCAATCAGTACTGTTAGTCAAATGTAATGCTTGATATACTAATAACCTAATCTATGTAAAGAATAATAGGATATGGTAACAAATTCTAACAATATCACCTAATTTAAGGAGCTATTTTCACATTGACCATTCTATATACATTTAACACTGTGGCTTGAGTCAGTTTTAGTCAATGACCTGTAGGGGGAGCTGCTCTTTTATGTGTTGGGGGTGTATTTGTGCAAGACAATAAAAACATTAATTTGCCCTGAAATCATTCCTGACGTAAATGTAAAATGGTGCCCATTGGAACCCAGTAATGAAGCATGCGGCATCTCTGCAGCTTCTAATTTGACTAGTTAAATGACTCCATTACGTGTTTAACAGACAGAGGCAAATCATTTCTGGTCAGTTGAGGCTCACTTAGCTGCGTCGCAGGGTTTGGGGAAAAATCGGAAGGTAACTGGTCCTGTTTCTTTTCTGTTTTACGCGCTACACTATTGCTGCCCAAAAACAAGAGGGCGACTATATGACCTCCATATTGGCTGCTCTCTGTGTGTTAGCATGTGTCTGCACACATCCCTGTGTTAATGAGGTGTCTACTGTGCACGATCAAAGTCTATATAGTGAAATAAATAGATGCTCTTCAGGGAGTGTGTTTCCAGCACAGATTGGATTTCTGATAGGAATTTGTCTAATACAACTGCTCTCTAGTTACATTAAGTAGGTATTGAAATGTTTAGGAAATTAATTCAATTCAATGCATCAGAAAAAAAGCTTAATTAGAACATCACCAAAATGTTCTATAAATTAACATTAATGCATTAGATATCACAAAATAAAATTTTTTACAGCATTACATTTTTAACATATACAACCTTTTAAACATATAACATACATATAATATATACCTTATGATAAAGTGCTACCAAAACACTGAAATTGATGTATCCTTTCATATATCATTCATCTGTTAAATGTGTAGCTGTTGTTTGTATAGAGGGTGTGACAATTATTTAACCTACAGTGAACAACAACAATTGCTGATGCAACCACACACAGACTAAGGGTTCATTAGTCTAACACACATACACAAACACAGACACTTTTAAAGGATGTAGAGGTGATTAGAGCAGGTGTGTTTGTGTGAGTAAGAAAAGCCTGCCATCTCTGGCTTTAGATGGGGGTGAATAGGAATAGAAAAGAGTTGTGGATGGACTGATTCTGGTGCACTCACTGCCCTCTGCCAACCTGCACAGAGGGCCAGAAACTCAACCCTCTCACACATGCAGGATACAGGAACACCTCAACTGACAAACACGCAACCAATCACAAGCTGGTGTCACTTATATACCAAATGATTTCATGACATAATACTGGAGGGGTCCAGTATTGATGCTGTCAGATATTGATAACATTGTCATATTGTAAAAGCATTTTAATTATTGATTTCATACAATTTTAAATTTCATAGATGGTAGGGAATGGATAAATATTCACACTTAGACTTAAACATACACACTTTTTTTGAAAAATCTAAAAACATGTTGCTCTGGAGCACACCTTCAATTGTTTCTGCCCTGACCAGTGTGGGTACACAGGGGCCAAAGTCTCTCACTCTAATGGGATAAGTAATTATGCAGTCTGATCTCACAGACAAAGGATTTAAGAACTACATATTCCACCCTCTATCTATGTGACACATGTCTGGGGTTATTAATAGTCATAACCATGCCCACATGGAATCTGAGCAGACAGAACTCTGCAGAAAGCTCAGCAGATTTCCACAGATTTGGAACACCCACCATTCTCACAGTTCTACACATGCCCTCCCTTTTTGTGTTTGTTTTTTAAATTTTTTCTATAATAAAGTTTTATGCCCAATTATTATTATTTTTAATGCCCAATCATAGCACTCTGCTTAACACTATTAGCTATATTTAACACATTTTTCCCATATTTAAACGTATTTCACAGAATTCCAGAGATTTCCACATATTCTGTCTGGATATTGTCGTAAATGTATGCACAGATGGACAGAGCCAACAGGCTGAGATAATTCTGTCAGATGATGCCACAATAAGCTGCCTTGCAGACATCTTAGGGTACAAGTAAACCACAAGGCTTACTGTCACGACTATGACAGGAACTCTGTAAATGTCTCTATAGAGTACCAGCCTCTCAGTTTATTTTCTTATAGAGACCACAGATGTCAAACGCTGGTAAAATACAACAGTGCTATGAGTTCATGAAGAGCAAAGCTTTCTTTATCACTTTAGTATTCGTGGCTCAACTCTTTGTAGTTCCTGTGAGTGAAGGACAGTGAAGTGGGCTGTTTTACCCCTCCAATGCCTGAGTCCTAACAACATTTACCCTCCTACAATGTCTCTTATGTCTGCCCATCTTTCTGATTGTTGATCCTCCTGAAGGGAGCAGATCAAATATTACACTCCAGTCTGTGGGGCACAGATATGATTGGGGTTGATGCATGGGGCCCCCAGTTTGAAGTCTTAACAGACAGTGCAACTTTGATATCTGTACTCAGCACATATCACTGATGACAGAGGGAATGAGAGTGAAGGGGTAACTGAGAGACGTAGAGAGAGGTAGAGAGAGAGAGATAGAGGGGCAATGAACAAAAGCATCTGTGGAGTGGCCAGGGCCCGCGGCAGCATGTGTCAGAGGCTTTTTGAAGTTTAACCCCCTCCCTCTCTCTCCGCTCCTCCTCTTCCCCACTATTCCTTCCCACACACCACTCTCTTCCTCACTGTCTCATACATCCTAATTTCTGGAGGAGCCCAGTGGCGACACATACAGTACACCAACAGCCTTAACCAACCAATTACAACCCCAACAACTCTCAAACGTTTGATAACACTGCCTGACATAAAAGTATGCTTTACAGGTAACTGTTGTTGACACCAAGTGCACACTACAAGATTAAAGTTCATCAACTCTTTCTTGTTTAAGTCTGTGATTAATCTACTTCAGAAAATCCTAGATCATAGCCAAGCTACAGCATGTGCCCTTCGGTGGTGCTCTACTAGTGTGAGTGCTTGTGAAGATTCTAATCATCATTTTCAAAATAATTTGACATCTACTTAATCAGTCTTCAAATGTGCATCAGGTGTCCTGGCTAGCAAGACAACAGCAATGAGCAACAGTGAGGCAGTGGGAAGCAGAGGTCAAACTATTGCCCATATTTCTATAACCACTGTCTCATGCATACAGAATTGTTATTTTTGTAATACTGTTAAGTATTACAAATAAATAATTGTAATACTGTTATTTTTCCTGTAGAAAGCCCTGCCTAGATGCTGTTTGTTGACATTTTATGAAGAATCTCCTGTCATGCTGCTATAATAGAACACAACCTGCAGTTAGTCATGTGCACCAAAATCCCAACAATAACGTTTCGTCTAGTGTGGGTTGGTTATAACTAAATCGTGTTAAATTGCTCAGATGCCAATATGGGTGAAATCAAATGTAACTTTCAATTATAATTGACAAAGCCAATATTAAAGCATGGATAGACATCTCTGTGAAGTTTGTCTGTAGAAACCCAATCCAAAAGAAGCAAAGTTAATTTAAAAAGAGGAAAAGAGATAAACATGTGCAATCATCATTTTCTTAAATGTATTTCCGCAGATTTAAAGCACTGAGCTTTAGTGTAAACAGCAGGCAGGCTGGGTCTTCCTGGGATTGAGCATTTGGAGCAGAGGGATGAAGGAAAGACTAAACAGATGTCACAGCTTGGCGGGAACGAGGGAGTTAAATGGCTTTATTTTTCCTCCCTTTTTTAAATGTCTCGCATATAAACAGATTTTGTTGCTTCTTAAAGTGGGCTCAAAATTAAAGCGTATCATTTTACACACATATTGCATGCATATTAGTGAGCCCCAGCTGCCCGTGTCCTGTTCTTAAGAGCCATATGATTGAGTTAGGGGCCCGGGTATCAGATAAGATTTAAGCCTGTGCTCCCTATGCGCCCCGCTCTGCATTTTACTGCTAACTTATTAAATGGAAAGAAATGACATTATTTTTCTGAGTGTATGTGTAATTATTATCACACACCTGTGTCACATACACAATGAGAGGAGGAGAGGAAGGAAGAGGGGAGAGATAAGATGAGGTGGTGAGGGGAGAGATGTCGTTCTGAGCAGCAGGAGTTCTTGTATTTTTTCTTTTAAATTTTTCTTTTAGAGAGAAAAAACAGCAAGCTTGTTAATCATGGAGTTTCTGTCATGGGGAGAATCCAGACATTCTAACCACTCAAACAGCAGATACTGTATAACCTGAGGGCCCTTGCTCACCATAAATGTCCTTTCATGTTATTTCTTTTAGACAACATCATCCTTCTCACTCTACCAGCCAGTTTGAAGTTTATGGAAAAGTTTCCACTCTCATCTAGCAGAAATCTGTCAAACAGGCTTCCTTTCCACATACCACCAACAAACTGTTCTGTGTTGGCAGTTCGAGATGGTGAACAAAACAAAAATTCTGATGCATGCGCCAAGCACACGTTCCTTTCTTTCTTGCTTGCTTTATTTTGTTCATTCTTTTTTCTGTGGAGGGGACCACCCTGTGGAGGGCAACATGTGAAATATTGCTCTGAAGACAAAGGAAATTACCTATTAGAGTGAGAGCAATGATCTTCTTTTGTGCAGACTCCAAAAAGTGACTCAGAATGTTGTAATTGTTTACCTTTGACACTGACAGTAATTCTTCTCTGCTGTAACAAAGTATTTCATCACTTTTCAAAAGCTCCCCCCAACAATACTGATGCTTAAAATGTCATCAAATCACTCCAAACGTATTATTTTTTTACACTCACTCCTTGCATCACAGGAGGAATACCCAGGCAATTATAGCAACAACAAGAAGCAGATTAGTGTAAGATACCCCAGCATGTACCTCTCATTGTTCTAATTAACAAGAATCCAGGACCCTAAAATGTGACCTCTGCTCCATCTCTGACCACTCAAAGCATTTTATTCAGACACTTTGTAATGTTTCATTAATAAAAGCTATCCACCTTGGGCGGTTTTACACTGTCAGTCTAGCTTTCCTGTGTTGATCTAAAAGCATGAAAAAGCAGCGTTTTTGGTGTAATTTTAATAGAAAACAGATGGCCACAGATGTAGGGCTGCAAAGAACTGGGTGACATGTCTTTAATATTTTAGAGTGGTCTTGCTGTAAATGTAGAAGCAGCTGTTTCCTCCCTGTTGTAAATTTGGAGTTTTAATTTGGGATTGACAGCTATTGGATTTGCTGTAAATTACAAAAATGAATATGGAAGCGATGATGAAACCAACGGCCAGGAAGGAAGAGGAAGGGGGGGGGGGTCATTTGACGCTGTTCACGGATGAATAGATTTATATGCACCCAAATGCGAGGCATTTACTTTCTATTTTGTCTTTCTCCCTTCCTCTCTCTCAATCCTGTCTAAACACGGAGCTAGCTTGCTATATGGGTTGATATTTAAATGTACATAATTTTAAACTAAAAGAGAGGAACTACACAGAGAGGATGTCTGCTGGGGAAGGGGTTATGCAGGGTAGCTGGTAACAGAGTTCTATTTTGACATGTTTGTTTAGCTGCTGTTCGTTTAGTTTTAATGTCAGCTGCAAGTACAGCTCCCTTGACGCTTATGGTAGAGGTGATTGTCATTAATTCACATCTTGGCATTTAAACCACCTGTTTCAAATATGCTTATTTGAAATGCAAATAAACTGCATATGCCTAGACAAATTAATAACTTCCCTCTCGTTTTTATCAGGGACTTGCACTGTCAAATGTTCTTTGACTTGAGAGGGCAACAGCGGAAAGATAATACCTCTCAGAACAAACCTGCATAATACTAACTGATTATATATTTATTTACAGTTTTGTTCACAGACACAGAGAGCATTTATGTTTTTATCTTGGCCTCAGCATGATTCCTTTGCCTCTGGAGTGTTTTCGATTAACTTTTTTGTCTATTTTGTCCTTCTGGAAAATGAAGGCATTGTATTTTCTCTCTTCATATTTTGTCTTTCTTTTCTTCGTCACCTGACACTACTGTTCTTCAAACATCAATAGCTATACATCTTATTTAGCACAGACTTTTTCTTCATATTGATATTTATTTGTGATCATTATGTGTCAGCTCTAAGATGCAATATCTAATACTACATTCAGAGCAAAATGCAAAACATTTATACAAATAAAGCATAATGCAAGATATCTTTATAATGAACCAGGCACATAATTCTTCTTAAGGTGTCAGTTTTAACCAGGTTGCACCACCTAAATCAGGGCATTTAAGTTCTTTTTTTCTATTTGTTTTATCTATTTCTGGCCAGGCAGAATGAGGGGCTACTATGACAGAGATCAGGCAGATGGCTGGCATGTTAAACACTCTTCCTGTATGTGTAATCACTGTCATCATCCTCATTAATCATCATTGTCCTCGTCATCATCATTGTCACTGTTTTAGATGAAATACAAATGCTTACAATGACACTGTGCATCATGTCTTCTGAATAAAAGTAAATATTTTCTAACATAAAAGGAAGAAAAAGAATTACATAATCTCTCTGTTCTCCCTGTTTTAATAAAGTTGTTGAATGTTGTTTCTCAAATTAACAAGCAACCTTTTTATTTTGGCAAATGAAGAAGTTGAAGTAAACGGGAGAGAAGACACACATGGAACAGCTTCATTAGCTTTAAAAATCTCCTAAACTGACACACATGCACAAAAACACCAGGTACATTTGTCACACCTCATTGAGTATTGATTGTGGTGATTGTTGACTGATCACGATGTGGCAGGGGACATGCGCCTGTCGCTCCATTGGACAAGCAGTTGTCAAGCACTCGCAATGGCCTGCACACCACTAACGCTGTCACTGCTAACTTCCACGCACCTGTCAACCGCAGGCAGACAGAACCCCTGATTAGGTGTTACCTAATTGTGTTTAAGAAAGTGATGACACCTTGTCTTACTCTCTCTCTTGCTCCACTATGATATGACTCTTAATGTAATTAGGCATAATGAAAAACTAGAAATGGTGAACACTGGAGGCTTGGTTGGGAAGTGATGTGGGGGGGAGGAGGACTTCCTGTGGAGAAGTGGAGGTATATAAGTGGGAACATTGTCGAAATATCAGAACAAGAGTTGTTTTTTCTGTCAGATGACAACAACATTAAAATATCTAGGTAATTAAAAACATACACAGAGTTTTGTCAAAGTGGCTGTCATCATTGTCACCCCCAACCCCCCCCCTCTTCAAGGGGAAACAATAATCAATCAAATTATTAGACTGAAAAGTTGTTCAGTTCTCAAGGACATTGAGTTCTTGGGCATTCGGTTAGAGCTCTCCAGTAGAAAAAAACGAGACATAACTTGGATGAGATGCCAGTAAGTGGGGAGGGAGAATGGAGAGGGATGAGATACAGAAATAAACCCAACTCCCATCTGATGACCAGCTTGTCTATAATACTGAATCCCTGCACTGTGCCAAGATGCAGAAACAGGATAAGTCTACATCGGAGAGATTCGGGCCTGTGATAGAGCAGTGACAACTTTGAAGCACAAACAAAATCACTTTTTCACCTGCTTACTAGTCCTTATCATAAGCAGACAAGAGATTTAAGCATAAAATTGAGTAAAAGAGGAAAAAACATGATACCTGGCATTCAGGCATTTTCTCCCCCTAAAAAATATTTAAAAAAATACAGGACAGATGATGTGACCATCTTGAGATCGTTTGTCAACTGTCAGCCTATGTTGACCTTGCAAAAAAAAAAAAAAAAAACAAACAAACAGGGAGGGAGTTGGCTGATATCACCTTTACAGAAAACGGGGAACAGTTGAAACAGACACAGGAGAGAGAGGGAGAAAAAGAACTGTTGTTTGGATAATAAAGAGACATTTTTCCTTCCATTTGTAACGCCAGTTAAAAGTGTAACCAACATAAAAATTCATTCTAAAACGCTACTTAAAAAATGTGACCAATTCTTGTGCAGTCAATTAGGGACTGGAGACAGACTATGATGTTTTCTCTATTAGGGTCTGGCACATTTTGATCAGCAAGGATTTACCAATGTGAAGAGATTTTGTTAGCTTTTTATTTTTTCCTTTCTTGTTTTTTGCATGGTGGAAGTATACATATATAGGAGGATGACATGAATGGAGTGGAGCAACCAAGCTCCAATTATCTGCTTTTCTTTCTTTTTTACTAACTCTTTCTCTTTTTACAGAAGCATTATACAGCTATGTACTTACCCATTGTCCTGAGATTAAAAGAAAAACATACATTTTTGTGGGGCTGCTCGCAGACAAAAAATAGTTAGTAGGCAGAGATTGTCAGAACAATAAAGCTATGTTCTTAAATGTGAACACAATATTTATACTAAAGAGTGTGAAAAAATGATTGACCAGAATAAGCAGGGATGAGATTTCACATAAAAAAAGATTTATCTTAAAGTATGGTGTTAATCCTCAGCTTAATACCCTCTCCTTAATACCCCTCCTTGTCTTCCATAAAACCTATAAAGTTCTTACATTTTCTGAAAACAGACATGCTAAGACTTATTTTACAAGAATTACTGCCCAATGAATCATGCCGAAAATTCATCTTCAAGAGGTGTGCCACTTCAAAACTGAAAAACTTTTGTTTCATTTATTATTGTCTAAGGAAGCGCAAAGAAACAAAGAACTTGTTACAAAAATTCGAGAAAGCTCAATCACTAATCAAAGGACAGAATAATGGTGGTTACAGATAAATGTGAGTATTGTTTGCAACCTTTGGAGGAAAGTTCTTAATAAAATGCATTAGTATGACTTGTTATTATCATTGACATTCTTCTTTGTATTCTGTATAATTTGTAAATCAGTGTTCTCTGCTTTAGTGTAAACTCATCACATTAGAAATGACTGTAAACTGCTGTTAGGCTGAAACATATGGGTGCATGCAGTCATTAGCCCTCTTCATAAATATTTTATTAATATTTCCTGTTTGTGTGCGTAAAACTGTGTGACTGAAAGCATGTGTGTGTGTGTGTCTGTGTGTGTCTGTAGCTCTCTATCATTTTTCTTTCTGTGTTTAATTAAATTGCAGCATATTTCCTTTGAAACTGCTTATCATACCAGTGAATAAAAGATGAGATTTATCTTGATATAGAAATAGAAAACTTCAGAATGTAATAGAAACACCACTTAAGAACAAACAGAAACAGGCAGAAGGTGAACCTGATTTCAGAATTTGCCTCGAAACCATCATCAGGCATCATTCAGGTTCAAATACTTTCAAATTGTTAAATTCAATGAGAAGGCAGAGTGTTAAATCATGTGTGTGTGTATGTGTCTGTGTGCACATGTGAGAGAAGTAAAATGGGATCACAGGCAAGTTTTTGACTTCTTGTGGACACAAAAGGCCTACTGTTGGAGACAGCTAAAGCTGAGGCAGTTACTGTACCATTCAAAACTAATATGTAACCATATCTGTTTTAAAAGGACGATTCATATTACTGTGAATGCAGGAAGAAAGTTGTTCCCATCTCCCGAGCCCTAGGAAACTTGAGTCTCAACCTAATGGCCCTGAATTAGAAAGTGGCCTTTTGTGATAGGGGCATCACATTTGTGAAAAAAAATGACACATTCAATTTTTGCTGTGATGTAAAACATCTTCAGTTTATCTGACAGCACAATGGCACCCACTGTGCTTTATGGTCGTTGTGGTGACACAAAGGTCATTTTGTATATGACTCAGCAGACAAGGGCAGCACTGAATGAAAATTAGGTTATATGTGATCAACCAAGTTATTAATCTGATTAAAATGGATTCTCTTTGCTTCCTATTTAGCAAAGCTTGAGAGAGAGAGAGAGTGAGAGACAGAGAGAAAGCCTGAGAAAGAGAATAAAGAATGAGTGAGGGGAGGTGGAAAACAATAGAACATTCTGTTTATTTATCCACAGAATTCATCAATGTAAAACAGAATGTCAACATAAGCCTAAGAAATGTGCATTTTTACTTGCGCTAAATTCTGTGGTTCCACAAGCATCTGTGTCCTTGCACTGCTGCCTCAACCAGGTAACCTTTCTAATCCTGATTAAATTACTGCAATTAGAACAGCAGCTCTCCCACCTCCCCCCATATTTCCCTAATAAACAATATGCCATCTTAAATCCATTCAATGGGATTTGCATGGAACAATGCAAAAGCTTGTGTGATTTATTTTTTCATCTCTACAGAGGAATTAAGTGCATTTTTTAACAGCTAATGGTATAATGTGGGCTTATTTCTCATGCAATGCTTTTATGTCGCTCCTCCACTCTTTCTATTGGAAAAAAAACTTTCCTTCTCCCCTCATTTGAAGTTTAAATCAAATATGGCTTATTGGACCTACTCTACTTTTACACAACAACCAGAACTGGAAGTATGCGACAGATCTGTGTATAATTGCTACACAGACTCTCAAAACATACCCCCGTTGCTGCTTTCTGAGGCTGACTGTGTTTTCTGTATTTGTTTTATTAACTTTCTGCATCTCTTGCCATTGATGTAGAATAAGAGAACAAATAAAAGTTGACATACTTGTGCTTTTTTCTTTTTTTAACTCATGTGCCTGCCGTCTGGAATCAGGGCATATTCTCTCATTATGTTTGGAGTGCATGTCATACGCTGTGTGTAAGCATGATCATTATGTTGGGATTGTGTGTGTGTGAAGTGTGCCCCTGCAAACACAGGAAGTATTGTTCTACCGGTACAACTCCACTGAGAGCAGATTCTCACATCTTAGAGCACCTGGGAACTCAAGCAACACAGCTATAAGAAATATCTCAAATTTAAGTCTGAGACTGTGTGAAAAACAAAAGCAAAGAAATAACAACAACATCAAACATTTCGGGGAAAAAACACTGGGGTGAGGTGCAAATCTATTAGTATTAGCTTAAGGGTTTCTGTCATTAAATGCAAACTATAGTGGGCTAGTAGGGAAAACAACAGAAGCATGCTATGATTACCACACCAGTGAGAACACTTCATATTCTTCTCTCCCAGGGTTTCCTCTAACAAGATCTCTTTTTTTCTGTCTAATATTATGAATAGCATAATTGTTTTGCTGTCATTAGCATTGAATATTTCTTTTCCTTTGTTGTCACACTGGAAAACGATCCTTTATTCAGCGACCACTCTATTTTTTTCCCTCCTGGAAATTATGAAGCTTACTGTATGTCAGCAAGGTACGAGACAAGAGTGAAAGAGACCTAAATTACAAAGCCTTTCAAAAGCTTTCAGCACCACCAAAGTTGATATCGGAGTAAATTAGTGTAAGGAAAAATATTTTTAGAGATCGCACAGCTGCTGAGAGAGAGCAACAAGTACGAGCAAGTGGATTTGACAACAGCTTTTACAATTAATTGCTCTTTGAAAGAAGAATTTGTGTAGCTGAGTGACAAGGTGCTAATTTACCTAGGTTGAAGTTAAAATGGTAATATTGAACATGTGAAATAGCACCTCGCCTTCACCTGACAAGCCTTCATCACACTCCGTACAATGGAAATAATGGAGATGCACCAGTGCTGTCTGTCACCTCTGAGACTTCCACAGAGAGAGAGTCTTTCATTGTGAAAGCACTTCCCTGCGGCAATACACTCGGCAATATATGGAGTGGGACGAGGCTCAGAGACGCAGTCTGATGAGTTGTGTCAGGAGTCTACCTTTTCTCTGTAATAAGACTGCTTGACAGCTCTTAAATGTACCACAACAGTGTGCTTGGAGTCTAACAGCATTTAAACTTCTGGTGACAGGTTAAACATCTTCAGTCAAAGATGAATTATTCGTCTCCAGGTGTTTTATAAATCACTTGTATGTAATAACGCAGTTCAAAGCAGGTTCTCTAGTCCTGACTTTAGCAGTAAGGAGCTAAAGATTACAGTGGTCCCTGGCACTCCCAAGGGAGGGATTATGTATACATAAAACATGGACCAGCTGACCTCTGTGCCGTACGAATCATCGAAGTGTGATGGGTTCTACCACCTCTCTACAGTCGCCTGAAAGCAGGGGCTGCATAAAAGCTAGCAGACTAACACAAGCCATATTACTGTTAATTAGCCACCTGATGAGGAAAGCATTACTGGCAATTACCAAGTTTCATCCCCGCACTGTTTTTTGGGTGTGGAAATCACTTTTCACCTAATGGGAGGCGAACATTGGGAGAAAATGGAGACTGAAAAAGGAAATCTGTTTAATTTTTGCTTGTTCTTACTTTGTGTCTGTTCTAGTGGTCTGCAAACTAAGAGACAACAGTACAGAGATACTTAGTGGTGATTGCTGTGTAGTAAATGAGTATTCCAGATGCCCAGAACATGCAGCACTGTGCAATCATGTTCCACAAAAAGTAAGTGTTTGATAACCCAACATGATGTCATTTGTATTCGTAGACACATACATTTACGTACAATTGAACGGATATTAAAATGTACAACATAACCATAACAATATCTTAAACTTAAACCCTTTAATTTTATCAAAACTTCATAAAAGGTTCATAAAAAAGGTTCATAAAAATATTGAATTCATGGAATTATATTTATAATAAATGAGACTTAATGTTATTTTAAACACACACATCACTAAATGAGTGAAACACATTAATGTTACAGAAAAAATCAACAGTGTTTCACCTATATTTCATACTTGTTGAGCTTTTATGGTAATTCAATTCAGGCAAACAGTGCAAAAGATTTTACTTAGATTAGCCTCATATGGATTTTGTTTATAAATTAATTTTATAAGTCTTTATAAAGGTCATTGTCAGACAAAGTTTCTCATTTGCAGATAAATGAGATTACTGCTACAGCACAGAACTTCTTCACCTGCAGTGTTATCCATAGAAACATACAGTTAATTTCATTTTCAGACAGTCATCAGAGTATTCATAAAGATTTGTATGTTATTTAGATTTGTTACATATGTGCCGAACAAAATGTTTTTTATTTTTCATTTTAGATGATGTCACTTCACAAACAAATAGCTACAGAAATGAATGAGATCACCCTTGATCACACACTATATGGTTTTTAATGTATACCGAAACCAATGCAATGCAATACAATGAAACCACTAAGAGTAAGGACATATTACAATAAATGAGGCTGTACTAAATTAAATGTTAAAATGTAGATGTGTAAAGCTTTTGCAAGCATGTAAAGATGTTCAGCATGTGTGTCTTGTTCCTTAATATGAAGGAAAAGTGAAACCATCTCTGTTCCTTTACATCTGTGGGCTTACTCTGCACAATACAGGCACCATATGTTTATAATTACTGTCTCATAATAGAACCTGGTCAGAGGAACACACACTCACACAAGCTCTTTATTACAATACTTACTACGCATTTAACACAGTCTATGCATTTAACTCCAGAGAGAGTTGGACAGAAGGAAGATGGACAGAAGGGAACTGGAGTGACAGATACAGAGGTATATAAAGTTAGATTAAGTTAAAGAAGAGGAGAGATGAACTTAAAGCTGACAGGAAGACAGGAAGTAGTGCAGACTGTCAAGACCTGCCCAAGAGAGGGTCTGATCTTACACCCTCCTGACAGTGCTAATTGGTCACTGGTGAAAAACACCATTTACATTTAACTACCCACTCCTGTCTGTTGAACATAAAACTTTCTGCATTTTAACATTTAAAAAATCTTTATTTATATGTATATATCGATTTATATTGTCTTTATTTATTGCAAGGACAAGAATATCCCCAAATGGAGGTTTTGTTCAGATTTGTCAGGTTTTGCATACTCATTGGGTGGTTTAAAGTGAATGGGGACAGGGTTCACTACTTTTCCACCAGGGGGTGTCATGGCCTTATGAACTGGCATGGTTGGGGTGAGCAGCCCCCTCTTTCACAAGTCCTCCTGCCTGATCTGTCTATACATCATATGCTTTCTTTCTTCCCTGCCCTTCCTTTCTTTTCTCTCTTTCTGTTTCTCTTTATCTCTGTCTACTGCACTTCCATGTCTTGAGGAATGTCTTGGCTGTGTGGCAAAACTGGATTGTGGATGGTGGCTGGGCTGGGCTGGGCTGTCCTTAATGGTAAACATCTGAAACCTGGGCTTCTACACACACACACACACACACAGTTGCCCATCTTAAAACTCTTTTCTCAAAACTTTTTAATCTACTGTAGACAGTTCCTGGTGTGGGCAAATGCATTCCTCAGCATTGTGACAAATAAAAGTAAATATTTACATCGCTAGTTGGACGATATCTTTATTAGGAGCTACAACATAACATATCGACTAACACATCGAATTAATAGTCGCACACTGATGCAAGTGACTGAAAAAAATTAAAATCAAAGACATACAAACCACTTACTAAAGAAAACAGCTGTCATGACATGCATGTCTTCTAACAACTTTTATTAGAAGTAAATGAGGTCTATTTTTATTTTCTCCAGAACTCATGTTGAAATATTATTGCAATCCATTTTAAGCAACCAAAAAGAAAATCTGAGGAGCACAATAATAAAGTAACATTGTAGTGACAGGTGTTGTTTTATCAATAGACGTAAATCTTTCACATGATGCTACTAATGTCTGAAGAATAAACAGCTAATAGTCCCATTGTCATTGACAAATGTGTATTTTAAAATAAAACTTATCCAAAATAAAATTTTATGGCCAGTAAGAAATAATTACACATTGTAAATTTTATCAATTCACCAGCCATTGGCAGGTGTGTTAAACAGTTAATTTTGGACCCTGATTACAGCACCACAAGCTCAGGCTCGCAACAGCTCCTGGAGAGAAGTGTGGCCATTTTTCATGATGCTTAATGGAGGCAACGAGAGTGACTCAAGGTAACAGATTACCAGCTACAACAACGACAATAAAAACAACAAAAAAAACCAAAAGGGTCCTTTAGCTATCAGCGCTAAAGGATACTAATAATCTAATTTCTCTCGCTTTTCCTGTTTTTTTCTCTCTCTTTGCTTTGAGTGGTGCTTTAAAATAAATGTAAGGTCCTTTATCATAAATACATCACTGTTTGTTATCCTCACGCTTGTTGTGAGAATTCTTCTTGTTGTGAGAACAGATCAGCAAACATTTAAAAAATGTTGATGGCCTTATTTTTACTGGGTGATTTATGTAACAAGGCTCTGCACAGGTGTGATGTATGGTTATTATAACAAGCATACAGTAGCTTGTGATGATACATAGTTAAACAAAGGGGAAGATAAAGAGGAGCAACATAAAGAAAGACAAAGAACACAATGCCTGACATATGCAATGTATAGATGAAGATATGCCACTAACAGACCCAGTATTGATTATACAATACACTTACACAATGGCTGCCTTACACAATGGAACAAGGCCATTAAGCAACATGAACAATACAAAGCTAATCCACTGGCTTTGCACACAAGTTAAGGTGTTGGAGAGTGCTCCAAAATGCTAAATCGTAGATGTAAGTTTTGACAAATTTCCTTTACCACAAATAAACTCTCTAATCACTAATCGTAAATAGATTACTTTTGATTTCAGTCAATAAACAGGCTATTCTTAATAAAATGTTTGAAAATCTTAGATATTTACTAGAAAAGTATGCATAGTGCGTACATAACATATAGCAAAGTAATATACTCAACATGTCATAAGAAGCAAATGTTTTTGTATGTCTTTTAAAAATGTTGTAATATAGACAGTGCCATTTTAAAATGGATCTCACTACACTTCACCCTGGCTGTTAAGGCATATAAAAATTCAGCTGAGAATTCTAAATATTAATGATTCATGCATTATTTGCATACAAACCTAATACCAAGCCACTTCAGATAATCATATTTTGTCCCTAAATTAAATTTTAGGGAGATTTGTGCTTCAGTTATGCCCAGCCCAAAGGAATCATGCAGAATGTTTCACTTAATGCTGTACAAGAGACCCACAAACACAAAAGACTGACATGATCAGATATTAACACTTGGATTGCTATTTTACATCCATATGAGCTTGAAATACACTTGAACATACCAAAAAGGACAGTCATTTTAGTGATTAATTTTTTGCTGTAGTCTGTTTGTATCTCTCCTTTGTCTTTGGGCCAAAGTCTACATGCATAACATTGGTGAGGACCTGAATTGTGACAGTCCATTCAGTATATACTGAGGAGTTATGCAAATCACTTAGCTCTGGCTAGACTAAGGACATCATAAACTGCAGAAAAGCCTTAGTCAGGCAGCCAAATTCTCTCTCATTCAATATGTACAATATCTTACTCTCTCACACACATTCACAAGTACTGGTACAAGTTCAAGTATAGGTTTAGTGGTACAGGTTATCTAACACATTAGTGCAGGTTAACTAACACATTCCTCTTAGAAAAGAATGACTAAAATGTATGTTCAGTTTTCCTTGTGGTCATTCAACGCTTTTACTGTATGTATTACTTGAACATGCCCACACACTGTCACAGTGTATACAGAGGCACTCTGCTGCCCGTCAGTATCCACCAGCTACAAACTAATGGATTCATGCTTTAAAAATGCCAAACAAAAAACGTTTGTTCTTCAGACAAAGCCTTATCGCTGAAGGTCAGTCCCTCCTCATAGCAATAAGAGAGGATGACGTCACAAGGGGGTTTTTCAAATGTCTTTTGATTAAAGAAGGATATTATAATACAACACTTTCACTATGCTGACAAAAAACTAGCATTCATTTCAGTCAAGTGACCTCCTTTAAATATTAAAAATGCAACAGGTTCCTCCATGACAGACATATTTTCCATAACTGAAAGGTTAAAAACAGCATTAATTGTTAATACAAACCACTTTAAAGAGGAAAATTAAACACATGGCAGTTTTGAAACATCACTTTTTCTCTACTGTAAGTCGCCCTATTTGAAAAAAATGTCAAAACGAACACAATCCAGGCTTACCCCAACTTCAAACTCTATCAAAATGGGAAAATGCTTCCTTTGACACTGCTGCTGAGCTCTTGCTTACGATATTTGTTCTCTCTGACTTTTCATGTTTTTTCTAGGCTATACATTCTTGCTAGAGATTCAGTGTGTTTTGCTTTTCTTTCCTATTCATCTCTCTGACTGGTTCAGATGCTGTTTTAGTGGTTGACACACTTGTGGTCAGTGTTATGGAGAAACAGATCCAAAGGGTATTGCACAGGAAGAAAAATACTACATACAACACCTTACATAGATCACTTATATTAATACACCTCTAATGATCATCAAGGATTTAAAAATTTAAAAAGGATTTAAAAATGCAACACATCTATACTAACTCCATTGGCTTCCCTTTAAATCAGTTTATAAATCTTTTTTATGCTATCAAACACAATATAATACAAGAAAACGAATGAACAATTTAATTGTTCCAATTTAAAGAAACAATAAGTTTCAAGATTTGTAAGAATGAGGAAGTTTAATAAAACAAGTCTGTTAAAAATACTTGTGGTATTAGTTTAAATTCTCTTGTTTAATCCTACACCTATTTGCAGTAAGATTGTTTTACAGGTAGTGAAAAAGATAACGTCTGCATTACTTCTGTGTTTGCATACTAGAAGTAATAACACCAATGTACAGCACCAAACTAAAAACGTTTATCTCAACTCCTAGTTTGAAAATTTGTCTTAATAAATAATATTATAAGAGCAAGAAAACGAAGCATTCATACATTTCATTATCTGACTGTTTTAATATATAGCAAAATTAATTGTTTAAAAAATTGCATTAAAAATGAATTACAAAAAAAAATCTTTTAAAAAATAGCAAGTTGGTGGCATCTAAAGACTGAGAAAAACACTTTTTACTACAGCTGCCAAAATTAAACTACAAATTCTTTTAAATTTACTTTTTTTTTCCATTACTGATTATTATATTTTCTTTTTTCACCAAAATTTCAGAAAGGGCAACGTGAAACACAGTAGTCTCAATGAGCACCAGTAACCATAGCAGAATCATGAAAGCTGACAGGTCATTTTTCACAAGGCCATAGACCCAGAGCTCTTATAAAGTAATGGGCTTTTGGGAGAGGCCTTTATGAAAGCTAAGATAGTTAAGTTCTGTATGCTAGTGATGGCACAGGGACCATCGTCTCTTAGTCTGTGTAAAAGCAGACACCCTTATTCCCAGAAAGAGTAGGAAAGGAGAAAAGGTGGGACTGGAGTGCTTCTAAAATGACAAGGTTATAAAGATTAGTATGTCATTTTGTTACTAAATTTCAAAGGTTCAACGCACTCAAAAGCAAATCTTGTGCCTTTAGAGAGGTTCTATATTGAGGCATTTCTGACCAATAAAGGGCATGCTGAATCATATCCTCAATGTGTAATTGGTTAACAAATATGTAATTTTAAATGGTGTACCTGTGTAGCAGTGATAGTCTAAATGTACAGTAGTGTATACATACTAGTAAGTAATTTTGAATAAAAACACTGAAACATAGGGTTAATGCTCACCAGTGGGATCGATTCTTTTAATGCTGCTGGTGCTGCCACCCCCATTGGAGCTGTTGCCAAGGCCTCCATTGAAAGCTGCAAGGTTCTCTGAACTGTAGGCCCGCAGGACAGAAAGCGTATTAATCTGGTGCCCCAGGTGGGCCTGATCAGGCTTTACCAGGCCAGGAGGACCACCGCTTGAAGACAGAAGACCAAGGCCTGCTTGCTGCCACTGCTTCTCAGGGGTGGGAGGCTTAGGAGGAGAAAGACAAGATCTTTGGAATCCCATGGACATCTTACATCTTTGGATGTCCTTCCCTGAAAATTGCGATTTAGGAAGAGTTTGCATGGATCCACCGTTCTCCTCCTCTGCATCACCCATCTCCATGTCTTCTTCCTCTTCTGCCTCCTCTTCTTCATATGAACACATGTGTCGCTTTGTGGCAGTGGGGTTGGGCAATGATTTGTCACAACCCACTTCATCTTCCTCAGACTGAGCATCACGGTCCTCAGATGCCTCTATCTCACTGCAAGATGCCTTGTCAGATAGGTCATCCGGAGGGCCTTGCCCACCCACATTATTGGACTGAATTTGCTGCTGGTCCAGGAATCCAACAGCCCCTCTAGCAGAGCCATCAAACACAGGGCCAAAGGGCTTGTAGAAGTCACTAGAGAATGCTACCATGGAGGCTTCATGTGGGGGCTGCTCCAGATGGTTGGACCAGCCTGCTTGTCCCTTCAGATCCCCAGACTCAGTCTCTCTGTCTCTGGACAGGGCTCCCTCATGGTGATGGAGAAGGCCTGGTGGTGGAGAAGCCAGACTGGTAGCTTTGCCAACATGGGATAGCTCACCCAAGAGGTGTTCCTTAGTATCGTTTCCTGGGCCACACTTGTCTTTACCCAGATGGTTGGCTTGCAGATGGAGGGCCATTAGCTCTATAGAGGCAGTGGTGAAAGAACAGAAGAGGCAGCCATGCCAGGCAACATTGTCCTGGATTGTAATGGATGCCCCAGGGAGGGACCCTGCATCAGGTCTAACAGACAAATCCAGAGGCTCATACTGGGAGCGACCACCCTCAGCTGGCTTGGCATTATCGGAGGAATTCTCCACCTGGCTACCCTCACTGGTCCTTATGGTCTTGGCCTCAGTACTCTCCTGGCTAAAGTGCTGGCTATGCAGCTCTCTCATCTCCTTCTCTTTCTTCATGGAGTTGAGGACAAAGCTGTCCATGAAAGCCTGCAGAGAACCCTGGAGGTTTACACCATTTCCCACTATACTCTGGTAGGCACGGCCCAAGTCAGCAAAGCTGGCAGGACAGTCCCCTGCAGAGACTGGTCCTTCAGGACTCTTCATGTTCTCCATGGTGGACTCTGCCCCTGGTCCATGATGATCTCGTTCCCTGTCACGCTCTCGTTCTCTGGGAGAGAGCATTGCTGGTGGAGCCCACTGGTGTGGGAGCATTTGACCCCCTCTATAGTCAAGACCAGAGGGCATCATGCCTTTGAAGACCCCTCGAAGGACATCAGGACGAGCAAAAACCCCACTGCCACTGCTGTTCTTGCTGTGGTCATCCTTGTGTTCAGAGGATGGAGGGTGGTTGGCAGAGGGACCACCTCCATTCTGTCGCTCACGGTGATGGCGCTCCAGGTGATACTTCAGGGAAGCTGACTGAGTACCTGCATAGTCACAATGAGGACACCTGTACGGCTTTTCACCTACAGTGTGAGAGATAGACAAGAAACAAAGACAGGGGTTGATATCAGTACAACAGCAATAATATAGGTGCCAACAAACTCAGCATGAATCTTTGGAATGTTCCACCTGTCAGAGAAAGAGCAACATGTAAATATTTCATGTCAAGGATTACCTCAAGTTTGTCTAAATCTCACATTCTGCTGCATTCATACTACATTTATCACTTAGTAAACAATCCATCAGCCTTTTGGAGAGGAGGGAGGGGTTTCAATACGGGTCGATCCAGCTCAATCTAGATCCAACGAGTGAGCCATCACTCACGTCAGTGCCATAAAAAACGTATCACCATATGGTGCCTTCAGTCCACTACAGCGATCATATTTTCTGACAACAAAACTGTCCGGATGTTATCACTGTTTACATGGGGAACTGCAGGCTTGTGGTGCTGCTGGTTGCTGCTGCCTTTCTTTGTATCTCTCACTCACTTTCTGTCTCTCTCCTGGCCTTGTCTGCTGTCAGGCCTCCACCATGGTGGTGGAACTGTACTGTGGACATTCTCTATTTGCAGTTTATCATAGTAAAGATATATCAAGCCCTACAGTAGCTCTTTATTCCCACTGGAGGACAGCTCTGACTCTGTTTAAAATGTACCCAATAAAAGGCCCTTGTTTGAGCGTGAAGATCTAAATGATATACAACATATGTGGTGCATATGAGCATTCCTCATAAGGCAGCCTCGTACTGTGGATTACAAAATGCTAACCAGCATGAAATATACTGTAAAAGATATGCAGGCAGTTTAGAAACACAAGTAAATGTAAAATAATTCTTGTTAAAAGCAGAATGGGAGCAGCATTTAACAAGAGAAAGAGTCTAAATTGCATCAGCATAATCCAGTCAATATTGATATAACATACCCTCTGACATTTATAATAGGTATGGAACGAAAGTTAGAATTATATTATCAATAAGTAATAAACAAAATGCAGGGGTTGATTTCTGAGACCCTGTAATGTTTCAAGAATGAATGGTCTAGCAGAAGGGGTGGGGGGGAGATATGGGAAAGTGAATATAAAAGCATGTTTGTCAATGTGTGTGTGTGTATGTCTGTGTGTGTGTGCTATAAACACTTAGATTTTACACATGGAAAACATTTTTTAACCCAGAAAAATGTTGCATTGTTACGCATGAATTGAATGATTTAAGTCTGGCTCTGTAGTAAATCATGGATATAATTAGCAAATGGCATAGTGCTCAAGTAATTTATCATTATTTGGAGGGCGCCATTCTAGAAAACAATGTAAAATCTGCAGACCCACTTTCACAGTTCTGATACAGTACTGATAAGAGAGGTATACAAGTATTGCTAAGAGAGAACAGTGATGGGGGCCATCTGTTGTTCTTTTACACAAAAGTGTTTGAAGCATATATTCAAAAGACTATCATACAAGATGAGCTTTTAACCCAATAAGTGCTTATCCTCTGAGCAGGATAACAGAGGCTTGGTGTGATTCAATAAGGAAATTTCCTTGATGCAAATTATAATTTTCAGTTCCTTTAACTGGAAGAAATTATATTCTGTAGCCAAAATTAGAGTACAATTAGAGTGCTCTGCCTTTCTACACTCTATCTCGTGTCTGATTATTAAAATTTGGATAAAATCAAGATCTATTCCAGTCCAAAAAACATTATAGCACATATTATGTAAAAAAGCTATGTGATGCTACAAGTATAATCCAGATCAATCAATAAAGGCTTACGTGTATGTACATTTTATGTATATTTTGACACTATAGAAGTTATATGTTTATATCAGTGTGTGTTTAAGTGTCTGTGTAAGTCTCTGTGTGTGTGGTGTGTTCTTTGTTTACCATTTGGGCTCAGTAAGACATCTGCTCCATCATACATCAGGAGCACGTGTGACATCTGGGGAATATACAGTATCCTGCCTTGCAACATTACACACACTTTACTGCTAAAGGTCATTATGTACCCGTTAATCCACTTTTAATTGATATCCACACAAACAATACAACCTCAGGGAAACAAAATGGATCGCCAAGGCAAAGAGGTAAAGAGATTATTATTTTTCATAATTTAAAATGAGAGAGTGGCAAACTTAAAAAAAAAAAAAAATTTTAAAGCTTGTGCTTATTGCTGATAAACCATGTTAATAAAAACAGGGAGGGAAAAAAAAAACATACACGCCTCTCACTATGACTAGCACATATCCAGATTTGTGTGCTATGCCATGACTCCATAGTAACCACAGCCTTTACAGGTGGGCAATTAAAATAGTTAACAGATATAACATACTACAAGATGAATTTCCATATGGCTTTACAGAATGGTGAAAAGACAGCCTGCTTACCACAGGGGGACAGAAAGCATGGAGAAAGATTGACTGTCCTGGAAAAATAGTTGTTTTAGTAGAAAACCAAATGTAGAAGCAAGAATGTCAAGGTGTTTGAGTTCTCAAGCCTTCCACATAGTACCCACAAGTTTTATTTACATTTTAAATTACTCTTCACTGTATGGACCATTACTTCAATCCTTTCATTCATTTTAAAGACTTTTAGAACTAACTCACCATGCAGTAAGCATATAAGCATCAGGAGAGGGAATTAAAACAAAAGCAAATAGCAAAAAAGGAACAAAACAACAGAATCATGCACCTGGCGTAAACAGGTATCTAGATTGCCATCTCCCTGAGGGAGGCTGCTGAGTGACCTTTGTAATTTACTTTGCTTATGGTTTGGAACTGTAGCACGTGACCACACAACTGTGTTTAATCACTCCCACTCTCCCTCTTCAAAGTGAAGCCTCAAAACAGTGTTCAATACAACCATAAACCTCAATTCAGCCGTGTGAGCCAGGTCTCTTTGGATCTGTCCAAGTCCCACACAATATGTGTAATAGCTCCCAATGTCCAAGGTGAACTTGCACGTCCTGTGCCTGTCTGCCTTTAAATAAAGGTGATTTATCTGGCATGTTGGTTCTCAAAAGTCCCCAAGTTATGCTTAGCCATTGTCAGGAGCAAAGACCTTTTTATTTTTTATCTACAGCTGCTTACTGCTAAATACTGCCTTGTCCAGAAGGGGACAATCTGTGTCTCTAATTGCTGTCACTGAAGCCTAGATTCATTATGTGACTTTCCCATTAAAATGTGAGCATTAATTTGTATAATGAAATATCACCCACTGCAGTGTTCATTAGATGTGGCCTCACACTACACGCTGCACAATGTTAGCTACCTAGAAAACTGTGCTTAATTTCACTAATGGGTATTTTCCTGCTCACTGTTGGAGAGGAAATTAATACTGTAACATTAGCTCTTTAACTTTTGGAGAAATTTAAATTCACTTCATTCCTCTCAAGCCAACGTTAAAGAGTCATTAATCTAACATTGTCGCACAATGCCCTAGCCTCTTCAGTAAGTAACGCTGTTTTGATGGCAGAACCGCATCAGGATTGAAGCCCGTTTTGTATCAAGCATGAGTCTGATTGCTTTAAATCAAGGCAGGATATTTGTTTAATGTCAACAGCATAGTTTCAGCCTGATTGGAAGGGAGGGCAGTGTATCCACAGCACAGAGGATGCTGTTGTTCCTGTAAATTATTTCAACATTCCTGTGTCATCTCTCAGGCCGGAATCTTTATGACAAACCTATAACCAATCAGAAAACAGTCACACATCTTGCAAGCACATCAGGGCTTGTGTAAATTACATTGACAGAATGTAGAATGTCTGTGTGTAAAGGCACTCAAGCCACACCACTCGCATGTAAACCCTCCCAGTCAGTGAAATGAGTGAGTGAGTTAACGGAGACTTGGGGCGAAGGCCTCTGTTTCCTTTCTGCTGAATTATGGCCCTACTGGGGACCCTTACCCCCTGCTCTGAGCAGGCATAACTCAGCCTTCCTCAGCTAGAAACATATTTCCCCAATCCATCCACTGCTCTCCTGCTAGGAGGATACAGTCAATTTGCCCAAAGCCTTAACCCCTCTGTTTGAACAAGCAATCTTAAACACTTCTCTGTGACTGCCTGTCATTACACCAATGTTCAACCTTCCCCTGCAGCCAATAGCCATGTTCTACATAACATTTTAAAGGTTTGTTGCTTTGATAAGTAACTAATAAGAATGACTCCTATTAAATGCATTATAGTGCATAATAGATAATAACAAATGCAGATGATGGTCTTCCGCAGGCTATAATATTCTGTATTGAAAAGTAGTACTGCTTCGTGCACTGCATTTACAACAGAACATGAAAATACTGTAGGCTGGGAGACTTACGTATCGGGTTTGTTGTTGGGCATGCCTTATAATCAACCTTAATGCTCCAGAACAGAGCAGCTATGTGCTTCTTATTAAGTGGGACAAATAGCATCTGGGTGGTCTCTGCTCTGCTTTGTAAGTGCACACCAAAAAAAAAACAACATTGATTTCCTGTGCTGCAAGTGATTCTATTTACAGTTAGGGAAATAACAGGGACTGGCTTCATATATAGAATGTTGCTTCTTTCCATCTTTCTATTTTATTCTGTCCTTTACAAAGGAATGATAAAAGTACCATTGTTACCGTAGGGACATACTTTTACCTCATCTGACCCTTAACAATTAATTTCACTGGTGTAACCCAATGTATTCAGTAATATTAAATTATTTCTGTGGCTTGAATAAAATCAGCTATTTTAGATTTTATTTAGATTTTATTACATATGATTTTAGGTTGACCTAAAAAGGCTAGTAATAGAACTTCCATTAAATAACAGTGAATAATAATGATGATAATAATAATAATAACTTGTTATAATTAGTTGCTATAAATTGTTATAAATAGTTGGTTTAATTGTTGGTATACTCATGCACATAAACAGAGACAGCAGTTGGCTGAATGTAAGGTGACCTGCTTGTGCTTATCCTGGGTATCGTGCATGTTATCTAGGCCAGCTGTGCCTGCTAGTGAGCCTCAGCCTTGCTCTTGTGTGGAACAGCAGGGTCTCCTTAAAGTCACTGGACCAGCACTGCTCACATCATTACTCTGCTGGTCAGGGATGTCCTCTCTCACATACCTGAAGTTCATTTATGGGCTAAGAATTTTTAAACTTCACTAATGTGTGTTGCGTAAAAGGTACACCATTAATGCTGGACAAATTGTGATTTGGTTGTAAATGTCACAAAATACCTTTCATTATTAAAATAACATATTAAACTAATTTAGTACAGTTTTTTTCTGACAGTTATATGTACTCTTGCATGTGATGTCTTGACGTTTGGAAAAATATCTTAAAATGCATTAGATTTTAAAGGGTCATGGATACAAAACACCCATTTAAATTGGTAAGTAAAGGCAAAGTGTCCCCAATGGTATCTGCCCATTTTGAATTAAATTCCATTTTCATAAAATCAAGTGGAAATGACAGAAATGTCAATGAGTGACAAGTTAAATGGATAGAAATTATTATAAAATAATGATGAAAACATTATTTAAAGCTCCTGGGAGATAAATGTCCTGGATTTTGTGCTTGGAATTTCTTCCTCACCTGTGTGTATTCTTAGATGGACCTTCAGATGGTGGGAGGTGCGAAAAGATTTGCCACAGTAGGGGCAGTCCTTCATGCTGGAGCCCACGCTCCTTTCCCGGTGTTGCGCAGTGGGGGTCTGGACAGCACTCACAGGTTTTGTAATCTCCTCCCCAACATCTATGAGAAAAAAGACTTAATTCAGTTACACTTCAAAGCAGCCACATGTCAGATGTTTCTTCCATGCTTCTTTGTCCTTTTAGCTTTTCACCACCCAAAGTTGCTAACACCACACATAGTTAAACACATTGAGTTTACAGCAAGCCCCCCCATGCCCTCCACAACCTGACAGAACGCTGACAATTCAGAAGCTTTCTTTACAGATATCACCCCCAAACTCCCACCCATATTCACTCACATCCCACTTACTCCAGCCTCCCATCATATGTTGTGGGAAGCATATGGCAGATTGTTTTGAAATGAACAATACCAAAAAAACAACTGTGTCAGCAACAGAGTCTTCACTTCACCATGCCGCCCTGGGTTTGACAGGTGACGTTGGCAGGGGGCATGATGGGAAATGGTGATAATGATTGGCTTGTTCTGATTGAGCAACTGTCACACCAATAATGTCTAAGAGTGTCAACAAGTCCACACTCAGAGATAATTAGTCACTTTGCTTATATGTGAAATGTCAGCAGGGTTACACCATTATGGGGGGGTATTATTGTGTGAAGAGTCTGACACTCCAGTGAAGTTATGCAATACAAGACCAGGTCACATCCACTGATCTTCCTAAAAGAGATCAACTAGCTACATAGTTGATGCTAACAGTACAATTATCTGTGGTGCTCATATGTTCAATGTCACAATTAATTATTTTTCAACATCTGGATATAAGAAAAAGGTTCACCCCAGTTTCTCCACATGCAGACACTCTGATCCAAAAATGCATAAAATAGCATTTGAATGTTTTGTGCTTGTACTTTGTTTGTCTACATCTGAAAGCACGTGACCAGCACACACAAGACAGACTGTGTAAATGCATTCTGATTTCCGAATAAATGAAAAGGTGTGTGTCTAAGGAGAGAGATCATCTCAATGGTTCACCCCACTTTAGCAACCCTTTGCCTCAATAAAAAGCTTTTTATTGGATATCATTTAACTTGTCACTCATTGACATTTCTGTCATTTCCACTTGATTTTATGAAAATGGGCAGATGGGTAATTGTTCTTTTCCTGCTTTATTTTGGCACATTTCTTGACCCTCTTTTTAAGAATCGAATGAGATGGAAGAAGTTGAAAAGAAAGAGTTAAGTCAGCATCTCTTTCTGTCTTGTGACTGATCACATTCCTGCAATTTGCTGCCTCCGTTTTGCCTACATGTATTACATTGTGATGTGTGCCCCATTTTCTGACCCACACAGACTTGCAACTATACAAACACAAACACTGTCTCTGACCCACTTTAGTCTGCTACAAACACACTTACAACTATTACTCCTACTAGCAGATTTACAGGCTTTTAGTGAACAGAGATTAGAGTATATTGACGAGCAACCATGTGTACCTGTGAACAATCACAGACACACATATATGTATATAGTACATGTAAACGTAATGAATGTCAAAACGTTTGACATGTTTGAATGTTTTTTTATATAATGTAAATCATCATTTGGTCACTCTCTTTCTTACCTACATACAGTACTGGAACATCATAAAGACGGACACATAACCACACACACAGGCCAGCAGGGCTGTCTTTAATCAGCTGACTGCTCCCCAGCTTTTAATATGGCTGTTCCAATTACTGTAAAAGTCATCCTGCACCAAATAACCACAAATATTGACAGTTTATTGCACAACACATTTATGACATTTGAAGGTCAACCCATATATTACGCATCATGTCTCAGTCCAGAGTGTCTGGAACAGAGATTCTCAATAACCCGCCACCTATAACTATTTTCTGCATATTGATTTCCCATTTCTCAGCCCTTTTATATGCAAAAGAAAAATGAGTAAGAGACTGCTTGCCACGAGCCTTCATATATTATCCAGTTAAGCTTGAAAACAATAACTCTTTAGTCCAGTTCCTACACAATGCTCCAAAACTTTATCAAATGCTACAGTATTCTTTTATAGATGTTTACAGTCTGACTAATTAGACATGGGGATAATGAAGTTACATCTGTAATTTATGATTATCTCACTTGTTGTTACTACACTGGTATCAATCATCTCCATCTCCATACATATTTCATATTTTTTTTTCATAAGATTCATTTAAGATTTTTGCTGCCGTTACCAATAATAAAGAGTATCTCCAAACACAACGCAATATATCAATACCCATCTTATTGTTCATTGCGTTCCTTACAGGGACAAGTACCATTATGTTGCAGTTAACAGCATATATACTGTATGTATAGTTTGGGGCGAAGTTCTGTGGGCTTTACTGGACTCACCCCAGTGTTAAAGAGCATGCCAGAACAATAGACTGGAATTGGACAGGAGACCATTGGGAATAGCCATCTGTGAGGTGTGCCGCTCTCCCTGTCACCTGCTTTCTCTCTCTCTCTCTCTCTCTCTCTCTCTCTCTCTCTCTCTCTGTCTTTCTTTCTCTTTCAAACACGCATACACATACTGGTGATAATCTGTGTATGTATGGAAGTAAACGTACATGTGCACGGGGATACAGGAAAATAAGTGTTTGTCACAGTGAGAAAAGTGTTGTTTGTTTGTGTGTGTGGGTACATCTCATATATCCACAAATGGACCACACCCTATTCCCACTAATAAAACAACAACAACAAAAGCCCACTATGAAACACCCCTCCCATTTCCCACACACACATATTCACAGACACACATACACACACCTTTAATGGATTGTTCACAATCACACTTCCACTCTGAATCAGTCTGTGGTTCTGATTACTCTCATATCACTTTCAGAGGAAAAAAGAAGCAATCATAAAAACACAAGATGTCTCCTGTATCCATTAGAATAATGTGTCACGTGTCACACTCAGTCATTGACCTCCCAGCCTCTCTCTGTAGCACCCGATGAAAATGTGAGAGAAACATTTGGATAGTAAAAAGCAGAAAGAGAGAGAAAGAGAGCAAGAAAGAGGTAAAATGTGATGACATCATTTGAAAGGCATTAGGCTTTTAAAAATGCACCCGGGGGGAGCTGATTTTCTTACGCTGGAGCAACACAACACCATGCGGCTGATGCACGTGCTGCACTCTCTCTTTTTTTATTTGGACCTGTGCCATCTTTGTGAACAGTCTGGTTCATGCGAGTTAATCAATTTGAGGTTTAGTTACACTGCTGAGGCTAGCATTCCACCAACTACTAAAAAAGTAATCGGAACTCACAGAATTTATTAACCAAACACCAATTATCATTAAACACCACTGCATTATCCTCTCCTCTCACTACCTGACAAGGACTACTTAATGAAATTTTAGATTAAAGTTATTTAGCCTGCTGATTTATGGTGGCAAAAAGTCCTAATGCAGCCCCTGGCACAGATGCTCGCACAAGCAGTTATTTTTTTTTTTTTAGAGGTACACAGGGGACCCAAAACCCTCCATGGTACCGCTGCAACTGAGTCCTGCCCAGAAAAAAATCTGTCAGAGCATTTTTAAGATTCACTTGGTGCTGAAACAAGCCCTCTAGCGTACAAGGAGTACAACAATGACCTGTGTGTCAATGAGGTAATAAATTCATAGAGGCAAGCTAGAATTTAAATAAATAAATAAATACTAAATTCAAAAAGTGTTTACCGCCTTTCTGTTTGTGAGATGAAACAGCCGCAAAATGGGCTACATATAAGGCTTGTGGGTAAACAGGGGCACCAGATGTTCTTTGATGTTAATAATGGCATTTATTATTAATATTAATTAGACTGCATTCAGCAATACATTTGGGCCATTTCCAAGTCAATTAAGCAAAATGGCATTCGGGAGATGTTGAAATGACATTGTAAGGCAGGTGTTCCGCAGTCCCCTAATAAAACATTTTTGCTGTGGCTGAGAAAACAACCAATTTTCAGGATCTTTTTGTTTTGGTCTCCAGGAAAGCAGCATTTTCTTGCTGCAGCTTGTTATACAGTTAAACATAAACATTTTTGCAGTTACACACACACACACACACATATATATATATATATATATATATACAATAAGCACTTACCTTTGAATTAGTTTGCCTAGACTACTATGCTACAAAAAAATAAAAAACCTAACAGTCATTCACTCAGCTAGCCACAGTCAAGAGCCAAACTCCACAGTAAACAGCCCTTTAAAAAAATAAAACTAATTACTGGCCACATGGCATTGAAGGATCAGATGAGGTGGAAAGTGTGGGGGGAGGCTATGTTGTCTTGTAATCCTTATATGTCATGTGTAAGTATAGTTGCACACGCACTCAGGAACAACTTTAAGGATCCATTCTCTGTAATCTGGACCATGAAAAGGGGGCCGTTAGCACATTACCTCCAGCTAGCACTGATTTGGCAAGAGAACCCATGTTTCTTTAAGCTTGTGGAGGCTCAGCCATACAATGGTACATTAACAATCTGTGCGTTCATTTATCAGCCCATGCGTTTTTGGACTGTGTGTTTATGGCGCAGTGCACTTTTCATCGCTGAAAATTAATGAACAGGCCTCTCCTTGCAACAAACATGCACCTGTGCCGCCGTGATGCTAATCACAAACATTTATATTTATTAGCGGCAGCCTGAGTGAAAGTAGGATTAGAGGAGGAGGAGAAAAGATTGTCCTTTTTCTGCATTGTGAACACAACGCAGAACATTCTCTCTCTGGCTCTTATTCTCTTTATCCCTCTGTCTTTTCCAAAGCACATTTGCTCTTCTTGATGGTGGGGGGTCAGATAAAAAATAAGTTTTAAGTATTCTCTAGAAGAAGTTAAACATCTTTCTTGACTTATCAGGCTTGATTAAGCTCCATTAACCAATAAATAATGGGTGACATAAAGGATGAGAAATTCAACATGACTCTTTCATCTCACTAGGACCTCGACCAAGTCACAAGTGATTCCATCGTGACTGAAACTTAATCACAGTATCTGGGGTTCTACAAAACGTGTTCCTCACAAACAGCGAGCGTCACGCAACAACATACAATGTCTTAGGAGGTCATGGAGGTGAAAGTGGCAGAATTGTGCAAATGAACCATATTGAACACTCCTGACTGGAGAAATCCCCTCCCCCTGCCTTTTCTCTTTCTTTTCTCTCTCTCCCACCATCAGTGACAGAAGGTGCGCTCTCCCTCTTTAAAGGCTATGCCTCTGTCGAGCTAAGGGAACAGGAATGGTGCCATAAGTTTGCGCTTGGCACCCGCCCATCTTTGTTTGCTCCTCTCGAGTTGCTTACAAGCTTCAAAGAGCAGCAAATTAAAAAATGGGGGAAAGAAAATGAAGATAAATAAATTAATACATTTGCACAAGAAAGTGCAGACCCAGGCTGCTGAAGAAGGAGTGAGGTCTCACTAACTTGATTATTCTGCAAGGTGATCACAGCACGCAGGGGATGGAAGAGAAACCGACATGACCACTGCTGGCCTGATGCATGAGAGAAGCCGTTCTGCCACAAACAGAAGTCTTAGTGAGCTTGTGAGGGCCCTGAGGGTGGACGTCTTTTTACAAGCCTATCTTCAGTGAGGCTGGATGCTTGGCTGCTGTTAACCATAGTAAATATTCATTGAACGCCCACTTTTTTTTGTAAATGGGCAACTTAATCATTAGTGAAGGATGGGTGGATGCTGCCTGTTCAGGAATACTGTGTTTATTGTGGTTACACCGACAGAAAAAAAGAAAGAAAGAGAGAGAGAAAGAAAGAAAGAAAGAAAGAAAGAAAGAAAGAAAGAAAGATTTTTATTTGGCAGTAAACAGCATTTCTATCACGCATTACCTTTGCACTGTACCTTTAAAACTCTTTCAGGGTGAAAAAATCTCCTCCACTGACATTGATTTCCTATTCATTTCTCCACCTGACCAAATCAACAACAAGTACACCAGGCAATCATAAAGCTGACTTACACATCCATTTACAACACCTTCTAAATCCATTAGCATCCCTCTAAAGCTGTATGCTTTGAGCCATCCCTCTTTTGCTTTCATTAATGAGAATTAAAACAATACTGATGTACTTGAAGATATTAGGGAAATTACTATATGGATGGTCCAATCAATAACAACATTACCAAATGATACATCCACAAAGGCAGGCACTATAATGTGAAGATGATAAATTACATGCATCTTTATGTAGCCCCTTAACCAAAAACCTTCTAACCAGGAACTGTAAAGTGTGGCCTTTTTGTGTCTTGGCCACATGACCATAAATCGCATGGTCAAGGACATCCCCAGTTTTACTCTTATATGCACTTGTCCACTGTCTTGGAAAATTACATAAAAAGATTTATCATGCTGCCCTAAACACAGCAGAATCTTATGACTGATCAGCTCCACCAGAATACATTTCAAGATGCTGAGAGCTAGCCAGAGACGCTTTAAAACTGTCCCTCCTCCTCAAGGTTACATCATCCATCAAAAATAGCATTGGACATCTTTTATTTAACCCACATTAATCTGAGTGAGATGTCTGAATGAAGTTTGATAGAGTAATTTTAGAACAAAAAAAATTACAAACATGTGGGCAGGATGAGAGCTGTTGAAACATGGTCTATGACACAAGACTGATGATAACAGTGGTCTATTCGCATGAAACTTAATCACATCCCATGAGAAATCATACAAGATTCAATATGAAGACATATTACGCATTACCATAACTGGCAAGCCTCCATACCAACTGTGATATAATCATGTGTGTCTTATTCCCCAAAAAAATATTGCTCAGAGGTAGCCCTTTCATAGCTCAGGAGATTTCAGTATTTTTGCTTCATTTTTGTTTTTGTTGTCATTTGTTTCATTTAAAAATCAGATGTTTCAGATGTTTCTCCTAATATTATATAGGAAAAACAAAAACAAATGAGATGTTGGTTGACATACAGAAACAAATGAATGTGGGAAAATATGTGTTGACTCTTTCTCTTCTATTCACTTCAGTTGATGGTGCGTCACCCCTCACACATGTCAGTGAGAAAGCTTGTTCCTATCTCCTCCACAGACCAAATGTTCATTTGTTATGAAGGTCACCGACTGAGAGTAAGAATCACAATCGAGAAGCTACAGTAACAATTTGCCATTTCTGAACATTGCTGCACTGATGACTCAACTATTAATAGACTCTCCCCCTCTAATATGAATAACACCATTCGGGTACAGGCTACAGAAAAGATGGAGTGTTATGTCTTTATTCCTTTGTCTGTTTTATCTGAGGAGAGATATCTGACATTTGGAGCAAATTGATGTGAACCTAAACCCAATGAAAAGTGCTGCATGACAGGATATCGAAAATTAAATTAATTAAAAAAAAATTAATCACAGTGTTACAGAGAAAAAGGCTTCAGATGCTTCATTGCCCTATTCTTTTGTTTTTTCTTCCTTTCTTCATCCACACTCTGTCTTTAAAAGACTGTGTTTGTACAATACCACCAACATGCTGTCACTTAAGCACGACCCTAGATTCCATTACATGGATTCAATGTTTACAACTAAACAATAACAGTTTATTTCAAATTACTCATTTACTGGCAAGCTCGCTGTTGCCAGGGCATTCAGACATACGTGCCTGTATTTATCTGAGCGCACAATCATTTAGGCTTATTCTATTTTAGACCAGCTACCAGCATTTGGAATTGTTTTAAAGATCTGTGTTTCTGGAATGAAGCATAGACTTTGGAATCCTTTATCTACAGAGGCTTAAAATCTCAACACTAATTACAAATTAATCTGAATCTGTAGATCTGAACTAAGAGGGCAATAACTCTGCGTAATAAGATCTATCTTTTATATATTTATAATTAGCTTAACATAGCTTGGTCCAAAAAGTGAGAAGCATCACAAAATTGTTTGTCATCTACACACATATGGGGACACTGAGGCTAGACATTGTGAATATGAATAATTATGAATCATTAGCTTGATACGTGTGAATGAGCTCAAGTTTGGTTTCAGAGTTGACTAGTTCCATTAGGACAAGCTCCTGGGGCCGTAAGGACTGAGGTAGAAGGTCATGTTGTAGAAGTCATTGCCACTTCCCTAGTTTAGCTTCACGGTACAAGGTGTCTGTTGCTATTAGCATGAAAGCGTTAACTACATGGTTAACCTTTTTATAACTCACTGTACATCACGTTAACATAAAACCCTCAAACAGATTTCTTTACATTTACACATGCCTCCCACCTTCAGCTGGGGTCTGGCGCACTCCCACAGCAGGGAAACCTCTGGGCACCTTGACTTTTGTTAACTGCTTGTGGCACAAGCTGATGAAATGGGTCATTAAATGAAACATGCCAGGGCCAACCTCTCAGACTCCCAGAACTGTTTCCAATCAGATTGCTTCCTTTAACAGGAGCCAGACTCTGACAGAGCATTAGCGTCATTAGAGCCACCCCATCTACCCCACTCCCCCTCTCCTGGGCTACCTCTGCTCCAGCCCCCCTGCTGGAGGCACTGCTGCTGCTGTCGGAGGTACTAACATAGATTTCACATGCTTTGGTAAAGGGCAGACACCTTGTTGTTGGGGCAAATACTTCAAATGCTATCCACAGCTCACAGGTACGGCAGGATGTCAGACACACGATTGACATTCCTTCATCTCTCACTCCCACCCATTCACAAGCAGGTCTTCACAAACAAATCTTACACACACATAAGCCTTATACACATTCACATGCTCTTACTGAAAGCTTACATGCCAGGGATTTTTCTGATGAGGTCCTATATTTACACACCTCGAAATAGAATTAGCCAGAGCTGCCAATCAAAGCTTAAAATATGTAACTGGGAAACACATTATCTTCTGTGCTAAAACTTGCCTTGTACTTGTTGCCTCCATGCCTGTGACTTTTACTTCTTCCCTTCCAACAAGATAAATGAGTGACGCACATTTGCACACCTGTCCCAGCATCCTGCTCCTTTCCAGGGTGATAAGGGATTTCATTAATGGCATTTGGTCTGAAGGAAACATAATTTCTCAGCTGCTGTTTGTTGTCTCTTATGACACCCTTACTTCCCATCATCCTTTGCTCTTGACTGTTAAGTGATCATATCAACAGAGGAGTGGGTGCAAGGTTAGAGATATCGACACTTTGTGGTCACATTGAAAAGCAAACACGGGTGTGGTGCAGACAGAAAAAAGGGCGGTGAATAAGAGGAAAAGGAGGGGGAAATGGAATGATGAAGTGTGGTAACAGTATGTCAGTGGAGGTGAGCGATAAGATCAATCAGGAAAGATCACAGCATTCGGTAATGATTTAAGGGCTCGGACCGCTTCCTCTAATAGTCCTTGATGGATAACTGTATGAGAGATACATAATTTTTTGACTTGCCATTTACACAGCACTGCACCTGAAAGCCGGGTGGAATAATAGACAGTTTAAAATGTCAAGGAACTAACTAAGAAAGAGAGACGGATCAGCCGGCAGAATCTTAATTAGGAATCCTAGCTAATGGCCCTGGCAGTTTGTGGGTGGGGGTGGAGGGGTGGTGGGGTATAGGAAGTGCTGCTCTAAAAGAAAACAACACTTCCAAGCAGTGCTTAGGTTCAATTAGCTTAGCCCTCTCTTTCTGGTTTGTAGTTGTTTTACTCCTCTATTTTATTTATTTATTTATTTTTTGATCGGCTGACCAGTCACGTTATAAATATATATCTAGTAGCGAAAGCCATCAAGAATATGCTCTGTTTGGAAAGGCATGTATAGGATTTACCTATCTGTCCCAGAGCAGACCTGCATGTTGAGCTCAAGCCAGCAGCACATGATTGTGTTAATTAATCTGCCATTGTAAGCAGGGAGAACAGCTGCAGAGGCTCTCGTGGCTGCGTTGTCAAAGCAAAACAATGCCGTGTTAAGCTTCCCCCACTGAATCTTCCCATTACAAAAGCAGCTCCAACACAAGGGCTAAATTCATAAAACCCACAGATCAATTTTTGCCAGCACTAATGTCTGACCTTTAAAGGGAAAAGGGTTTTAACATGCTTAATTTCAGTTTGAAATATGGTCAGATATGTGATACCTAGGATTTGGGCCAATGCCCTGGGCTTTGAAAACAAACAGCTTGAGAAAAAAGGGGTGAGCACTAAAAGAGAGGATGAGAGACAGATATTGAGAGAGAGAGAGAGAGAGAGAGAGAGAGAGAGAGAGAGAGAGAAGAAAGTGGAAGGTGAAGCTAAAGACGCCTGATGTCTTCAACAGGGACAAACAGAAAAGCACGCAGGATTCACCAGCTGAGCGCTGGTATTTTAAAACAATACGTTTAATATGATTAGAAGACAGCCATCGATCTCTGTTATGTGGATTTAATTTACAAGTGAGGGGGAAGGGGTGGGTGAAGGTTGAGGAAGGACTGTGTTTGCAGACAAATTCCATGACAGAACCAAATGTATCCCTAAAAGGTGAGCTTGTGGTGTGGGTGTAGGTCAGGTGATGAGTTTCTCAATAGAGACCGCTGATATACACAACCAGGTCAAATAGTGCAACAATGATGCCCATATAATGTTAAACACAAATGACAAAAGGAGGCAATTACTTTACTTAAAGCAGAGTGCCACCAAAATGCTGTGAGTATGTAAGAGTCTTACATACTCACAGAATGTAAGAGTCAAGTGAGGGTGTAAGAGTATGCCATCATTAGCATAGTAAATAGCAAAAAATAGCAACTTTTAATGTCATTTTCACTGTTCATTTGTGAGCTGTGGTAATCTTCACGAAAGGATTTGTTAGAGCCAGAAAAACAAAAGCGGGAGACGGTGCTTATGTGTGTGTGGTAGGAATAATGTGGACTCTGTGGGCTATTTCTGTCAGGGACACCAAAGGGGTTAAACAAACAGAGTGTCTAAGAGGAAGATTGTGGCAAGATATTCTGGAAGCTCTGTAGGGGGTAAAGATTACACTTTACTTTGCTTTCTGGTTTCCAAAGAATTGGGGACATGTTGCAAAAAAATTAATGGTGCTCTCTGGTCCTCAACACACTCTGCAGTAGGAGACCGTCTGTTTCAGCAAAGCTTCTCCAAAAAGCCCACCAAGTGTGCCCTGCTTTAAAAGGGATAATACTTCGCCGAGCCTGAGGTGGTCTGGTGATGGTATGTGTTTAGCCAACATGCCTTTAAGGTTAATACAGAGGATGTGGCATGGCAGGAGGGTAAACCTGCACAAGAAGCTGTCAAAAAAGGTTAGAATAAAAAATCTAAAAAAAAACTCATAAAGCTGACATAGATGTGACCATAGCAGTGCTATTTTCGTTATATTTAAAATTCAGGATCATTTTAATTTCATGTTTTCATATTGCTTCATGCTTCTTTTGAAAAAGTAATTTACTGAAATATTAAAAATGAAACATTTACACTGCATATCTGTCTGCAATATATTCAAAGTAAAGGGCGTTTGATGTTACTACAGCGGGTCTTTAACCAAACATTAATATTTGTCGTGCTGAGTAAGTGAGAAACAATACTAGCGAACAGTAGCTGATAAATTAAAGCAGAATGCGCTACAGCTTCTGCGAGTTTGCAAGTTTGGCAGAGATGTACTAACAGGAAATTTTTCTGAAGGCATGCAGATGGAGAACGATGACATGGTGCGAACATGCATCTCCAAAGTGTCGCTTGCTCACGCATCTCACCTGTCTGCCATGCTACATCACAGAGAGTCATCAGATGTTCAACTTACCGCTACAGTAAGCATGAGATAAGAAAAGCCTGTCTTAGCACCAACATCACAGCATACTTTTCAACACTGTTAGCTATGTTTAGGCAACGCTGGGCAACCTTTTGGCAATGATTCATTATCGTGTCTTGTGCTAAGAGGGTCGTGATTTGATGTCGGGACAATGCTATCTTAAGCACTTTGCAGGAGAAGGACAGGTTTTTTCACAATGCTAGCTGTCAGAATTATTTGAAATAAAGATGTGTTGACTTAAGATTCCTGCCTACATTAATTTAGTTTGGTGCCTTACTGTGCTGAGCCTTGCAGGGTGTAAAAATAAACTTTATGGAAATAGACATGCGTTGACATGCCATGTTCAGACTGCGAGCAGCTTGTGTCTCGAACATATTCCTGAAATGTCCTACAAACCTTTTCTCTTTCTAAAGTTTAAGTGCCCCTTCTTCTTGTTTTGTCCCACAATAGACAAAACCCGTGTTCTTGAGGCCCAGTGGATACCCATGAAATGTGAGGATCAGACAGGAAGGCAGATGAAGAGAGAACGAGAGAACACCATATTTGACATTCTTTCCTGAATCCTCATCTCTGTAGTACACAAAATACCTGTTTCTGGCAGGGAAAGTGCTTCAGTAGCAAGATTACACCTCACCTGCACCCTGAGCCAGCAGAGGTGGCATTTAGGCAATCCATCCCCAGTGAGGGCTCAGCCATGGTTTATCCACACTAAGGGAGCAGGCTGATGCCCCCTTAAACCAGCACTAAACCTGTGTGTCCTCAGGGGAACAATGATATTGTTCATGCACTTTCATGCACAAGGCCTGGTGTTAAATGAAAAAACTTGCCCCTGCATCTCTTTGCCTATGGTACAAAATCATGAGCTGATATTGTTTTTTCTTATTTTGTTATCTGTATGTTAGATCTGTCACAATGCCCAGAGTCTATTCACAACATCACATCTTTTCCATAATGTTTTAAGTGACAATCCCTAGGGAAAAGTTTGTTGAATTGTAAAAAGGATATTATGCGCTTTAAAGAGAACGAAGAAAGACAGAAAGAAAGACAAAAAGAAAGAAACCCTATTCTTGACAATGTTAATTTTAACTATTGTGATAAAAAAAGAAAATCCCACTGAACTTGGTAAACATTAAACTAAGCCTAAATCATTATAAAAGTGTGAGGTTAATGATGCCCATGTGTTCCATTATGTTTAGCAGAGCGCAGGAGAATCACAGATGTAAGGTTTTGCACTGTTCTTTAGTTCCTCTACAGTGAATTAAGAGTGTTTGCAAGTTTGTAAACAAACTGTGCTAACAGCTCTTTTCACATGAAAGTTAAACTCAAATAACATATGTTCTTAACAAAAACAATAGGTGTTAACCGTCTAAATTGCAATTGAGGTAGATCTTACACAAACAAACACCAAGCTTTGTTTCCAAGACAACTAAAACAATGTGAATCCTGTGGCATGCTCAGTGCTGCCTCTTCATGCTCGCTGCATGTGGAGCGGGCTTACAGGGACAGCGGGAGTTTTCGAGCAAATGCCTTCCTTTGTGGCATGCTGCATTTGGTCAAACCAATAAAATGCATAATTCAATTCAACTATTTCCCAATACAATTTAAACAATTGAACTTTTTCTTTTCCTAGTTTATTTTTTAATCTTTCTTTCTTTCTCTCTTTCTCTCTCTCTCGTTGTATTCCAGAGCAGCAAAATGAATTCAACTCCAAACCTAATTAATCCACAAAGGTTTCATGTCTTAATCCCCAAAGTCAAGGGGTTATTGTCCTCACAAATGAGGTCAATGTCTCTCCCAGTGAAAATACAGGAAATACAGCAGTGAGACTGATAGAGACAGAGAATAAGAGAGAGAGAGAACTGTGAAACTTACAGTAGGAGTTCTGAAGAGGGTGAAGAAAGCTACGTATAAAGGGTTAGAGGTGCCCTGTGTGCTGGATTATGTCTTAAACTCTCTCAGTTTGCCTCTCTGACCAGAGCAGAGCATCCCAGAAACCTCTCAAGATACAGAGATATGTATGATAAAATGATAAAAATGACAATGCAATAAATGATGTTGGCCATTTATACATTGAAAGCACAGAAGGGAACGTTGACCTTTTGGTGCATTTAATAGGAGGCAGATATATTGTACCCATATGACAATCTTTAAATATGGCTACCATCATGGATAAGAGCTCCCGTTTCTATTTGTATTTAAAGCCCTTTTACATAGTAATCCTGAAAATTTACAACCAAATTACCAGAATGACTTTACCACTTAATACACAAATGTATCGTTCACACAAGCAATGGCGTTCTGTCTTTTTACTGGTAAAGTACCATTCACACATCAGTACCCAAATGCTGGTAAATTCTGTGATGTCTTTAACTGCATTAACTACATTTCCAAACACATGCGGTCTGTATTGTTGTTGCAAATACAACATTTGTTTATGTTCATGCAGTTGCTTTTGATCCACCTACATCATATTGGACAATCGTCTCTGCTTTGATTTCCATAAACAGTGCGGTAAATTACTCTAATAATATTAAAACTTCTAATATTACAACTTCTCTTACTGATTAATTGCCTGAACCAGAACATAGACTTTGACTAGCAAGGAGCCAATGCGCATGCACAACAAAGCTTGCTCTGTGAAATCTGCTATCTAATGTTTGTATGATACAGTACAGAATGAGACTGAAAACAGGGAGATAAAAATTAAACATAATGTAAAGGCACAGTTTCAAGTTGGCAAAAATAGAAAAAGGACCACCACACACAGAACAAAGAGCTGCTTCTTCTACCCACACTGGTTGCAGTGAAGAGGGGGCTCTGTATGAACCCAGCATACAACACAGGCTCATTAGCAGGAACTCCGCTGTTTATGATTACCCATAATTACCAGCACTCGAACGAGACCTAAGAAAAAAGTGGAGGAAGAAAAAAGAAAAATGTGAAAGAGAGAAAAATAATGTGACTGTAGCCTTGTTACAGGCATTTTTGTTTCAATATTCTTTAAAGCTGAGAAATGAAAGCAGTTTACATTGTCATGCCTACTGCTGTGCTTGACACTTTAGTTTAAACTGACAGTAGGAATTAAAATCTGAAAATGGCTTTTATTTTTGATGAACAATGAATGAATCAGCTGTCAAACTCAGTGTTTGTTGATTTTTATCGGGAGGGTTATTACATTTTGAGAATGTGACAATTAAAAAGCCCTCGATCATTCCATAACTTTGCCTCAGGGTGCCAATCTACAGTACGACAGTGTAGGAGTAAAAAAAGAAGCAAAGCATTCTGGAGCATTTATTAAGAGATAGATACGCTGTAGCATAAAGCTGTCACAGTTATCACTTATTTTTCATGCACATTGGAATAAAAATGAAAGAATGTTTGACAGTGAGAAAAAAAGCAGATCAGATATTTGCAACTGCCATAAGAGTAGCATGAGTGTTGAATATCTTTATGATGGAAGCAGGCCACTGGAGATCAGGCATTATTGTAACATGACAAAGGACACACAATGCTCACATGCTCGTGAGCTAAAGTCTACTGTTTACAGACAGGTCACAGTGCCGGTACCAGATATCATCACAGCTGTGAGATCACAGCTGATATCTGTTTCTGCTCTCCAACTGCAGAGGATACACAGAGGAGAAAAGGATTTAAAGGGGAACAAGGCACAATTGTTATTGATTTTATAATAGGCTTAATGCCAGAGACATAAAGTGGAGGTCAGCAAGGGAACTTAAATGTGAGGAAATGGCGTGACAAATACCAGTTTATGTAAAGATAACAGCTTTCTTTCTTTATTCTTTCGTTCTACCTGTCTGTCCTTATTTCTTTTAGCATAATCATTCCTGATTTAACAGCTTAAGGAATGATCCTTATAGACATTTAAGAGCAATATATCATATATCTAGGCTGTTTGCACTGAGACAATAAAGGAAATATGATTGTATTTTCCAGTGTGTGAGTTTGAATTTTACAGTTTGTGGCGGCACATATCAGATTGTCAAATCATTGAAAGTGAATGTGCTGTGCTGTTCTGTGTGAAAAAAGTCACGCCATCAGTAAACAAAGATAACATCTAAACTACATCTTAATCACAAATGATTGTGTAAAATAAAGCCCTGATCAGATTCTACTATGATAGAACAGCAATGTGATTGTTGTGTGTGTGTTTGAGGGTAGATCAGTTTGCGTATGGCCTGATATATGGATGATAACACTAATTAGCCCATTTTGTTTGGGGCACAACAATCATTAAAAACCCAGTGGGACAATTAATGATACCGTCCCTTCAAAACGCTGCAGCCGCCATATTAATCTCTCCAACTCTCTCTCCTATTGGCGACCACTTCAGATTGGGTTGTGGAATAAAGTAAATAAGCCAAACAATTAAATATTTGCAACTGTTTTTTATTTTAAAAGAGACATCCACCTCTTTCCCTCAATTAATATCCATTTATGTTGAAATTCACAAACACATTAGCTTCCAACACCAATTAATCTATGTACCTTCTGCTCAAGGCTAAACTCAGAAATTGTACACATAAGCAAGCAGGATTCACCCAGGCTCGTTCTGAAAGTGTTTTCAGCCTTATGCGGTAATGTACCCATAATTCCACTGCTTCGCTACAGCTTGCACTGCCATAAGGCACCACTTACAGTGAGACAGCATAGTCTGATATCTCAGGCCTGTTAGGATTAGGAGGGTAGATGTAGCATCCTGCTAATAGACAGAACGAGCAAGCCAAACTCTCAAGGGTCAGTCATGCGTAATCTTTAATGTGTCTGGTTTTCGCACCATTTTTCAAACACTGCAGCCTGTTCAGGGATTTCCGTTCAGCTGTGCCTTACGAGAGACCCGCAATGCTATCAAAAATCAAGTCACACTGCATGGCAGGCATCCATTCTTAAAAAAGCCTTCCAGAAACAAACTCTTCCCCTTCCACCCAGCGAGGGCACATGTGAGAAACCAGCAATTCACACTAACTAGGAACCCTCTCCTCTACCAAGTCAGGTCAGGATGGAGGAGGGTGAAAAGGATAATATTCTCTATCTCCAAGCTGGATATTAGAAGTGTTGATGAGATCTATGAGTTTGCCATTTGCCCATGGAGTAGTGAGGCTGCAGCAGAACCGGGTACCATATGGCTGGTGAGAGATTTCCTCCCTCTTTTCCCCCTCTCTAAGCATGACAGCTGGATGCCTGCTAACAGGGGACAAGGAGCTTGGCAGCTGCAAGCTGAGAGCAATGCTTTGATGCCGTGCAACTAACGCAAACTTTCTACAGGTAGGCGAGGAGAGGATAAGATGTATAGACGACGAGTGTGGGAAAGGGGCAAGAGGGAGACGGTGTGCCAAGAGAACAGGGAGGAGTGAAAAGGCTTCTGGGAGCACATTAAAACGTACAGCTGGCAAGTACAAAAGTAAGAGAGCTTTTTATATAGTTTCCTCTTTTTTCTTTGAGTCAAAGGGGCTTTCATCATCTGAAAAAGCTTCGTTTGGAAACAACGATGCAGGTATGTGGATGTTTTGAAGAGAATGAATAAAACACTTCATCTTCTCTTTTGCTGTTTTAATCAATGTGGAATAAAAGACAACTGGTAGAATATCACATTTTTTTGTAGCTCTATGTAGATGTGAATTGATAAAGATGCAATAACGCAATGGCATAATTTGTATGTTTTTTTTGGTTGGAGGGGTACAGGATGATTCAAGTATCTCTGCGTGGAAAGAAATGGAAGGCACCGCCATGCTGATGAGTCAAATGTCCCTCCTTTGAGGAATCTTGTCAGCCCACTCCTGTGAGAATGGAGAGGGGCAAAGCATACACATACTTCAGTGAAGATGCCACAGTGTCCTCCACTCCAGATCGAATAACTCAACTATTATTAATCACAACCCGCTCACTCTGAACAGGAGGTAGTCATCTTCAGAGTGCCACTTACTGTCACTGTCAATGGTCACAAAACAATGTGCTGGCCTGTTTCAGTTAGGCAGGAAGATTAACATCTTGATGCTTGTAAATGTGGATTGAACCTAAAAAGAAGCAGGAACAATCTTTACAATGAGTAGTGGGAAACAAGACAGCACAAAATGTTTAACAGAGAGCCACCCATGAGGAAAAAATTATTTATTCCTTTATTCATACATTCAAACTTTGCTCTAGAAAATAAGGGTGGGAGATGGAGGAATAGCTGATCATGACCCCTAGAGGTGTCAATAGAGACTTCTTTGTCACCACATTTTCTGATTTCAAAAATTGTAGTTTTTGCAGTTTATTTGGTTATATTCTATAAAAAACAAACACATCTGGCCTTGCTTTAAATACCAGGTGGAAAAATATGTAAACAGACATTATGCAATATCCAAAAATCCTAGAAGAATATGGACATTTTGAGAGCTAAAGTTTAAATGAGCAAAAAAGTAAATATCCTGCAGTCCAGAAGCATCAGGCCAGTTGAAAGATTTCTGAGGCAAATGGATTTTAATGGAACTTCCAAAATAAGTTGCACAATTATTGTACAGTACATAAAATTCAATAAAATATATTCAATAAAAGTAAAAATTGAAGTAAAACACATTAACAATCAGCAATTTAACCTGGCTTCTACAAAATTTACCACTAATCAATTTAACCCTAAACTGATATAAGGAAATATGTAGTTCAAGTTTATTTTTCTGTGTTTCCTCTTACATCTCATGTTATTTAGACTATCACTAGTCCCAAACAGAAAATAGGTGCATGACACATCTGCTGCAGTCACATGCAATTAGAATACATTTGTTTTATTCATATAAATGCATGATGTTGCCTTTTTAATCCTTTTTAATCAAGATTCTCTTCCGTTGTTCTTATGTTTCTTTCACTTTCTTCTCACTCATTCGTTATCATTGTTTTAGAGATTCATGAGCTTTCATTTTTCATAACACATACTGTGTTTCCCTCATTTAGAACTGCATTCACTTTCACCCCTGCCTCACTTCCACCATGTGTTCATCTCTCCTGCATTGTAGTTACTCTGCTGCAGACAGGATGTCTTTACTGGGGCTGCTCTCTTTTGCCCCTGACTGCCAGTACAGGGGTCTGTTGGGGGAAGAGGTTTGCCCAATCAGAGCTGCATGTCATTCTGGATCTTTTTTTCCCCAAGTTACATTATCATCCAAGTCTTTGCCTTCATAATCTTACCATTCGGCTCCAAGAAGCATAGGGTTTTTTTTTATTCCCTCCAATTGTAGTATGTTGCTGTGTTTCTTTACTTCTGTTTCTCCATCCTTATGCTGTCTTCTTTTTTATCCCTGTTTCTTCCACTCTGACATTCATTTGCTCATCTCAGCCTGCCTCTAGCCATCTACGCATTTCCCCACTATCCTGTTTAATATGCTACCTCTTTTTCTCTCTGCCTCTTATTCTTTCTCTTCTGACAGCCCTCCCTCCTCTCTCTCTCTCTCTGTCTCTTTCCAGGCCCCCTGTTGCTGCCTGCTACCACAGCCATGGAGTGGAGTTTGGCTGAAGCCGAGAGGAGCAGCTGGGCCAAGCTAACGGGGAATGATAATGACCTCAGAAATCTGCTCCTCGCTCCACAACAATAGGGTGCTCAGTCTAGTGGAAAATTGTGTTCATCAGCTAGCTCTGCTCACTTACTAATTGACATTGCCAAATATTTTAAGAACAATTGGAATGCACAGCAAAAAAAAGATAGAAAATTAAGATCTTAATCCGTGGACTTTTTTGCCCAGTTTTTTCACCCTTCTTTTGCCTTTGATTAGAAGATAACTATCGCTAAAATGAAGTTGGGGGTGGGGGGGCAGAGAAGAGGAGGCAAACTTTTCATGTCATCATCTGCCTCATGTCAGTGCCGTGATGTTGACACAAAGGGTTTTTCATGTGGCCTGTCAATGGGGTTAGGAGAGAGAAAGAGGAGGGGAGAGATACTTATCAGTGTATGATGAATGCCTATAATACCCCTCCAAACCCACCCCTCCCCTCTGCCACAGCATGCCTAGGAGAGAAGGAGGGGGTGGACTTTGACACATGTCTTTCTCTCTGAATACTGCTTTTAATCACCATAATGTTCTTGCTTTACACCTCTATAACTTGTGTTTATGCAACTGCTTGAAAGAAAAATGGTAAACGAGAGAGAAAGAGCAAGAGAGACATAGAAAGCACAAAAGGCGAATGGAGAAAGAAGATTCTTCTGTCATGGTATCATATGGCTGGTCCTCCATATTTAATGAGACAAAGGTCAATGTATTCACTTGCTCTTTCACACAGAAGGCACCCCAATCATGCCAAAGTTAACTTGTTCAAACAAAGCCCCCTCCCACCCAGATTTGCCATTTGTTTGCACTAGTTTGAGACGGAGAGAGAGAGAAAGAGAGACAGGCGATTTAATTCTAGAGGAATTCAACTTTGACAGAGGAAGACAGCTGTCGTCCTTTCCTCAACATTCTCATCACACAAAAACCGGAGTGCCATCCAACCTTTCAGCAAATAAACTTCAACTTTTTGTTTTCCTCAATAAAGAATGTTATTGTCAACAATGACACTTGTGTCTGCTATAGCATGCTGTAATTCAAAACTACTCTATTTCAAACGTTTTCACAAGCTTTCTTTTAATGACATTTGCTTCTGTCAAGATGGTTAGTTTTTCTAACAAATAGAATTAATTGTATACAAGATCACATTATCTCGCTTGAAAACAACAGCACCTTTGCCGTCGCCTGTAAGACGTCATATTGATGCATTTAAAATATTAATATTCAAACTCTCTACCTCCCCCAGTATGACAACCTTCTGTTGGGGAAAGATAAATATTATGTTTTAATTATAAAAACATAAAACAGAAATGAAGCGACTGATGAGAAAGCAGAGCACTGCCAAGGAGTCTTGTATGCAAAGGTAAGCAATGTTTTGGCAAAGATGTAGAATTAAAATCTGGTATACTGCACGCGTCTCTCTATCTCTCTCCCTCCATCACGCTCTTCCTCTGAGCCGCACATAGCTTGCCGTTGTCTCCATAACCAAGCAGGGAATCCTAACAGGATCATTAAGACATAAAACAGACTGATAAATGTTTCATAAGGACTGCCCGTTGATAGCCTCACGGGGGTACAGTGAGCACAGAGAGACGACACTAGCGGCAGCTTTTTAATATACACTTTGGAATACAATTGAAATTTTAAAAATAGCAGAATAAAGCAATGCTAATTCCCACTATGGGTAATATTTACAAATTGAGAGAAAGAGAGAGAGAAAGTGAAAGAATATAGCAGAGAAACAGAGAAAAGTGAGCATACGAAACAGAGAAATCAAATGAGCTGCTGCGAAGGGGAAATAAATTGCCCTTTTATTGTTCCAGATTGCACAAAAATACTAAGTCTACATTTATCTAAGGAATGTCAATCAACTCAGCACAATGACAATTAGCACATTGAATAGAACTTTTATCATTTAAAGACACCAGAGTCCTGACCCACTGTTCTGAAATAAAGTAGTTTAATAACATTTTGCTCACACACAAGATTATATTTTATTATAATCTCCAAAAAAGATGACAGATTTAAGAGGGGAAGGGGACCACTAAGCTACAGCATCTATGGTCACATATAAAGACTAGATGCAGCATAATAACATGAGAAGTGTAACAATAAAAGTGAGTGTGATCCATGCGGGGTGAGAGGGCAGAGGGCACAAACTACAATGAAGGTGAATGATAGGAATAAACATTGACATAATTTCTCCAAGGTCTGGTTCCAAGGTTCCTAATTAGTACCGAGAAACAGAAAGGTGTAGTCTGTCCTCGTTTTAGAGATTTTGGAGTGAAAAAAAGAAAATTAAAAAAAAAGAAAACAGAGATGGAGAGAATGTGACAGATGTCATTAATGATATGTAATACTTCTCACAAAAGATATTCCATGTAAGTTTAGAGCTCAGATCAACTCATTTCCTGTTACAACTGTCAGAGTTCTTTACATATAAGGATGTTCAGAACCACCATCTAAAATGTACTTAACCAATGTGGTGTTACAAAAACTACAGTACTGGCTGTGCTCACAGAGTAACTTTATTTCTTCTCAATTTTTTATATGAATCGGACCTGGCTTAAACAGTACAGCAATAAATTACCATATCCCTGATGTACTCCTGTAATCTATAAACCTATGATCAGAAAGAGTGTACAGAGAGGAGGCATCTCTATACAGAGCATTTTGCATTGCAGGTTGGGTTTTTCTACTTTAATTACACTGAAATTACATTGTAACAGTGAGTCTTCATGTGTAATTACACCAATTTGTAATTGTGTAATTAGATGAATATCTATGCTTTATAACCTAAGGCATCCATTGGCAAATCCAATTTCAATTTGTATGGAGCAAGTATTTCGCCCAAAACAGCGGCAAGCTGTAAAGACCTGGGAATAGACTGATAATCCTTGCTATGTTAAAATGCTCTTCCTCTTAACAATACTTAGACATGGGGGATTCTCAAATAGACAAATAAAACAAGGTAGGTTTATAGCTTAAAGCAACAAAGACCAGGTAGCTGAGAAAGGCCATTTATAAAGACTAAATATTTCATGTACCTGGATTTCTCAAGTTACCAAAGCATACCATATCTATCTATCTATCTATCTATCTATCTATCTATCTATCTATCTATCTATCTATCTATCTATCTATCTATCTATCTATATATATATATATATATATATATCAAGCTCCATTTAGTGTATGCTTTGCTTCTGTTAATCTCTCTCTCTCTCTCTCTCTCTCTCTCTCTCTCAGCTGTCAGTCAAAGGCCCACAATAATAAATTCAGAAACCCTATCAGGATTGAGCCCCCCTTGTTTATAAAGCCCAATTCATAGTGCGCAATCTGAAATAACAATAGATCTGCTCCTCAGTCAAGCCAATCTTGTAATGCTAATAAGAAATAAAAGAGAATGAGAAAAATGTAATAAACTAAAAAAAGAGAAAGACGAGGAAGAGAAAGGAGGAAAAAAGGAGGAAGAGATGTACAGAGACTGGAAATTCTATTGCACAAGAAGCATATTTTAGGTTAATTACTGAGAGGAGAAAAGAAAAGGCCTTTAGAGGACATTTCTGAGGCAACATTTTTCCTTTTTATCTGTCTCTTTCTGTTTAAACAAGTGCAGTGTCGAAGACAAAAGTGATTGTGTCGACCTTCTTTCACAGTTGAGATGTTATTGTTGATTACTATAATTCAAGTTTAACTCAAAATTGCAGTGGGCAGGTGGTTTAGAGGTTGGTTGAGCTTGTTGAAGACATACAGCAGATAAAACTGCTGTACGTTAAACAGGGGTTAAAAAAGAGCAAATAAAATTGAATGATGATAAAGGAAGTCTGTTCTCTTGGGTTAGAGGAACGTGCAAGATATTAAAAGTAAAACAGAGGTATGACATGCCACATCCTGTTGCACAGTACATAAACTGTGCACCATCCCCCAAAAAACTTTTAAATAAACTTCCAAATAAAAACAGCCCTTGACAATCGTTTGTATCCTTCTAAATTAAGAGTCAGATGCTAAATGTGACTGTAGTTTCTTGGTGAAGGAAGAAATACAGTTGCTGGGCTAATAATGCTACACAACATTAAACAAAAACACAGCCAGGCTTAGAGGTAGTGTAACACTTCCTTTCCTGTACATCACACCCTTAGCTTTGGTGGGGTTAGGTAAATACATGCTTTGTGCCATGGCCTAAAAATACAGCCCCTTAAGCATGTTAGCATACTTTTAAATAGGTATCTCAGAGAATCTGCCAAACTGCTTGCCCCCTACTAAAGCGTCACTCCCCATAAACACACGCACCTTCCTGTGCTTGCAAGCAGAGAGACCTGAAGGTCAATCTCAAGACGGGGAGGAGGGAGGGAGGCTGGCATTATGCCCGATTCACAGTGAGAGCTCCCTGCTCACTCCAACTGAGCTGGGCAGCAACATGGGATTTCAGCTGGCAATCACACTTCACCTTGACACTACCTCACACAGGGGAGTAAGAGAGAGAGAGAGAGGATGTATATATGTATTGAATTACACATACTACCAAACTCTGTACTCTGTACTATTTTTATGTCTATTGATCTAAAAATGATTTTCATGTTGTTAAATAATGCTTAAAAATACTTAAAAATATAACACAAATATAAAATGTGCATATGCTTTTTGCAGTAGTATTTAGCAGCTTTAGGGACAAGAAAAAATAATTGTAAAAACAAAACTAAGGCACATTTTATAAAAGTTGAACTATTAATGAACTATCAATACATATATTAAATGTGTAAAGGGGTGCATAAAAATACATCTGTCTGAACCACTAGGAAAGTAACAGCTTTGTCAAAATTAGAAAACATGCAAGAATGAAACCTGTAGGAAAAGTCATTCAGACCCACAATCACTTCAATAAGCTACAGAGTTCAGAAGTGCAGAACAGATTATTGGTGCACCACACTCATTCTCTGTGAGAAACAGACCCTAACCTCTGGCAGAAAAGAAATTATTTTCAAGAATCATGTAAAGAGTTTGCCAAAAGCATTTTAGTGGCCCAGCTGCAACATCCAACAAAATTTTATTGAGAGATAAGAGCAAGATAGAGCTTTGCGGCCAACATTCAAAGCAATATGTATGGCATAAATGTTACACTAAGCCTTGTTACAATTAAAGAAAATGGTGCACAATATAGGGGAAATTCCGCAAGGCTGCTAAATTTTAGCCGGCTAAAATACTGAAGCCAAAACCAAGATCCCAATCTTGGGATCCCAAAAGTTGCATTATCTGAAAATTGAGGTGCACAAAGAATATTCTGATGAATTTCCTCAGAATACACCAGACACATGTACAAAAAGTGGCTCTAAACAAGTGGGTCTACAAATATTAAAATAAGGGAATATGTAAGAAAATAATTTTTGTTTTATTTAAATATAAAAGGTGAGGATGGGTTATGGGAGGGGTAGGTATAGACCATTGGCGATATACTGCATGCTACTTATATATTGTCTCTGTATACTGAGTTCATGATTTTGCATTATTTAATCTCAGGTTACAAATCACATTTTGCTAGGAAAATATACAAAAATTTACAGTGACATTTCCATGAAATTCATGTTAATTTTGTAATTTAACTTCACTCAAATTGCCTTACTGATAATGTCATTTACGATTAAAAAGACAGCAAAATAGAAACGGAAATTTTCACGGAAAGAGAAAGTATAGTGAAACAAATGTGGGCAAGTGAGAGGAAAGAGAGAGGGAGAGAGAATTTAAAGTGGCAACGTTGACAAAACATCATATTTGCATGGCTTATGTATGATAAACGCTGTTAGAGTGTTGAAGAATCAATATATAAATTGTATATTAATTACGAAGGCTTGAGAAGAATTTATAAAATGCCATGTGTTACATCTCAAAGTAGTAGCAGAAGAGATGCAAAAGAAATAAAACATCATGCATTATAATTCACAAAATAAGTACTTCCGCAACATAGCCCCATTTCTGTCTAGAACTGTTTAGGTTTAATAGTCTCTGTAAAAGAAAACTGGTTTTATCTCCTTCTCATTTTCATTAATTCCTAATTGGGATGGGGGTTGTCTGTTATTATTCCTTAGATTAAAATAAACATAGCCCATTGCATGTTCAGACTCATCTTGCTACAAGAGGGTGATAAGGCCTGGGAATAAATAAAAATATATATATATATTTGATGTTGAAATTAAGTTGCTTAGAGCCTTAAGCTAAGCCTTTTTTGGATGACTTAAAAGCACATTTTACTCAGCAAATGAAGTTCATTTTTTTCTTTATATGTATATTTTTAAATAGTGTCTTGTTTAGCTTAAGCTAACTGATTATCACATAGACAGGACCTAATTAACAACCAGATCTCTTAACAGTTGTTTACCACCCCAAGGAATGAGAAAGTTACCTTTAAAACTACTGTAATCATTAGCTGCAGCTTCACTTAAACATACATTTTATCTTCAGCTGGGGTAAATACACTGTCCTTTTCTTTTAAATCACTCACAATATCCATACAGCTTTCCATTGCAAACACTCAAAATGTATTTTTAAATAATGAACACAACATTTTATAGATATTTTATTGTCATAACAGCAAACTAAGTTATTATTGCCTTATTCATGAATTAGTTTTATCTAGACTAAAAGACAGTAAAGAATGATGTAAAATTCATTTGAGTGCACTCTAAGGGTGTTTCCTGGGTATTTGAACAGTAACATTAAATACCAGGGTTATTCATGGAATGTGCTTCTCAGATTTATGGTTTTTGGCAGCAGATCTGATCACCTCCTGACACAACATCATCACAATCACCCTTTTTCTACCAACTGTAAGAACCAACTATCAAGCAGTCACCACATTTTTACTGTTTTCAATGGTGTCTTCAGTGCATTAGCTAATGGCCTAATCGCTTTAAAGATCTCCTAATACCCTACTGCTCCCAGCACCTCATTGATGCAAAGAATACAAGCATCTTATTATACCCCATGTCTGGATTTCACTTTTCTTTTCTAAGTAGGCAGCCACAGCCAGCATGCTATTGCCTTGCACTGAGCTGTACCCCCTTGATGCAATGGAATTCTCTTGGCTTGGCTTCTTTCAAGGTTTATTCCCTAGCAGTTCATACTTACAGTCAAAACTGCTTACTGTAATCCTGCCAGTGTGTAAAGCTGCCATTACATAATCAACATTGTTATAAGTGCTACATAAATGTATTAACCAACCTGAATCCTGTGGAGGTTTATTGTAATCTCAAAAAGTTCACTCAAAATCTAATTTATTTAACATTTAAATGTGCTGTGTTGTACAGTATATTTGTTTGTGTGAGTGAAATAGGAAGTCTGCTCAACAGATCTTACCTGAAGATGGAGAAGATGGGTTGGGACTGTCATCATGCACACTGCCTGTTTGGGACTGTCCACCTCCAGCGCCACTTTCCTCTGTCACATTGGAGGAGCCTGGGGTGGTGGATCGGCTGATGGACTGAGACTCGGGGTCGCTAGCTGAGCCACGCCTTTCTTCCTGACCGGGCTGGGAGATGTCCTCTAGGGATCGACGGTCTTTGCTATGAACCCGGGAGTGGACCACCATCTGGTGATAGGTTCTAAAGACTCTGCCACAGTCAGGACATTCAGATGGTTTCTCTTTCAGGCCAGCCAAGCTGTACTCAAGCCCTTGGCCATGACCTAAGCCCCCATGATGAGACAAGAACTCACGATGACTATCAAAGCTTACACCCTCATCTTTTAACGGCATCATGCTTCCACTGGACTTCACTCCATGAACCTCGGAATGTTGCTTTAGCTTTGAACCATTATTAGAGCTTAGGTTTGGGTGCTCCTGCTTGTCTTTTCCAAATGGAATAATTCCAGCTGCACTTGCAAGTTCATCTTCTTGTCCGTGTCCCCCATGCTGCTGCTCTTTTGGCATGAAGGAGCGTTCCATAGCCATTCCACGGGCCATTATTTGCCATGCTTGGTAGCTGTTCAGGGGGTCCATCTCTGTCACCTTAGCTGCGGCTTGTAAGCGCTCCATACAGCTTGACTTCAAAGGGGGTACCAGGTTCAGGCAACCCAAAAGGGAGCGTTTCTCATTTTCCCGTAATCCATGACCCATGCTGGCCATTGGGCTCAGGAGCTTTCCGAGCATCTCCTTTTCTTTCATAGCTATACCAGCCTTGGCCAACATCTGGTGCTGCTGTTCAGCTAGGCCTTGCTTGTCAGGTGTGAGGAAGCTACTTTGCAGGCAAGAAATGTAACGTGAGTACAGGTTGGCATGAGCTTCTTGGGCCAGGCTGCTCATACTGTTAATAGAGGGTCCATCTTCATCAGCTCCTCCACCAGGAGGCTTGCTCTTGATGGCCAACTTATTGAGATGCACTTTCATGTGATTCTTCAGGAACCAGGGTTCCTTGAATCGACGTCCACAGATCTGGCAGCAATGTTCAAAGGAGTCCTTGTGTTTTCTCATATGGCCTTTAAGAAACCAAGCTTGGCTAAAGATCTGGCCACAGACCTCACAGCGAAATTCATTGGCGGGCTTTTCTCCACCACCAGCTGCTGTGCCCTGTCCTTGAGCTGATTCAGCTGTAATGTGGGTTTTCTCAACATGAGTGATGAGGTCCTCCTCCTGGGAAGCAGCATATTCACAAAGGGTACACTTGTAGGGCTTGTGGAGAATGCGAATGTGGCGCTCTAGCTCCTCGCGCTTCTTAAATTTACCCTTGCAGAAAGTGCAGCGAAACCCCTGGGCTGGGTTGAGAGCTTGATCATCTGGAAGGCTGGTACCTACAGGCTTAGGTGAGGCAGATGGCTGGATCAATCCATCAGGTGAGCCACCAATACTGGTTGGAGTGAGCAGGCCACACGCCAAGCCAGGCTGTTGCTGGTTGTGACTTTGTATACTCAAGTGTGGTGGAAGAGGCTGAGAGGGCTGCACCAGGTTGTTTCTCAATTGTTTATCACGTAAAATGGCCCTCTCCTCTAGTTCGTGAAGAAGTTTGTTTTCCTCACGTACACGACCGCGGCCCTTTCCAAGATTTCCCAGCTTATGGGTACGGAGGTGGATCTTCAGGTTACCCTTCTGAGCAGCTCGGTGGTCACAATAGGGACATTTAAAAGGTTTCTCTCCAGTGTGTGTACGCATATGAAGAGACAGAATGCTGTTGAAACGAAATCGTTTGCCACATAGCGGACAAGGGTATTTACGGTTCTTGCGTGCATCATCTTCTATGTCATTCATCTGTGACATGATTCCCAAGTTCTGCCCATTAAGAAATTGTTGCAAATCAACACGGCCGTTGAGACCACTTAGTGCACCCACATCCATCTCACGGTTTAACTGGTTAGCCAGTAAGGCCATCTGACTGCTGATTGGCTGACTAGTTAAAGCATGGGCTTTTCCATCCAGTGGGGTGGCTGCCTTTTCCTCTGGGATCTGCTGGCGACTCTGCAATTCAGGAAAGGCATGACCCAGCTGAGCAGTCAGCTGGTGCAGCTTCTGACTGACTGGGTAACGGCCATTAAGTACTGTGTTGCTGAGATGGGTGTCAGCATCTGGGACCACAGTGGATACACCAAGGCACAAGGAGTCCTCCATCCTAGAAAACAAATCCACATATTGAGTATTGAGTCAGGTTTTCTAAAACAAAGAACAGCAGGTGTTCAGTCAACACATTTTCACCTTATAGCCTTAAGGTATGGTATCAGTGAAACACTCAATGTATTATCACTGTGCACAATCAACAGGAAACACTGCACATTATATAAATAAATGTAAATTGATATATGGAACATCACACTCAGTAACAAATATTAACAATAGAAGCATTCAATGATTTGAACAGAATAGGTTGCAGCACATTTTCTTAACCTCACCATTGTCTAGCAACTGTTAGTGATAACACACCCACTTTGGTCTCAGATTTCATGGAAGAAAGACTTAATACTTCAACCTTTTAAGATGCTGTATAGTGTTGTGAAGGTCATATTTCCAAATTAAGGAAATAAAAGTTTCACAGCCTTAAGTGTGTCATTTTTAGGCACAAACACAAAAGTGTTTCTTTGTTCTGCTAAAGTTGGTGTAAGTGTGGAAATAAAAGCACAGTAGCTACACTTTGTTGTAGATCTACAACACAGATATATATATATATACTGCATTGTCTGACAATGGAAATCACACCATAAGGCAGTTAATTCAGTTTATTTATAAGTACTCCTTTGTGTGTCAGCAGTCTGAATATAGTGTGAGGAAATGGTTAATAATGATGACTGCACTTCAAGTGACAAGTGTAAAGGAAAAAAAAAGTGTTTATCTCCATCTGATTTATGAAGTACCACATGTACTCTCACACTTTGGGAGAGAAACTGCAACTCTCAGAACTTTTTCTCAAACAGTATCACAATTTTGGAGGCAATAATTACCCAGTAAACACAGCAAGGCGCTGCATAATTAAGCTACTTTGTCCTATCCTATCAGAATTCCTCCAATTACACGCCTTAATGAAATGAGGCAATGTTATTGTCATGAAGCTGCTGCAATATTACAATATGATATTAACAGTAGCACTTAAAACCAAGGGGTTACTCCAGTAAACACAAACCCTTATATCGCTGCTGCGACACTTGTCTTGGCGTAATTTTCCATTAAGAGGCACATTGCGTTTAATGCAAATCGTGTGTTCACCTTTTTTTTTCCCCCTCTCTGTTCTCTCAGTCTCATATGGCTGTCAATGAGAAGAAAACAACAGTTGGTGTTATTAAAAGAGTTCCCAATGTATCAGAGGGTTCCCAGTCATTTAAAACAGTCACAGAGCAGCATGATGCACCGTCAGGCTAAAACAAAGCAGTGCCTATTGTCATCTGGCTTGGTTGAGCTTATTCAGGATGCTGCTCACCATCTTATGGAAGGATAATTGTGTTGCCACATTCCCCTGAGACTGACAGGGTCAAGCTTCAAGAAACAATACAGTGAGTTTTGCTTTGGTCAACAAAATATTGTATAATATCTCATTAAGCTGATTAGTATGCTGCCTGGAAACAGGGGCTCTGCACTTTAACACGTGATTATAAACAAAAATTCTGTGGTCATTTTAACAAAGGCAATGGTGAGAGCAGATGTTCAGGAAATTATGCTGAATGATGGAGGTGAGACAGCCTTCAAACCTTTCCTATTTAGAAACACATGCTGGTGTCCTCTTATACACTGTTTCCCACACACACACTCATAATTGCCTGAGGGAGAGTAAGGTGTTCTGGGGCAGGATTCCCACACCCTTTGGTCATTAATAAACCTTTTAAATGGTACAGATTGACCTAGATAACTTATTGAAGAGGGACCACCTAATGACTCAGCACCTGTCTTTGGGCTGCTGAGATGCTGTTTCATTCTTTCTAATGGCAGTAAGACAGCTCAATCTGAGCACAGTGACTCATCCCAACACTGTATAAACACACATGCCCGTTTTTCACATGACCCAATGCAGACGAAAACAAATAGCTAAATTCTTTGTTGACAAGCTGCAGAAGTTTCACCAGTCACCTGGAGGAATCTATTGGTCTGACAGTCAAGTGTACTTGCAGAGACAAACAGAGAAAGGCTAACAAACCAACACACACAGATACACACACACCCAGACTCCAGTGGAAAGCAGTGGGCTTGGAGCACATATTTGATGATGCTCTCATAACAAATTTAATAAGGGCCTCCTGTTCTTTAGCTATTTGCTCTTCCTACATCATGTTGGTTGCAATCTTATCTCCAACATGAATAAAAAACACTGAGGTCACTTTCAGTCGCTGCTAAACACACCGTGGGCTGCTGCTGAATGCCATTCCTCTTTTGTCCAGAGCTATAACTCCCAAGAATTTAAAGCGGAAAAATGCTGGAATCTGAATGCGAACAATACACTGTAGGTGTATTATGTATTTAAAGACCGGGTGTGTTATAAACACACTCACGCATGTAAGCATGTGCTTTGCAAATTATACGTGGCTAAACAGTTTCATGAGGATTTCTGATATTCAGCAAAATGTAATACAGGAGTAAATGCAAAACAAGTATAAATCATGAATGATTCGCTCTGCCTGGTCATCTAATTAAAGCCACAGTCTTCAAACAAAAGTAAACATTTTGTTTCTTAAATGCTGGGCAATGTTTGGATTTTGCAGGATGTGTCATGACTTTGGAGTTTCTTTGGGTAGACAATTGTTCAATTTGGTTTTGTCGAAATCATCGGAAATCTGAGCAGATATCAGACAAGGCGCTTTTTAAATGTGGCTAGCATGCCTCCTGTGAAAGAAATCTATGATTTAAGCGAGGCATGATGAGCAGTTGCTCATTTGGAGAGATAACTGCTTGCCCTTTTCTTCTATTTGATTTACTTCTTTATCTTTACCATATAACAAAGGCAGATAGACAAAGAAACAATGTGAAATGAACTGACAAATCCAGTTTGTTTTGAACATAGCCTCGCCTGACGAGTGTATGCAAATGAAGTGCATTAATATGCCTTCCTTGCTCCTAAGTCATTTCATTTTATTCTGATTAAAAAGGACATTTCATAAAGAGACGTCACACACACACACACACACACACACACACACACTTTTTCAGAGGCAGACAAAGTTTCTATTAAAAGTCAAACACAGACACACACAAACAACAACAACACACAAACACTGTCTTAAAGAGCATTATTTTAAAGAGCATCAATAAGTAAATAAACCCATTAATAAATAAATTTGATACTGGGAATTCTTTATGCGAGACATCACTATTGTACAATTATCAGTAAAGTGCATCTTTTGCACAGTATAATTAACAGAAACTTCATGCCAAAAGCCTTATCTCTAACAAAACAAAGTCATTGAAATCGACATACATCTGCTCTTAAATATCACCATGTTTAACGTTTATCTGATAATGTCTCTGAAACAAATCTGCAGGGCACTGAGCATGTTTGTTAAAACTGCATACACTTCATAAAGATGGAAAATTTCTGTGTATTACGCATTGCACATATGCAACTCTGTTCCATGAGATTCATCTTTTCATTTGAACTTTTCCTATAGCAAACAAATTTTAATTGAATTCTATGCTATAGCATATTTAGAGCGTTGGCGTTTTGGTTCTTCTTTATATTGCTTCAGTGATGCATGTCTCTGTTATCTAGATTTGTAGGGTGCCCTGCAAAGTTCTCTTTCCTCTGTTAGAAATGCTAATACTTACCTATTTGGATCAGTGCCATTGAGTTGTGGCCCGCAGCATGTAGGCCTGACAGCAAACACAGCAGAGGCTCCTTGTTCCAGACCCACAATTCTCTCTCTTTCGCAAGCTGGGGCAGCTGGGTTAGGCAGGAGTTAGACGAAACGATCGCGTCTCAGCGGTCTGATACTACCTGTCACACATAGTGTAACAGCAGCAGCATGCTCTAATTAACACGCACACCGCCGCCACTTCTTTCAAAAGCCACAAGACTTCCTTTAGTGCACTGTCACACAGGGCCCAGTGACATGCAGCTTTACAGTCTGTGGTTAATACTCAGCCTTTTAAACAACATGGCAAAACAACCGGATTTATGTCTTATCTTTACCTCACATTACCTCGCCATCTTTTCTTTTCTGCAAACTTTGCAAAAAATCACCTATTAATTAGAGCTTGCAGATGCCACAATAAGACTGTTGTCCTTCTGCTGTTATCTTTGCTTTGCCAAGTAGTGCCATTGTCTCACTGTCAAAGGACATGATTTGTAATTTGTGCAACCTGGAAAAAAATAATGCTCAAAGGTCATTCCCTTACTGAAGATCTAGTTATGTTTTATTTAAGTATCAAATGTTTCATCTAAGGAGAGACAAAAATAGAGACAATTGTGAAAACTGCTGACATAGTAAGATAACTGTAAAATAAAATTTTGCAAGCCAAAGTCAATGTCACAAATTGTGCTCTGACAAAAGTCAGAGCACAATTTATTTTGTGTTGGTGTCTGAGCAAATCTAATATTTTACGTTGGTGTCTAAGATTTCAATATCATTAATTCTGAATATTTATAGTTTATATTGAAATATCTGACTTTTGATTGCAGACTTTGGTCTTTGAGCAAATATCAGCCATTTTTTGACCATTGGGATCTTTTCTGAAACTATGGGAGACACATGAGAAACACCTAAAAGGAAGAAATGTAGGCAAAAGTCACCTACTGACTACTATTTAATCTATATGTGGTCATGTAACTATGCGAAACAAACACTTTTATACTGACAAATTTGAGGCAACAAACTTGAGGCAACAAACTGCTATACAAAGGTGTATCTAAGATATTTGAACTGATTGTGGTTTCTAAGCCTGCAGTAAGCATTGCAAGGTGCACGATAAAGCGTTGCATTATCTGTTTGTGCTGGAGCTGGTATTTAGACAGCTTTCTGGAGGGCCAACTTATGATTTTGGGACATCAAGGTGAACACAACTAAATGGAGACCTCTGCAGTGACAAAATATTACATTAAACTTGCGGTACCTCTGCTAATTCAGGTCTTTGAGTGGATCCTCTAGAGACTTGTTGCAAATCAACATTCAACAGGGCAGAAGCAAGGCTCCATTTAAAACACGCATATATGTAGACAAACTTACTAACACACAGAGTAAACTTCAGCCTTGAACAGGCTCCCAACAAAGTGTTTTAATGTGTATGGCTAACCTCAAAGAGGACATAAAACACATCTAAATATCCTTACATATCCTTTAATGCTCTAGATTAGACAGCATGTTCAAGCCTTAAATTAAATAAAACAGAGCAGATCTGTTTTTTTGAGTCTCGATTTAACAATCTCTGTGTCCTTCTGCATCCTTGTTTGGGAAAAGTGTGCATACATTTACAGAAAACAGCATTTTTAGGGCAGGAGAGCTAAAGGAGTGCAAGCTAAAATTAAAACAAAAAGTCTGTTATTGTAGGGCTTTATTGACCAAAATCCATTGACTAATTACTATGCAGCAGCTGATTAATTAATTAGGAAAGAGGTCATTGTTATTAATAAGTCAATCATTATTTACAAAAAGTGCAAAAGGCAGTTTTATTTCCACCTGATCACTAATGGCCCAAGTATGAAAGAAAATGGTTGAAAAAGTGGCTTAGAAAATGGCTTTCATATGTTGCATTTTTAATGGATGGAAACAGTGATACATGCTGTGTACTTATAGGAATATGGCCATATGTGTACAAAAACGAAATCATAAATGGATAGTCACAAAAAACTGTTGTGTTTATCAGTGAGCTCAGATCTGTACTTTCTCTGCTCATGTTTATTCTTTTGCAGGTGGTCTTCAGAATAGTTCTAATTAATCCAGTAAAACGTGGCTTGTTTTTCTTCCTCCTGAAGCTCTTTGACTGAACTGGATTATTAGTGGCTATAATGAGGCATTAAGCAAAGGTTTCCAGCACAAGACCAAAACTGAATCAAACAAAGAAACACATTCCCATCCAGCAAACAGCTCGTCGCATGATGCAGGATGTTTTCATATTTGTCATTAGACAGTAGGTGACCTAATTATACCTAGTTTATGGGTTGCGACGCTACCACAGAGACATTGTTACAGTCACAAATACATGTGTGCTGGGCTGTCTTCCTCTCTACACAGCTCTGGTCTGTTAGCTCAGCCCTCAGACTCCCTCAGTCTCTTTTGGTCTCTGTCTCACACAATATGTTATTGAGAGAGTCTTAAGAGAGCATTTCAACAGGTAGTTCAGCTTACAGCTCATCTCCACAGATCAATATGAGCCCACGAAAGGATGAGCAGAGAGAAAAATGCTGCTCCTTTTATCCTCTGTATCTGACAGACTTGTTGGGAAGCCAAGAGAGAGAAGATCAGTGGGGGACCAAAGAATTCCCACAGTTCATTGTCCTGGCCGCTGCATCATCACCCTCATCATCACCCTCATCATAAACTAGAGCTGGCCCAAAGCTCAAAGCCTCCCTTTATTTTAAACATTTGCGGCCTTATCCTGAAGACCAGCAGATGTGCCCTGTGTGCGTGAGGTACAACATAGTAGTCACAGCATGTTGAGTATCTTGTCTGTAGCTGTCTGGCAGAGAGAGAGAAGAAAGATGGATAACTATGAACATTTGTTCAATTACATGAGGTGACATATCAGAGGAAAATTTGACTGCTCAGATGGTGCTCTTTTTTAGGTCTCAGGAGACTTCAGTGAGCTCTCAGTTATGTTTTGTGTAATTAACAGCTTAAAGTCAAAAACATACACAAAAGGAGAGAATTGTTTACATGCAGTAGCAATACATAGCTATAAAATGTATAGGAAAAGCATAGACCAGCTAATTTTATAAATTTGACAAGAAATATTGTTGCAAAATAATACTTTTAAGTTGCATATTTGAGTACAGTCTGAGACATTGTTGAGATCACCAGATCATCAAATTGAAAAATGTCCTGTATTTGCTCTCCATGTAATATAGCTTGTAATATGGGGAGCAACTTCATAGAGGGACAGTTGTGGCCTATTGATTAGTAAGTTGGGCTTGTAATCAGAAAGTTGCTGGTTCAATTCCAGCACTGGCAGATAGCAACTTAAGAGCCCTTGAGCAAGGCACCTAACCCTTAATTGTTCCCTGGGTGCAGCAGTGTTGTCCACTGCTCCAGGTGTGTGTGTGTTCACTCTCCACCAGTTAAATGCAGAGGTCACATTTTTGGTATGGGTTACCATGCCTGACAAATATGTCACTTTCACTTCACTTTCAATATCAATGCTGTCTATAAGAAAGAATTAATTTAAATTTTCTGTTCAGTAGGCACAAAGCATAAACAAAGATCAAATAATCTTACTTTTAATAGTCTTTTGGCAGCTAACTCGGAATTGTGTGTTAAAAAAAGAGCAGGACAAAGATGTGTCCTAGTCACAAAATCACTGATCATGCATGACTACACATCAGCACAGAAAAGCTGGAAAACAATGAACAGTGTGGAGATGGGCAAAGGGGCCATCACCCAAGCCTTACATCATCTCTTTTTCTACTCTAGACAGAAGCTTTAGGACAAACAATACTACCAAGTATTACCAGAAATCATTAACAAAAAATATGCTTTACTTCCAGGAAAGACATATGTCACTGTTAGAAACTGGCAATTGTGTTTATAGTGAGGTCTGTGTATCAAGCTCTGAACTCTTGCCTTTGGGGAATTTAAAGGGGACCTAAACAAATGTGATATGAAGCTGTATCAAAATCACTTATTTGACTGTCTGAAGGTGACAGTTCTCTCTTGATTCTCTCTCTACCTCTCAGTTGTGGTGAACAAAGATTCCATCTGTGGAAAACTTAAATGTCAATGTAACCCCCAAATAAGTGAATATCAGAAATAATTGCTGTTTTCTTCTCACACACGCTGGTTTTGTGCGCATGAGTTTTGAATAATAACTCCAACAAGGGGTGTTGTTTTGACAGGTGCTGAAATCGAGTCGAGAGGAGAGGGAGACAAGGTTCAATTTAGTTTGTGAATCTTTTAATTGTTGCTTGGCTAATTAAAATAAAAGAGAAAAAAGCAAAAATATGTGGCTCGATGTTGCTGAGTGTTTAACACCGCTTGTGTGCATACATCGTCCCCAAATCATGCCACTAAAGCTGCTTAACATATTAGAGAAAGTACAGGAGAGAAAAATCTGCTGATGCTTAAATGTACTTACCAGTTCTTTACAACTCCAGCCTGTTGTTTTTACAAAACAAATGTATGGCTAAGTAGAGATACTCATTAAGGCAAGTCAAGTAATTATTTTACATCTGTGCCACTGTTAAATGAATGATCCTTCAATGTCTTTTGAAAATCTCTATTTTTTTTTGTATTTTCCTTTTTCTCCTCGCACACAGAGAGATGATAAGACTTTAAACAGGTAGTGCAGCCATATGCTCTTAAATGAGAAAGCACTTCTTGTTGTGGCAAATGGGCGTTTTTAAATATTGAACCACTGCATGTCATTTTAATATGGCTGATGTTAAATCTCTATTCTGTCACTTAAACTCTCAAACTAAACTGAAAGTTTTACTTTTGTGAAAAACTTGCCTGTGTTAAGATAATTATGAAACTGTTCTTTGTCCATACAACATGTTTTTTAAAAAGCAGCCCTTTCACATCCTGTTTAAGAAAGCCACTAATCTTATCAAAGCCATCAGGAAGTCAGAGTTGACTGGAAATGCTGGTGATTCTTTGTATATACTACAATATTTTTTTCCCCCTTGTCTTATTTTTCTGTCTGTTATTTTGCTTTTTGTCTGCTGGGCTATTGTTTGTCTGTAAATGGTAAAAAAACGAAAAGATATTAATGCTGCGTTTCTTCATAGATGCTAATCACTGCTGAGAAGTGGAGAAACACTGAAGAGGTTGATTGTATGTTAAAAGGTTTCTCTTTATTAAGATAATAGTGTATTTCATTGTGGACTAATTGTGAAGGGAGGAAGTGTGTGTGTAATGGGTGGACTCTGGAGAGAGGGTGGAGGACCTCAGGAAGATCAGGGCATATGTTTATGTATCAGCCTTTATCTGAAATGGTGAGGCCACAGATTCCAGTAGGATCAGAGAGAGAGGGATAGTGAAAGAGAGAGACACTGCTATACTACAGGTCCGTCAGAAAACGTCCTCACCTGCCAGGGTTAGAATGACACTAAAATGATTAAACGACCAAAGCAGAGCTGGTCAAACCTCAAAGGCATTTAAAAAGACAGGTCGGTTTCTGATCCATACAACAAAAATCTGCATCCATTGGATGTTTGTATACTAACACAACTGCAACAAAAAAGGTGCTATGTAGTTATTTATGCTTGACTGATATTTTTGCCGTATGAGATTGAGATATATAGCACTCAGAGTAACTAACTCTAAGTAACACTCAGACCATAGCTTAAGGTGAAGTGTGTAATTCTTTCTATATCCATATGTACATATATAATTATTTATATAATTTATATATATGTACAACACACACACACACACACACACACACACACACACACACACACACACACATATATATATAATATATATATATATATATATATATATATATATACATACAACTGGTTAAACTGTATAGGGTCAAGTGATCTAAGGAAAGCCCACTTGGCTTGGAAAACACAACTTGTCCCTGAAGGCCCTTCCACCTGTGGCATGTGGACATTAGCATTTAACTGATGGGGAAAACATAGACATGGACTGAGAAGTCTGGGTTGGCCAGCACATCAGATTCCACACGTCATTGTTCACTCAGTCCCTCGTTCTTCTCCCTCACCACCGCGACACATTCTTACCATTTTCTCTGCCTTCTGTGACTTTGAACATGATAACACATTCACCCTCTTTCATGGACGGCTCCCTCTTCTCATGGTGTGACCCACAGTCAATGAAAAAGGAGAGGAGCTCCTGTATCGAGTTGGTCCTTTGAGATGTAAAGTAGACATGCGGGTCTTTCATTCTAGTGTGTGATGAGGGATTACACATTTTTCTCCCTTCATCTGTTTTGGTTTGGTACAAACTGCCATGTTAACATGTTGTGTGTGTTACCATTGTTTGCCAGCATGTTTTGCGCATTGATCTTCACATGAATATTCTCGGGGAGGTTGTGACCTCTATACACAATTTGGTTGTCAAAAGTTACACCACAGCAGAATGTACAAAAAGCAGCAACTATGCAACACCTGGACCTGCTGTGTAAAAATGCCCTGTCTTATTTAAACCGACAATGTCACAGAAGAGCATCAGGTCTCTGTCACCTGATTGGCTGTGACCAAGCCAGTCATTAAGCTCTGCCTGTCTGAAACACTTCATACAGATCCATGAAGAGGCCTGTTTCATCTCTGCCTTCTGCTTAACACATATACACGGATTCCCAAACACACACACCCTTAAGTCTTCCAGAACATGACACCAGCATTCTGCAAACATCAGCCCCATCAGTAAAGAGGTTTTATCTCTCACCCTCCACCATTTCAAAAGTCCATGACTTTTGTTTGTGCAGCCCCCTCCACTCGATCTTTCCTACCTCCCTTCCTCTCCCCTCTCCATATTTTCTCTCCTGCATCTGATTAAGTTAACAATGTGGTGTTATTTGCATGCTGATCTGGTGATGTCCCTCTACTTCCCGTTCGCTCTCACTAACACAGGGGCTAGATCACAGCAATGTGATAGCACAGCAGCCAGTCGATGCAATCTGTACCCCTCCTCCAAACCCAGGTGTTTGTTATCCACTTCTCTCTTGATTCCCTTAATGCTCATAGCATAGTCCTTTGTTTTTTCAGTAATTTTGTGCCTTGTAAGGATGGTATTATAATCAAATTTAGTGCAAAATAAGGTTGATGGGGGGTATATCATTTCTTTTTTATTAATTATAGACCATGGCTGATGCGAATGTATTCCAAAAGCATCTTCAAAATAGGTCGGCATACAGTTTTCTATTCTTATCACATTTAAATGTCAACATGGTGCAAAGCTCTACAAATTAGTTCAGGCAGACTTCAACCCCCATTTAACATTTAAAGCTCCGCTCAGTAAGCCCCCAATGTGTGATTCAAATCAGTTTACACACATAAAAAGGGAAGCAGTGCGTCTTTCAAACTTTTCATTTCAATACTGATATTATTGCCAACCTTTTGCCAGAGAACAGGTTGGCAGAAAGAAAAAAAGGGTTATGAGATGAAGCAACAGAAACGATGCATTAGCTTTCATGAATTACATATCCGCCTTCATTTTGAGCAGAATCAAGGATTTTCTATGCATATATCCTAGACAGGAATGAATAAATCACAATGGTGGGGTCATTGCTTTTTTCATGCATTGAGAGCCATATCTGAATAATAATGTCCACATGAAACACTTACTGTGACTCATTTGAAATGCAAGTGATGCAAAAATTCTCCCATATTCTTATATGTCAATATAAATGTCTTGAGGAAAGCTGCTGTATCAGGACAGTTACAGAAGATGGCAAAGGTGAATATTAAAGTACTGGGCTATTTTTGATGACAAATTTGGGGTGTTTGACTTTAGGCAAATATACAAGATTATGAGGATAATTTCAGTTGCAACAAAAAGAAACATTTTTAAAGCTTACTTTACAACCGCATATCAATTTCAATCACATAAAAGATTATTTTATTATTACTAGACAAAGAATGCATTACAATACCTTAACATGTTGTAATTCAAGCCAATCAGCTCGATACCTCTGTTTAGAAGTTTATATAACTACCAGGGTCTTGTCTTAGAAAAGCATAAGGCATTGCTTGCATTCTGTAGAACAATGGTTTAGTCCCAGTGCCTTGGATCCAAGCAAGCTGTCCCAGTCCTTAGCTTACTCAGCATTATAAGGCAAAAGGCTAAGCGCCCACGGGATGAGTTTCACACCTCAAGCTGTTTTATGCCAAAGAGTGCTATGCATGACCCTGCAAGTCTGCTCCAGACAGCCCTAGAGGAGCACTAACTAGTCGTGTGAGGATAGAACGTGCTCCTCACACCTCATTACCCATACCTCCATCTGAGTCCCGCAATCACCATTGGCAGAGCGGAAACAGCTATGGACGTGGCTCCATGGTCTCGTATACAGACTTTTTCAGCAGAGAAGGCTGACATAGAGAGACTTGTAGCCTAGCACACTTTTCCTATCCAAAGTCCTTCGGCCAAGATTGGTGTTGATGTCTTTGAGCAGTCTTGCCTCAAAGCTGCCATTAACCAGCTGTCATTGAAGCACCATCTTATATACAAGGCCTCAAAACCATGGTACTTGTTATTACCAAAAAGCTTTGGTGGGATGTCAAATCCGAAACCAATCAAACCACAACAAACATTTACCTAATCCAAACAGTGCACTTTAAAATAGCAGTTATCCTTCCCTCAGCCTCAAAGCATGCTGGTGTAATGCCCACACCTTGCTTCATAAAATGAAGGCAGGCATTCTGGCCAACCCTCAGTCCCTGTCTGGCCCTAGCTGGAACAGGGCCTTCAGATGTGCTGTAAAGGCTATTCACTCTAAGTGTGCACCGGGTGTGCCTGATATGTCCATAGCCAAATGTCAAAAGAGTTATATATTCCTTTATGCACAAAAGGCTCCGGAGGGCTTTAATTGACTTTGGTGTAAAAGCAGTTGAGGGGTGAAGGAGCAAGGTGAAAATGAATATTGTTCATTATCAGGCAAACAGATGCCAATGGCCATCATAAAACTTGCAGGGAGTGAAGATTTCCCAATGTTAAAGCACATTTGTCCAGCAAGTAATTATTGGACTGCACTTTCTATGGCATTGTTTCAAAATTATGAAGAGTTTTTTCTGAATTTTTTGAATTTTTCTGATTTAATGTGTGTGTTGAAGAGGGATGCCAACATAACACTGTGTATGTGAGTGATTATAGCTAAATTCATACCTAGCCTACCAAGTCTAGGCAATTCAAGCCTAGACTTGTGTAATTAAATAAATGAATGCAGGTATAAGTGCAGGTGTAAATGTAGGTTGCTTTACTGGATTACAAAAATGAATCCAAATGTATAAGCATTTAATTTCTATTAGTTCTCCTTTTTAACTGATGGACGATAAAACATTGCAATTCAATCTAAATCAATTTGAATGTAACAGGCTTGCACATTTACCACAGCTGACAAGCTTAGAATATGCATAAGGTCAGTTTGTAAGGATGAACTGGCCTTTTCTGAAAGCTTTAAACCGTTGTTTGCCATTTTAATAAAAATCAGCATGGTCCATTTTCCCATTTGCCACATGGTTTCTCAGCCCATTTAAAGATACCAAAACATGCTTACTTGGATGGTAAGAAGTACTACTACTAGCCCCCATTTGTTTTTATGTGTCATCCTGTTACCACAGTTATAAACCAGCTTGCAGCAAAGTTGAGCAGCACTGCATTTGTTAGAGGACATGCGTAAGCTCATGTTTAGAATGCATTAATGTTTTGTTCTTCCTCTCTCTCCTTTACTGTTTCCTGTCACTTTTACCTGGCAGCAAAACTTTTATCATTTATGGACAACATGCTGACATCCTATTTAAAACAAAAATCTTGAATGTCGTTTTACAAACCTTGCAAAATGCACATAAACCCAGTGGTTAGCCTGTCCTCTGAAGCATGCCTTTTCTTCTATGTAATTTGGATATTGACGGTCCACCTGTGTGTGAAGAAGCTGATCCAGGCTCAATCCAGGATCCAGGATCAAGTGCAACACTATCCGCGCTATATTTAAACACCACTATCAATGTTATATTTACATTACACATATTTACTGTACACTGTTTGAAATCACATAATTAATGACTTTAAATGGCATGTACATTCCTAAAAAAAGAAATGACATTTTTTTTTCTTTTTGTGAAGTTTTTTTGTATGTGGAATTTTAAATTTGTTATGTTAAATAAATGTTAATTTACTCTTTAGCAATGTAATGAACATGCACTCTAACGTCAAATTATGTGACGTAATTTTGGCATATCAGCCATTTTAAAAACTGGCCTACCACTAGGTTATATCACCTAATTAATATTCATGAATAAAGCTGAAGTTTTTTAATGTGTCCTCCCACTTTACAGATCATTCCTACACTTCTGCTGCAGACAGGGTTAAAAAAGCCTCTCTCTTTTATTCCTGCTTTTCCAAGTCCGTCTCCTTTCCGATGTTTGTGATATTCCCACTCTCTGCATGGAGCTCTACTACTGCCTGGCAACTTTAAATATCTATCAAATGGGGAAGTAGGAGAAAACAGAGCCCTCTCCATCTTACTACAGTCATTTACCAATTATTTTGAGTACCTGCTGACAGGTGCGTGTCTCAGTCGGCTACCCTTCCCCAGTCCTCTTCCTCACATGATTTACCTTTCCCCCTGCTGAGGAGGAAGCCATCAAGCTACAGGCATTGGAGACAGAGGATGTGCAGCAGAAGAGAGCTGCTTTGGCATACAGCTGAAGTTCCCATGTTTTGATTCAGGAAATAGTTGATTCGGTTTAAAAAAGCCTCTTTGTCAATGCATGTGAGGCAGAGAATGACAGAAGAATGGCAAAACATAGAAGTGAACCAACAATTAGGTCGGAATAGAAAACAAGCTTATTAAACCAGAAGAGGAATATACCAACAAATACCTTTCAAGGTCTGTCACTGCACATTCTAGCTGGTGATGTGTGAATGTTTGATAGAGGAAAAACAATGCATACAATGAAAGCATCACATTCATTTTCTCCAGTCTGTATTTCAGTCTACATTAGTTTTGTGTCAAGCCAGGAGGCAAAGCAAAAGGGACTTAAAAAGAGACTGTGTTATTTGGCAAAAGACTATAAAGCAGTAAATCAGTTATGTTTTAATGGGTAGGTAACTGTGCATTTATATGTATGTGTAAGATCTTGGATATTGCATACAGGAATCTTGTAATTGAAACTGTATTTGTGAGTGTGTTTGTGTGTGTATGCTATGCATGTACGGGCCACAAAACACAGAGGGCACAAAGTACTGTTCTCATCAGAGCAAGAAATAAATTAACAGCTCTCCAGTGTGTGTGTGTGTGTGTGTGTGTGTGTGTGCCGTGTGCACACCACTTCGAGGGAGCACTTCACAACACTATCAACATTCTCTGTGCTCCAAATTGTATGCTTTCTGTCTTCTGAGAAGCCGTAATACACTATGAAAAAGTAAATTATCAGGGGTGAGATTATCAGGGGAGAAGAGTGCAAGACCCTGGGAACTGGCATGATGGAAAGATCATTAATCTGGGGGACTGTTTTCTGTCTAACCAATATCAGCTTGCTCTGTAAAACACATAGATGATCTTATCAAAACATAAACACATGCAAAGTGAAAAAACTGTACAGTAACTTACTACAGACATGATTGTAAAAAATTATTTGGGGCAAAATGTTTTGTTAGTGTCGCAAGTCTGATTCAAACATAAACAAACCACATGTGCACCACAGCTTAATGTGTTATATCATGTGCTAACCACTGGGCCACAGAGCCAACAGGGGAGCGACATTTTAAGAACTTCTTATAGCTATTCTATTTATTTAGGTAAAATTAATGCTATTAAAAAGTATTTCTCACTTCCTGTACACATTTGTATGGCTACTCCACTCTGGACCTAGCAGTAATACAGAGAGGTGTTGCCACTCTGTGAAGCTTGTAGAATCTGTCTTTTTATTTGTGATCTGCAAACAGCAGACATGTCTACCTGTTGTGCTGTTTTGTGTTTTTTCTGCTCAGCCAGAACCACAGCGCGGTTTTAATCCCACACCCTGTCAATGACCCAGACCTACTGCATTACGATCCTGTCAACTTGTGTGCAATATGTCTCTAATTGAAAAGGCCCTGCATGTCTAAACCTCTCCTTGCATGTTGTGCCTGCATGCGAAATCAGATCTCTGATCTGATCAGGTTTACGAGTGCGTTTGCATGTTTGTGTGAGCATGTTGCATTGCAGGCACATGTGCATGATTATGTGCGAGATGCATTCAAAACAGAGTGGTGAAGTAGATTGATATTTGAAACAGCCAAGCAAAGAAAGGGATTGGCTTTAATTACAATGAAGTCCACCTCTGTAGCTGAGCACTAAAAATACATACGGGGTTTTCCCTGTGGGACTGAAGTTTGCAGGCCTTACAGCAGCTCGTACCGCAGCGCAAACAGAGAAACACATAAATGTACTCCAAAACCTAAACCATAACACCAGAAGTGGAACAGACCATACTTCCTTCCTATGTATTTTTGGATCCCAGTCTAATTCAATCAGATAATGCTACAAAAATGACATATTATAAAAAAAAAGAAATAGAAGAAAAGGAGAAAAAAATCAAATTTGAAAAGACAGAGCAAAAGGCACAGGGGAATATTAGATGAATCCAGGTCTTAGGGGTGTTCCAGTGAGTAAAATAAGGTTGAACCTCAATAGGATCAACATTCAGGGCAAAACTGCAATAAAAGTAGAAATGTGACAGAGAAAATGATCTGTAATTAGGACAAACAGCACTAAAAGCAAGTTCAAAGATAATTGTTTTTGGAGGGGTGTGTGACTGACTGCTAGGATTCCCAGGGTGACCAGTTTGCTTGTGTGAAGATTGAGAGAGAGAGAGAGATTTAGAAAGAACAAGAGAAAGAGAGAGGAAAGGCTACACAATAAAAGAAAAAGGGCTTTGCTGAAAAAGTAAAGAGGCAGGAAGAAATACTCAACAGCAGGACAGAAAGGGGAAAAAGGACAAAAGAAAAAGGGGAGACAGCGTAAAGTGAGAGAGGAGGCGAGCAAAAGTCACTGAAGGTGAAATCAGTCCATCTGGAAAAAAGAACAATTTAAATAGAGAGTGAGAGAGAAAGTTAACAAAGACACCCTACCGAACAAGCACCAATCCATCATAAGACCAAACATAAAAACAACAAGTGTCCCAATACCCTTATCCCCACATACATCTCCACACAAAGACTGCTATTGTTGTCGACTTTCACAACACTATGGCCTTTGATTCTGCAAGCTAAAGAACAGCAACACAATAGATGGCAGGGGTCAGGGTATAAATGAATTACATTATGAATTACATTTTTTTAACATTTTTGTAACAAAATTTGTGAGATTAAAAAAACAGCTCAAGCCCCACGTTTGTATTAATGACCTGAGAGGGGTGTTGCGTTCCCAAGGAGATTCAACAGTCACAGAGGGGAGGGACCTGCTGTATCTTAACTTTAAATGCACTTTCTCTGTCTGTTTGTGTATTTGGAAGCTGAAAAGCAGCAGGGAATTGTGACAGTGTGAAATGTTATACACAATATAGTTTAATAGTATTTTCAAAACTACATGGATTGCCTTTTCTTTTTTCTGTTTCCTGTCCCTATGATGAAGTCACACTTGGCTGTGTGAAATATAAGCGTAATTGTGCTTGAACTGATTCAGGCAAGACCTAAAATACACACAATGGCAGTGAGATGAGCAGAGACAGATAGAGAGAAAGAGGGGCGTACTTTAGCAGCGTGTGTATTTTGCCTATTTTCCAACATATGCCAATAATGGAAATAAACGGATGTGTGAATTATATCTCATTGTCCACAGATACGTCCTGCTGTACTTAGTCCACTTTTTGTTATGAAACACACCGGGGGTCTCTGTACTGATGACATCATTTGTCTCTATCTATGCATGCTTGAAGAGAAAAAGAGTACACAGAAAAGCAGTTCATCCATACAATTTTTGCAATTAAAAAAGACAAAAATAATTATTCTGCAGCACAGTCGAGTGACACATCCTGAATCCACGAAGCATGGATCACGTGTTTAATAATAAGGTTAATCAGAGGACTAATAACTTGTTATTTTCTTTACAAAACCATTAATATTATGCCATAAATATTTAATGTTGATGGGTGTGCTTTTTTATTTTTTTTTATTGGGTAGGGAAGAGAAGACAATGAGAACGAGTAATCTACACGGTAATGTGCATTAATCATGCTTTGATAAAGACAAATACATTTCCTTCTTGTTTATTAATACAACCTCGAACAACAATACATATTACATTATTTAAAAAGTTATCAATAAAGTATTTATCAGCAGTGCTGCTAAAGGACAGAGAATGCTACAAGCTAGCTAATGTAGTCCACAAGCACAGGCCCTCAGGACAAGGACTGTTACAATTTAAACAGTGGAATTATTACTTTAAGAAAAGATTAAGCTGACCATGACTCTTGAAGACTCTTGTGTAGGTAAAAAGGAATACAAAAGTTTTGGTCTGAGGAGAGATTTTAGTTTCCTTTCTAAATAAAACAGCCTTCCAATCTGCGAATCAAAGCAAAACAAATATTGCATTTCTCTAGCTCCATTTGTTTGAACGAATATATCACATTCCCAAAATACTCAGCCCCAGTTCAAATGTAATTAAATTGTGCCTTTAGTAAAAACATGCACTGGTTTTCCAATTAGTTCATTTTTTGTCATTTAAATGAAAAAGAAAAAAATACTGGACTTGGGCATGCCCAAGGCACTGACATGTCCCAGAATGATGCAACGCCTTTGTGTTCGGTAGGTTGAACATCAACGCAATAGTTTCGTTTTTGGTCTTAAGACTACTGATGGAGAGAGCAGAGTACACAAATAGTGTGGGTGTTTTGACTGAAGTGAGTTAAAATATAATTCTATTGATTTCAAGTGAGTGTTTGAACAACAGGAAGCGTGAGTGATGATTATGATGGCACAGATTCAGTGACCGACTGATTACGTGAACTATATGTGGTGTTTTTATGTATGTGAGTATGTGAGGATTGAGGTATTTGGTTTAAATTGTTTTGTAACTGGTAAGTACTGTGGTAAGTAAGTGGTAGTTAAAGGTGAACTTCCAGACTCTTTACATGGTTCTGGGGTATCTTTCAGGGCATCTTTCAAGACACAGAAAGATGCTTCTCACCCGTTATCTCTTTCTTCCAATGACTTTGATACTTTTTTAAGCATCACACAGAAATGAAATTGTCATAGCACAACTCTTAAAGGGTTAGTTCACCCAAAAATGAAAAGTACTGTTGTTAATTACTCGCTTTCATGTCATTCCTATCCCATGTGACTTTCTTTCTTCTGTGGAACACAAAAGGAGAAATTTTGAAGAGTATTGCCTCTGTTCTTTAACTGTACAATGAAAGTGAATGATGACTGAGATCGTCAGATCGTCAATGTTCCCTGGAAATCATACAGGTTTGGAACAACATGAGGTTGAGTAAACAATGACGAAATATTTTATATTTGGGTACACAAGAGAGACTGAACTAAAATAGTTTATTTGCAATAAAAGCTGGGTTTTGCTTTCTATCAAATAACAGAATGGATTTCTCACAAATTGCAATCCATCTGCCTGTCAATGCATCCATCCATTCTCTTAACAATCCAGCAGTGGTCCTATGCTGTCAAGAAATAAATAAAAATAAATAATTCATGTCTACGTGTCTTTAATGAATATCAACTGAGAACAATTTGAGTGAAACTTCTGCAAATCTATGAGCCTGAGGCCACTGGTGAATAATTGTGAAATAAAGTGTTTGCTCTGAGCGCTCCTTTACACTCTCTTTCATATTAATAAACGAAAAAACATGGTCATGATTCTATCCAATCCACTGGCTTTTATGGAGTCCTCCAGTGCACACGTCCAGATGAAGTACATCTAAGAAACAACAAAAAAATCATCTCCACAATGCCATAGCATGAAGCACCCTTGTGCCACACTGTATGGCATTAAAACCACCTTCACTCCATTGTCTCCCAGAACAGAGAAACCTACAGACAGAGAGACAGAGAAAGAGCAAGAGAGAGAGAAGGAAATGCTGGTGCCAGAACAGAAAGCTGGAGAAAGTGGGTAAGATCCATTTTGTATTTCAGTTACATGCTGATTTTATTGTTGGACTACAACACATAACTTTAAAAGCAAAATCAAATATTAAAAATGACAGGTGGTGTAAGTATGGTGAGTGAGCCAGGGTCACGGAGGGAAAAGGCGTGGGCGACTTGTCAGCCACTATCTGTCAGAGTGAATTAGAAACAATCAGGGGCAACTGAAAGAGAAGGTGATTGTTATTAAGCAGTGAGGCTGTGAGCAAGCTCCTCCAGATGTGGTCATGCATATTAAAGAACAGGAAGCCAGCAGTTTAAGTCAGGAAGCGCTAGCAAACACAGCCTGCACAAAGAAGGAAGGAGGAGGGATGAGGGCAGGAGAAAAGGCCTTTTGTTACTAATAAACTGGAAGTTACTTTGATAACACCCAATGGTTAGGCACTGTCTCTGTCTCTTTCGCTCACTCGTTTCATCTTCAGTTCATATTTTCAGAAGGACAGGCCGAAGCAGTCAGTCAATATCTGTGGGGAAATTTAATGGACGTTAAGAAATAAGGAGTGAAATGTAGATAAGTTGACCTTAACAAGGGTGAGGAGAAGAGACAGATAAGCAATATATCAATTACCTAGCTGCAATCACACTCTGATGATGTGGGAAAGGGTTTGGGACAGACAACCCCTCCCTCTGCCATCCCCTGACAATCACTCTCTCTTTTTCTCCTTCTCTCTCTGCCACCAGCTCGGGGAAGCTCTTTGGAGGCAGCCATCATGGCTGCAGATTGTTGTCAGGGGCAACGGGGGGAGGGAAGGGATGTGTACAATATGTTTTTCAAAGGGACCGGAGACTTGATTTGAATGATAAGAAAAGACACTAATTTGCTGGGCTATGGACTCAAAGGCACATCCAATATGACACTCCTACCCCCACTCTGCATGGGGAAACACACTCCACACACACTGATCCAAAAGAGCCAGGTTTTAGTTACACGTCTAAACACCAACAAAGTAACAACAAACATTAAACACATTAAAACTGGCAACTTTCCAGCAACTTTGTAGTGGCTGACAACAGTGTCATGAGGCTGACAATCTCTGCTCAGTAACAGATGAGAGATGCAGAGGATTCTGGGTAGATTATCCCCTCCGATAGTGATTTTACAATGTGCTGTTAATATATGTTAGTTTGCATCACTCTGTGTGGTAGAGAGCGTCTCTAGAGAGTCTTGTTGTTTGTTCTAGCCAGGCTGTCATCACAGACTGCTAACTTCAGCTATGCAAATATGTCACCACCAGGAAAAAAATACAAAATGAAGAATGTCAATAGAAAAGTCTCCATCTTTCTTTAAAGAAAAGCAACACTTTGATTTTCATTTTTCTTTGTAGTAAGAGATATCTATGGAAATTATTCCTGCATTAAGATATTTTTTGTGATCCCCTAATAGCTATAACTGTTAAATAAAAGCTCACAGACAGATACACAAACAGCATATTTAGAAGCATGTCACCCGTCTTTTTTAAGCATGATTTGAGGAGCAGTGACTGCAGGGTTGTGGTGTTAAACATGCTATTGCTAAATATTACCTCAGGGAGTAACAGTGTATGTGTATATATAAATATATAACACCTGGTAGAGGGAGAGAAAGAGAGAGAGAAGTGAGGGGAAGTAGAGCACATTACAAAAATGTAGGCAAGATCCAGATGCATATGGACTGATGGTGATATAGCAGAGCAGGGAAAGAGAGGAAAAAGATGGGAAAGAGATGATTGACAGACAAAATCACTCTGCCATTTAGAAAAGAAAGAAAAGAGACAGTTAAAGAAAAGAGACAGTTCAAGAAAAAAGAGAGAGATTATGAGATTGATAAAGATACGATGAAGAGAGAAAGAGAGAGAGGGTCCATGTAGTCCTATCATTTCTTCTTCTCTCAGGACATGTCTTAGATTTCAGTGTGATTAGATAGTCAGGGATGTTCTGAGAAAGTATTAGTAATTAATCACTATTGAAGCTGGGATTTATACTCACACTATCTCATCCACACACACAATGTTCTTTAACCATTCAACAAAACACAAAAGCAAGAACAAAAAGAGCAGAAAACAAAATAAATATTAATAAAAATAGCAAAACAAAACAACAAAAAAAACATTAAGCAGAGGCTTAAGAAACAAACAGTTCCCATTGTGCCATGTGCTAATTATTATTGTGCCCATAATGGGCACCAGTCTTCTCCACAGACGATGTCTTAACACCTATCATTACTGAATAAAAGGGTGACCGTTAAAAAAAGACCAACGGTCTCCGCTTACAGCTTACCCTTCACAACCTTTTTATAAATTTTTCTATTTTTATTTTTTTTATTTTCTGTACTATGAATAAATTTAGTCTGTCCCGGACATGAAAATGTCAAATACCTAAAATACACCTAGGCTAAATAGCATATAAATTTTTAATGCTCCTTCATCCTATGCTGCTATTCTCATATCTAGTATGTCTGCCAACAGCTGTTGCAGGCTCTCTCATAGGAGGATTTATAATCTATCTAAAAGTGTGCTGGAACATTGTTCAAGAGAGAGGAGGAGGAAAACATTTTATCTTCATAGGCTGCTTTTTAAACCCTTAAATATGTAAATAATAAAAAATACTGTTGCCTCTTTTCATTTTTGATTTTCTCTCTCTCTCATTGGCTTAATATAAACCAGTTGGTTTAACATGGTTTAACATTTTTGTTTCCCAACATCTGTTACAAAATTATGATGATATTGGAAGTTTTGTTTGAAAGATAGAATTCAAAAATGTTAATTTGGGATAGTTTCAAACTAGGCATTTAAAACCAACACACAAAACCATTGCACACATTTGTTTATTTGGATTTGTTTAACTGAGCTTAAAAAAGGTTACTGAGATTAATTCCAACTTTGTGACAAACAGTTCTGGTGTCTTTTAAATGCATGAAAAGTCATGATGACAAATGAAACATGTCAGTGAAAAGGCTTGAACTGGATTGAAAACAAATGTTAAGGTGTTTTTAAGCTTTAAGACATATTGCAGGAGAAGATTACAAGTGTTCAGCACAAAAAGTGCTACCTCAAATGGACTGTCTGCTAGAGATCAGTCTTTGGGATCAGTTAATCTCATCCTGACAATGACGATTTGAGACCAGCAGGTATGTGAACAGTCTTATCTAATGACTTTTCAAGCGTACAGGCCTGGGATCAGTGAGCTGACTGCATCCTATGTCTGTGCATGCATACTAACCATGTCCAGGTGTTGCTTTATGCTGGAAATATTAAATGATACATAAGTGCATAAGATTCCTTTTCAGTGTTGAGAATGAGTGAGATGATGTCTTGCTTACCTGATCACTCTAAATGCATACTGATCCGGGGCCTGTCAGGTTGAAGAGACCGTGACTCACCCCGCCACTCAGTCTGTACAGCAACGAGCGATTATAGTGCTGATAAGTCTTTATTCTGTCAGCAAAAGTGAGAGAGAGAGAGGATGTCAGGCCAAATGTAACAAATTCACTGAATCACAGCAGTGGCGCAGAGGTCATGGAAAAGCACCGAAAAAGGTTAAAGAGGAAATCAAAGCTGTGGTTCAAAGCTGTGGAGCGCTGCTGAAAATCTGTCCCTGTGAGACAAGGCCACCGCTGACATGCTCAGTAGACAAGAAGCTAAATATTGCATGCCACTCTGGGATCTTTCATTTTCAACCGATCAATAAGGACTTATATTTATCAGGATTCCAAGCAGCTGCCACATCTGACAACCTCCACTTCATTTTCGCACTCCACCCTCTACCTCTCTCTCTGTCTTTCTCTTACTCTCTCTCTCTCTTTCTCTCTCTGTCTATCTGTCCATCTATCTATCTATTCATCCTCTGACCTGTCTTTCAATGGCCTTGTGCTAAATTGGGACCAATCAACCATAAAACTGAACAGGACCTTTGGGTTGATTTTAGCCCTCACGCATAGCCATGCTCTCACCGCATCCTCCTACTTATATTGGGTTAAGAAACGTGTGTTTTGTCATTAGCCTGTTGGCTCAGGCCCATCTCCCTGCTCTCTTTGTTTCATGCCATGCTATTGAAGCCTGCCAAGAAAATGGCTCCGTAAAACACGTAAGCGTCACCATTTCATGTCCCTGTGTGTACGCGCACCCATGTGCAATTTCAAAAATGCAGATATATTTAGGGAGGGAAAAATGGGGGAAAAAGTCTCCAATTTAAATCATTCAGAGGAGCAGAAGATATGCTAAGAGGGTGGAAGGCCGAATTAAAATAGCTCAATCTCTAATCATCTGTACGACAATATTTGCTGTGAGGCATTCTAAATAGATTATCGCTGGTCCATCTGCCTCATCACTGATTTATAAGGCGTTAAGCTGCTTTCCAAAGGCAAGGACTTCCTTTGCAGCTACAGTATAAGGATTCTTGTTCAAATCAGAGCCAATGGCAGCTAAACAAGCCTGCACTTGGTTACAGCAAAGCAGTCTGTGCTTTCAGCGAGAAAGAGGCAGAGGAAATAAAAATAGGACGGCACTATCCGGTTTGGAGTCGCCACATGAAGCATTTTAAATCCAAAACATTTTTATCTCAGATTTATTTTTTTTACAAAGAAACAAGGGGGAGGGGAGGAAGTGAAAAACACATACACAAAACAATGGACATCATTATCATATGAATACTGTATGCAAATGGTTAGAAGAGAGCAGATGTTAGCGCATTTAATTGACCTATATGTGAATTGCATCCAAACCGACTACACAGAGTATGCTGAGTGTTTATCAAGCATGCAGTAACACTGGATGCCCAACACTGGCTTCCTTACACTACACAAACAGGGGTGATACACATAATAAATGAGGGGAAGAGCGAGACAGGGGGAGAGAGAGGATAGAAAGATAGAGACATATAAAGATGAAGACAAAGAAACTTCACAGCCAAGATCCGTGGCAGTAGACAGCACAGCCACAGAGATGACTGTGTGTACAACTGAAAAAACCTGTCTTCACAGGCAGTATATTGAGGTATAAAAGCATTAAGACAATACAATGGAATACAATGTTCCTATAACATCCTGTCTACTAAGATGCCTTAATCTAGTCTAATTTTTTAGGAATCACAGATGTATCACTGTGATATCCCACTGCCTCTGATATCTCACAATCTTGTGTGGTGACAAATATAAAAATGTGTTTAAAGCAGCAATTAAAAAGTAATTTATATGATTCATTTGTAAATGACATTATTTGTTTGTTTTACTTGTAACTAAAGCATTTTAATTACAATACCTTTGCTTTGTTATTTGTAAAGCTCACTAGCATTTTCTTTCATTAGAAGCCCATTTGAAACCAGCTACCTATATATCCAAAATGCTGCCTGTTTAGCAACTGAGTGAAGGGAGAGAGCTGACTTAGATTTTAGACAAAGCCACTGCCACTTCCTTCTGTCTCTTGTGGATGACATAACTGCACCACACAGGGAATCAATCAAGCAGTGGCCCTTGAGGAATATGATCATGACCTGCAACCTGTATTACATTCAGTTTACCTGTCTCCACAACTCTTACTAAAACTTGCTTTCCATTGCCAGACTGTCTTTCTTCTCTCTTCTAGAAACCACAACAACAACAAAAACGTTGTGTGGGGTCATAGCTTTTATATTGCTAAGTTTTGCATGGGGGAACTATAACAACCACAAATGCTAATTTAATCTGCACCATGGCCTTTCTTTTCCCCCTTTCTCCCTCTTGCTTGGGAATGTCATTGTATTAAACAGCCTTTTGTCCACAGGGCAAGGACCACCCCATATATGATAATACATAAATGCCCTGATGCTATAGCCACTGAGCTGAGATGCTCTGTAAGGCCACAGGCAGAGCAGCACACAACTGGTAGTATGCTAGTATGCATGGGTATGTGGGTGTGGGGATATGCATGTGCACAAGTTTGTGTGTGTGTGTGAGTGAGAGAGATGGAAAGAAATCTGGCTAACAAGTGTAACATACTAATAGAAACATACCTAATACATTGCAAGCTTTCAGGGTCTGGCAAACTTGCGTTTTCTGTGCGAGCAGGATAATTTCATATCTGCAGAGCAGGAAACCAAATTACATCACATGAAGATGCTTGCAGATTAGCATAAAAATTAACACTTAAATTTCAGCGTATTGTCAAGCCTTCTCCTGTTGTTTCTGAAACACCAACAATCAATTCCTTTTAGAAATCTGATTAGCTTCCATGATGCTTATTATCCTGGTCATGTTTCTGCACCACCATCCAAGAGTTCCAGACTATTTGTTTAAACAGAATTAAGAGGCTGATAAATCCATAGGTTTCTCTTAGATGCATATACCCTTTCCACTTCTCTCCAACTTCTCTCTTTCCTTTTGTTCAACCCTTCAGCAGCACTCACTCATTAAACATGCTGATTAATATGCCATGGTAGGCAGAGGAGTGTTTTACATTTACATGCTTAATTATTTACATGTCCAGCTGATGCAGTTACTTTAACAGACATGGCATTAAGAGCATGACTGAGGGCAAAAAAGAAACCGTTACAGTATAGTAGCATCAACCTGAAATATGAAACATATATTTCAAATATAAACACTCATTGCTGTTGACAGAGAGCATTATGTAATTTTATTTGCCCAAAAAGTTCTACATTTTTTCAATGTATATGTATGTCTCCTTGAATTATTGATTACCAAAAAAGAGAAAGAAATGACAAAGAAAAAGTGTACTTTGTATAGCTACGTAACCAGATGAAAACAGTTTTGTGATGTTCATATATTAAAAAATAAACAAATAAATAATTATATGCAATAATAATCAACATTCAAAATAACAGCATATGCTGTTTTGGATTTTAGCCCAACGTCATAAGTGCATAAATCTCATTTTCCCTCTCAATTTAGGCATGTGTTATGTAAAGTCATGGTATTCACGTTTCCTCTTTCAGCGAGAGCAGCACTGAAGTCTCACATTTTCAAAAGCCTTAAATACCACCATACTGAAATATCTGTCAATATAGTTGTATTAAAATCACAACATAAGTGCATAGGGACGAGCAGCTACACTCTGGGTGGCTTTCCAGGTGGAGAGAAAGGGCTTCACTTTATTCAAACAAATTTTATTTCATTGTATCCAGATGTCTTAAAGCACAGTTCATTCTCCATGTGTACACTCTGAGATACACAAAAAATGTATACAAACATTTATTTATAACGACATGCCTCTCCTCAGACTTAAGAGTTGTCATGGCTCCCTTGACTCTGCTCTTTCCATGCTGTTTCATGGGTAAACCAAGTCTAATGTTAAGCAAAAACAGTATAATGTGATTAGCTGTAGCGCTCGTTTCTGTGACCGGATTCCTTGTTCTCTAGCCAGGCGTCTAAGCTGGGACGTGTGTCTGTCGTGAGGCCCACAAAAAAGTTTTTTAACGAGCGCCAAGGCTGCCTTTGCACACGTTAAAACATCCCTGATGTTACCTGAAAATCTTAAACCTTGTAAGTAAATGTGAAACTTAATATATGACGTTCCAATTGGATAACAACAGCCTCTTCTATGCAGTAGAGGAAGTGTGGAATAATTTAAACGGGACACCCCTATCTGGTGTCTTTCTCTCAACCCTTACCTCCTCCCCAACCTCTATTCTTATGTTAACACGGTTAATAAGAATGGGCCACCCAGCAGTGAACTTAAAAATTTGCTTGTGCTCTAGGAGAATAATCCATTTCTCACCATCCCCTGATGAAACTTTAAACTTTATGTGTGGGCTCTCTGCAGCTCTGCCGATACACGTGCTGGGTTCTTAAAGCATATTACTTTTCACACGGTTTAAGAATAATAAACGTGCACTTAGCCAAGCTGTTTTCTTGTCCTAATGCCACACAATGGAGGGGAGGAATTCCAGAGTCTTTAAGTTCAGAGTAAACATTCAGTTCTTTTGTTGACTGTCAGCTATTTCGCCATCTCTCTCTTTTATCTTTTTCTGAACTTGTTGTGTTTTGTTGTGTTTTCACTCTAAACAATACGTCTTCCCTCACCTCTGAGCCGCACACCTCACTGCTGTTTAATAGGTTAAATCCTGTAGTATGGAGAGTCATATTTTAAACCGATGGTTTATTTTAATGAGTGGGTGTAATTAACACAGCATGTACTATCTCTTAGTCATTGATGCCAAGGTCTCTATTTAAACAACTTTGTTGTGAAATGTTTGCATTCTCTGTATTTGCCAGGCCACACACAGATTATTATTTCATACTTCTTAGCGACGCTCTGAAACGTTTATGCTTTGCAGTGGTTATTGTTTTTGATTACGGCTCTTTGGATGAATCACTCTGGGGGGGACTAACTAGAAAACATGTTTACAGAGGGCCAGGTGTGAACCTGACGGCCTCACTCTGGCCAAATGAATGTTCACCACCTGATTTATGAAGAGAAGATTAAACTATTTATATCCTAGCAGCCTGAGTTGTTTAATTTCTCTACTTGAACCCTTTGTTTTTTACACTCTGTTTCTTTCTTTTTTGGTTGCAGGACTGCACAAGTTTGCCTGCCCTGTGTATTTCCTGCAATGCAACAATGATGTGTAAGAACTTTTCTTGTTGATGACCAGAAACTGCCCCCACAGCCCCATCATTGATGTTCAAGTTTATCTTCATTGATACCAAACCCGGAACTGTGCACCTTTTGACTGTGTTCTTTATTATACTAGATATTATTTAGAGAGATCCTGATGAGAGCCAAAATAAATAAACTGCACTTTTTGTATTGTGAAATTTATTAGTAGCAGCTCAAAAAGTGTAAAACATCACCCACAAGTATGCTATACAAATTTCAATATAATGTTGTGACTTGAAAATACCAAACACTGACAGGTTTCTCAGTATCCCTGGAATCTGCTTAAGTACTCAGAGCGATGGTTGGAAATCACTGTTCTCTATTGTTAAGGGTAGACATAAATTATGGCCTTGAAGACAGCAAAGTGATCCGCATCAGATGGGAGAGCAGATGTCTTTTAACAATGCCGCTCCTTAGTGATGCACCCTGTGCCACCACAAACATTTTAAGACTTTCATTGTTACACAGGTGCTTCCTTAAAACACAGCAGACAACAGAGCTCCTGAGGCACATGCCACCCCAACGACACCATTCACACTTCATAAACTTCACGCTCAAGCCTCCAGGGTGATGAGGTGGGAAGGCTGAGATGGACGTGACAATCTGTGAGCTAACCACACTTCGACATATGGCAAAGGTCCACAGGCCTCTCTTAATCTATCCATCAAAACGGCTGCTCTGTTTTCCCCACTGAAACGTGAGAGCACTACATACACCAGTGGAAAGACTAATGCTAGCTTGTGCTACTAACCTAGCATAATGTGATTTTATTGTTTTACATTTTACGTTTTAGTTATGTCAAACAGTTCTCATCTCCTGCAGACTTGAAAATCTGCCAATAGGAATTACCTTGAGAGTAGCTGTGCCAAACCTGGCCCATAACCTCAGAGCCCATCAGCCCATCATCTCTCACCCATTGCTGTGAGGCTGTGTGAAGTCAGTGGAGCACAGATGGGACTTCAGAGACTAGGACCCGTCATCTTTTGATTAAGAAAAGGAAATGATTTCACTTTAAAGACATTCCTCACACACAGCAGTGACCCAGAAGCTATGAGACACATTCCACAAATACAGTACATTTTGGTGTCCTATTCCTTTTAAAATCATTAGAAGAATAGGCTTTTTGGGAGGGAACATTTAAATGCTATATGTTTGATAATCTTTATTAAACAAAAAATTTATTAAACAAAAAACCTAAATTAATCTAAAAAAGGTCAGCATAAAAGCCTTTATTTACAAAAGCCTTTATTAAAATGGTAATTGTAATTGTTCCACTTTAGATGGAACTTAATATTCGTCTTAATATTCTCAACAATCTAGTTTAATACAGTCTCATTTGTTGCATGCAACCCTGTTACTGCATAATTTTCACAATTATTTTTTTTTTTACATCAACCACAGTGTTGACTGCATTTGTCAGGCTCCCTTATTCAACCTCTTCCCACAAAATATGGAAAAAAAATATTAAAAGAAGATCAAGCAAATCTTATGTAATTTTTGGGGAATAGAAGTGTATATGTTTAACTACAAATTAATACCAGATCCCAAACTAGACCTACTAAAAGACAGCTGAATTTTGGACAAATGTGCAACCCTGTTGTCCATTATAATGTATTATTAAATTATTTATTATTTCATTATTATTGTCTTATTCTAATAATATAATTATAATGATTATTTATAAATGCTGTCTGATTTTATGTTAATTGCAAGAAAATATCAAAACCCACACAATTCACTATTAAACATAGTAAACCTGTTATGAAAAATGAATAGATAAACATCATATAATACTAAGTTTGACCTCCTGAGGTGGACGATCAACATTTAATGAAGGACATCAGTATTTTCTTTTACTGTCCATTTGTTGAAAAGAAAACAAAAAATATGCATAAAATTTCAAGCCCTCTTTTATCCTTCTAAAGGAAAATGCCATCTGCTGTTCTCATTCCATCTGCATGCTGTAATTCTTTCCCCTTTTCTATATATTGTTAAAAGTTTAAGATGACTGTTACCTGTCTGCCTATAGTTGTCAAGAGACCAAGTCCAGTAAAATGGAAACAAACCTGTGAAATTTAAAATCTGGCTTAACATGAGTGAGTGAATTTGTCCCTGTTTTCTTGTCAGGCTCTTACGACAGCGTACAGAGAATCTGCTAAGGGACCTGACCTTGGGTTAAGTGGGGCACTGTGCTATTTCTTCATGACCCCAGGCTTGTTAAGGGGAGTCTGGGAGCATGGGGGAGGTCTCAGAGATTGAGATACAGACACAGAGCTCCGCTATAAACCCACAGAGACATACTGAGAACCGCTTCGCCTGTCACATTAAAACATATCTCAGCAACACATCTGCACATGAAGCTACAGCTGGCCAAGGCTGGTGCAGTCCAGGAACTGTAAACGTTTCAGGAGACACAGATTAAAACCTGCTGACCCTTTGCTAGGGTCCCTGTGTGGGTCTGCTCATGGGTTGCTTGTCAGATTTCTCTAAATGCATATCGAAGTGCTGGCCAAGCACCTGTTGTCCATGCTAATACTTACTGATGACGTTAATCACATGAGGATTCTGTCATAGATATCATTAGATTGGTTTTATTAGTAATTAATAATAAGTATTGTTAAAAATCATACCCTTTAAATGACTATGCTCTAACACCAAAGCATGTTATTCCTACAGATAGTCTAGGGAGGAAAGTAACATTTAGCAAGGAATTAGTTTTATTTTAGTTTTATATTTTTTTATATTCATATTGTTATTTTTGCTGTAGTTTTAACAGTTATTATTAGGCTGATTATAATTCAACCAACTAAAAACTCAATATTTCCAATATCATAAAGTATTTACAGAATTATTTCTTAAATGGATTTTGAATTAGACCTTTTGCATTTTTAGTATTTTAATTATTAAATTATCCTGTCACCCGACATATCGCCATCCACGGGCAGGATGTCCTATTCAGCAAAAATGCAGATCCCACCATCACATAAAAAACAAAAAAAACCTTTTATTTCTGTTATTTATTTTATTTCAGTTTCGACCCATGTATTAAACTTCCTTTTGCTTAGTATTTCATAAGCTTTGTATTATTTTATTTCAACCTATAAAAATGCTTTCAAATCAGTAGTTTTCACTGTTGCTATGATTTAGTAAACAAATCTAGTCTTGATGCTAACTGCTCAGCCATGTCTCAGTCTCTCCAGTCTACTGTCCCTCCACCTGTTTTATTTAAAATATCAAGCTGGGTGTCAGAGCTGAAGTCGAGACCACTAGCATTGTAGTCCCTTACCTCAGTCCAGGAGAAACAGATCGAAGTGCTTACCTGTCTGTTGCCAACAAAGCACTTTACACACAAGAGCAACATGCTGAAACAAGAACCACCTCAACAATTCATTGTCTAAGAGAAAACTCAGTGGTGTTGTGTTCACACACTGATTGATGTCTGTCTATAACAAAAGCTAGTATAAAATATATATTTATTTACAGTGCATGCATCATTTTGTCAGGCTGTCAAGGTATGCTGAATACATGGTATACAAAAGGGACTGTCTACTTTGTTGCACAACATAATCATAATATGTTATTAAAAATAAAAAAAATGCAGGACTATAAAACATTCTGTAAGGCACATCTTTTGACACACTAATGCATGGGCACCCTGTGTGTTAGGCAGGGATTTGAAGCACTGATGACTTGCTTGTCCACCCTATTGATTGCACCTAGACCCCATTTACTCTCCCCCTATTATTCAAACCTTCTCAATATTTAATCACCAGCCCAAACCCCACCCTACTGCTAGACCACCACACCTACACTCCCAAATGAGCTGTCCAAACAGACACTCACTCTGTACACGTGTGTGAAGCACTCCATCAAACCTGTTCGTTTGCTCATCCTTCTTACATTAAGCAACCAGAAACACACACACAGTTTCTATATGATGGCAGGCAATCTAATCATATAACATGCCACACACACATGAAACTAATTAAACATTATCTCACTTCCTGTGACAAAACATTCATTAAAACCATGTGTACATGCTCATGTGTTCTCAAATGTGATTTGTGTGCAAGTACGCACTTCACAAGCCCACCCAATACCCAACAGTTCTGTTTGACCTTGTGTCGCCATATTCATTACATCGTTATGTTACCTCTTCATTAACTTTTCATTATTTATGGGGGCGTTTGGGGAGGGGGCCCTTATCAAATACTAACTTTTGTTGAGCTCACAATGTGGAGACAGACCCCCTCGAGAAATCGTTTGCCATGCCTCACTGCCAACAGGAGTAAAAATCCAGCTTCCCAGACCAGGCACGGCAGCGAGTGAAACCAATGAAAAAAATATTCCCTTTAAGATTGCAGGCATAAACAAATGTGAAAACGAGCTGTGTAACTTCTTTAATAAGCCGCAAGACTCTGGAATTAAAGATGTTTTTTTTTGTTTGTTTTCAAATTACAACGTTTTGCTTCTGTATTTTTGTTCCATTGTGCTGTCAATGTTTAGGAAAAAAGAAATCAATAGACAATGCCATTTGAGTCTCGCAAACACCACAGACTACAGATAAACATATTTGTGTTCTGTACCCTTACACGAGCACCATTCTGTTCCCAAGGCGTATCGCGCTAACTGTCATTAGCGAACCATCGGCCCCTCCACCGCCACAGATTGCCTTTTTAAAAAAGTCTGGCTGCCGACCATTTCACATCGTTGGCCAATTATAAATAGCAAATCACAATCAAGCCGATTTTTCCCTTCCCCCGAAACACTCTTCCCTGGCCTGGCTCCATGGCTGCTCTTGAATAATAGGGTGATAGCCCTTTGTGTGACAGCCTGCGCAGGCGTTGGGTATTTTACACATTTATGTGACGGATCCTGGGCTCAAACGGGCCCCGCTTTTCATACAACACGTCGGCTTGGCCAAGTCTCCAGCCTTTTGCCGAACCTTGTGAAGTGAGCGGCAGCACACCACATCTGAATGCTAATAAATGGCTTTCTTCTCCAACACACCCCTATCAGTCTGTATTAATCTGGGTGTTAGACAGGTGACAGCAATAAATGCTAAGAAAATCTGCAAAGCATCCCTAAAAAAAGAATAAGAAAGATGACTTGAGATCAATGCTGAAAAGGGATCGGAGACAGCAGAGGAAGCTATTAAAGTGTATTAGGGCCGAGCATTAGGCTTGACTGATAGGGCCCTCATTGACTTCCAGTATCACAGCCTTACAGCAGAGAGAGGAGTGTGTGCATGAGTGTGCGTGCTGAGCTGTGAGCTCTCTCTTCATCCACACTCCATCCCATGATCATTCACCAATTATGAAGAGCTAATGCATCCAGAGCCTGGAATCCCACCCCAAAAACAAGGGGGGAAATTCTCTGGAGACCCGCTAATATTATAACTTAAAACATGCTGAGAGAACATTATGTGCAAAATGGAAATCAAAAAAGAAAAACAGTGTAATTTAAACTAGGGAAAGGCTGGAATGGGTTTAACTTACAAATGGTAAATTCTTTATCTTTTCATTTCTGTCACTTACTCACAGTAATACTAGTACCATGAAAGAATACATTAGCTGTAGAGAGGTTCTAAAGGCTGGAATAAGAGTCCGGCTATAGGCTGTAAGAGAGTGGAAAAGCAGGTCTGGACAGCAATCTGATTGGTTTACTCATGCCTCTATTATCTCTACCTCTACCAATAAAAGAAACATAAGCCAAATTCAACAATGTAACATTACACAACAATCCTTTAATTAAAGCAAAGTTAAAACAGACGCACACCTATAGAACCAAAGTGTCATACTACAACAAACCTTTACTATTTTATTAGCTTGTTTTTCTGGAAGGCAAAACAATTACAATTGAACGCAGTGGTATAGAACCGTTGATCTGTTAATTATGAGAGGGAGGAAAAGTTAAGTGACTTGCTGCTGTTTGTAATATCAACCACCGTATCAGAGAATAATAATGCAGAGCATTTAAAGCCAAGAATAATGGATTAATAAGAGTTTTCACTCACTCATACACACACACACAAAAGCCCTTCTCATTTTTTCTTAAGACTGTGTTTTCTGGGCAGCTGCCTTGCTGAGAAGAGGTTTGGTGATATATTCTAATCAGTTCTGTAGCCTGGCTGATCCAATGGTTTGTGTGTGCATTTCTTGTTTTATCATCAAATTGCTCAGTAGAACAGAATGTTACTGTCCTCCCTCAGAATGCCTGCACCCCTCGCTCCAATTTTTCTTCAGCAGGATGAATAATTATCTGTTGTTATGATTTTTCTTCCTCTCACCGCCATTCTTAGTTGCTTTCATCAGTATGAGTTTCTAAATTTTTTGGTGCTGTAGCTTTAGGACATTAAATCAAGTGTTAAATCCAAATAAGCAGGTGCAAATGACAGGAAGAGAATTTTAAGTATGTGTGTGCGCACGTGTGTGTACACGTGTGTGTGTCAACTGCAAACGTCCCACGGTACGCCTTCTCCCTACACTTCATCTACAGCATTATAAAGTCACATGAGGATTACTCATCTGCTTCATGTCTTCCATCTACTACTCTCCTCCTTACCTTCTCCAAATTTACGGAAAGCTCAGTCATATTCCCAGGCATAATCCAAGCGAATATTGGAGAATGGTGGGAGAGTTTAGATTGGATCTATGTACTTACAGGGAGGGCCTGTAGGTCCCAGTGAAATAGTTGTGTCTGCCTCACATTATTACTGTCATGCTCCTCAGTGTCCCTCTCCCCTATAAGCAAACGCTTCGCTCCCAGATTCCTTACAAACATCCAGACACAGGGACTGTATGACTGTAGAACATGCTCTTAAAATGATGGGAAACAAATCCCCGGATTAAAATTTACATAGCACAGGAGACTTTATGGAGTTTGTGTTAAGCGTTAGCTTTGTCTCAGATGTTTCTCATAAAGTTCCTCTTTCTCTTAAGAGTTATTAAAATGGAAACAAATGAGATAATTGTTGACATGCAGTAGGATTATAGGGCTATAAAATTAGTGTGGATAGCGTAGTTTAAATAATTTGCACCTGAATGAATTTGATGAGAATTTTTAAGGCCATTTTAAATGTTTGACTTTGAATTGCAGACACTGGCATCTTGACAACCTGAGCACAGTTTTACATTGTTCAGATCTCTTTTTTAACTCCCAAAAAGACAATTGCACAGGCCATTTCTTTTAATCTGCGAAGCAGGAAACACAATCAGAAGTTTCTATTTGCTCTTTATTTAATCTAATTTCTGTCCAAGATATAAAAGAGATTTTTATTTTCTAAAAATGAAGATAAAAAGAAATTGGGATTAAAACATAAATTCAAGTAAATTTTAGTAGCATATTTTTTTACAATAGAACAGGCAAAGTATGTGAAGAAACATGAATGTTTGGTTTAAGACTACCTTTAAAACTGTGCAGTAAATGGTAGAAAACTGTTGCACCTCTGGATTGAAGTAAAAGATCAGATGGCTGTGTTGGTAAGGCAACCACAATCTGTTAAGTACAATAAAAGCTCTGTGTCTGTTACCTCCACTATAAATGTTCTCCTCGCTTGCAGTTTACATTTCCTCTTTGAGTCAGTTTGATCAGTTAATAACATTAGATCCTCCAACTCTCCAGTGCCTGTTCCTTAACTTTAAATCCCCTAAAGGTGGAACTATCGAAATAAGCAAAAAGTAGCTTTGAAGGGTTTTCTGGAGTAGATATTGCTTTAATATACATGATCAATCATGAACAAGTGTTGAATATGTGTGCATGAGGACAAATTATGTCATATTGCAGTAGTACAGAAAAGAGGAACAAGAACTTAGAGATGGATGGAAGAAAAGAATAAAGAAGAACGAAGGGGGGGTCTGTTGGGAGTGTGGCAGAGAGTCATAGGAAGGGGACATTGTGTCATATGAGTTTCAGAGTGAGGAGCCTTTATCAAGTGAGGCATGAGCCATGGATCAGATCGTCCCGTGCAAATATGGCAGCCACCTGCTCACCATTGCTCTGCGTCTGCAAATAATTAATTTGGAGTTTTGGGTAATTGTAACAAAAATACAAAATCTGGCTGTGTCACATTTATTTCTCTCAGCCAGGCAACGATTAATTTGAAACAGGCTTTTCAGCGAATGCTCACTCTTTTCTGGAAGACGACCCAAGAATTGTGGCAAGTTATTTTGCGCAGGAGAGAGAGTCGATGAGCGCTTATATCCCATCCTGATCGCCTCATACCACCATGGCTTTACATTCCACACATCGCAGATACATGGCCCGCGCCAATGTTCCAGTTGCCTGCTTTATGAATTAACAGTGCAAAAGCAAATGAGGAACATTCATGAATATTTACTGTCTAACAAAACAATATATGACTATTTGACCTATTGAACATCTAGGTCATATCATATATATATATATATATATATATATATATATATATATATATATATATCACACACACACACATATGTGTGTGTTTGTTTATCATTTGTTTATCACTGTGTAATAAGTGCCATCAGTGTCTCTCTGTATCATCTAAGGTGTTGGCATGATGCTGTGTGTGTGTGTGTGTGTGTGTGCGCGCGCGCGCGCGCAACTGCGAATGCATTGATAAAGGCAAGTGAATCCTTAATCATGCAAGAGTGTGTGTGCATGTGTGCCTGAGTGTATGTGCGCATGTGATTGAGTGTGTGTATGTCTTCTGATTGAGATTGGTTTGACTGGCTGGGAGTGAACAGATGTCAGCATGTGTCGACTGCCAGCAAGACTGAACAAAGCCAATCGTATCCTGTCCCTGTCCAAGAGCACTGAAACAAGGGACCTGCAAAACCAAGACCTCATATGAGCTGTCGACAAAACATACAATAGCACAAATGCTAAGAGAATATGCATGGAGAATATAACCTGCTGTTTTTCTGTTAACTTAGGGGTCCTATGAGAAATCTAATCACTTCCGAACAAAAATGTCTGTGATTGTATTATAGTATTTTTTTCACAATGCTTTTTATTTATTTTGACCTTCCTTAAATACTTAGTATACACACATATACTAAGGCACAAATACACGCAAAACACCAGTACTGCATCCACCATAGCTTGGCTGAACTTCCATTTGCCCAAAACTAATTTGGAAGTGCAATAAAATCACATTGTGTTCAAGGCCAAACTCACAGCGTACAGATTTGTTACTGTTCCCCTTGTTGTTATTTATTAGGTAGTACTCTTGTGTGACCGCATGATTAATTAGCATGCAGCCATGAATTGCGTTAAGCCCCAAACTGGTAATATGGCCCTCTCTCGTACACATGGTCAAAACAAAGCGTTTAAACGGTTAGGGAAAATATGAGTCATTCAATGAGGCATGTTCATCAGATATATGAGACAGAAGTTATGAGAGGACTCAACAAGGAAACAGTTTTTATTAACACACGTGAATGCTGTAATTACTGACTATTTTAAGAGACAATGCAAAATATTACATGCATCATAATTCTCATTAAACTTCACAATATCAAGAGAAAGTCAGAGAAAATGCAACAAATTGGGTAAAAGGAGAAAGGAGAAAAACTGAATGACTCTGGTTTTGCAGTTAATGTGTGTTGATAGCTTGTGTGGTATTTTATTTGTTCAGTATTTTCAGAGGTAAAGCCCATTCTTTCATGGTCAGGTTCTTGAATGGTTCTTATTGTATTGATAATGACACCTTTCTTCTGCATCAGAAAACATGCATTAATATACCCACATGGTAAGAGAAAGAGAGAGAGAGAGAGAGAGACTAAACACTGAAAAGATGTTAATTCAATAAGTGTAAATACTGGCTTAATTTTGTGATTTTTTTGGTCTCTTAGATTTCAGACTTGCTGCTTGGTGACGTAGTGTGACTAACATTCAGAGGATGCATTACGGAACTATTAGCTTGACATCCAACACCAGAGATGCCTGCAGGAGAGAGAGGGAAAGGGAGATAGAGAGAGGAAGGTGTGATGTGCCATAACAAAAACCCATTCCATTAAATAATAGAAACATTAAAAACATTATTTTAATAGTTTTAGGAAAGTTAAAATGTCCTGTTTTTTTAGACACTATATTAACATTACTGTTTTACACTTTTTTTTATTCTGTAACGTTTTAAAACAGTCCACTAACAACCTAAGAATAATGTTGTTGAGACCAGATATATAACATATAAAAACATTCTACTAGTGTTACTGTAATAACTTTTTTGATAACTCAGGACGCAGGAACTTTTATAGTACATGTTTAAGACCATTCCCTATTAGCTCACAAGAAAGTGTGCATGACAATACTGTATTTTATGCCTCTATTTCTTATCTTCTTATTTATTTTTGATCAGTTAGCCTGACTGGTGCTGTGAGGACAGCAGAGGTTAACTGCTACAACAGATTTCCCAGTTGCACAGAGTATTAGGACCCTTCAGAAGCCCCTTGTCCCACTCACAGTCAGAGAGACTGCTGCATTGACAGTTGCGTATCCAATTAAGCATGTTTGTAATGACATGCTGAAGAGATTCAGGGAAGGACTGAAACTGGAGGATAAAAGAGAAGAAAACAGAGAGATAAAGAACACCAGATGCTTTGGAGTGACAGACTACAGGAGTGCAATAGACTTGACAGCGTTCAAAAGTGCTATCGAATTGGATTCGTTTTTTTACACAACAAATTGTGATTCCATATACTTATTCAGACAGGACTGGAACTTTGAAGGTTTTACTAAAGTGGAAGTGTCTATTATCTGGATGTGGCTGTTGTCATGTGCTCTGGATACATGTGTCGTTAAATGTACTGAAACAGAACAAAACAAATTAAAATGAGAATTATACCTGATGCAGATGCTTCAGTGACAAGAGCATTTTTTTATTTGACTTCTTTTTACATTAGACAGGATGCTAAGTGGTGGCTAACCACCCACTGTCATTTTACCCACAAATTTGGGCAAAATGGCCTAAATCCATATTAAAGGTGTGAACAGCAGCGAAACAAGAAACTTAGTTTACAGTATTTAAGGAAGGTCAAAATAAATAAAAAGCATTGTGAAAAAAAGACTATAATACAATAACAGACATTTTATTCGGAAGTAATTCGATTTCTCATAGGACCCCTAAGTTAAAAGAAAAACAGCAGGATATTTTCTCCATGCATTTTTTTTACCAGGGTAGTGGGAGAAAAACACAGACGGATACAGATGGGATTAAAATTACAAAATACATCCGTGAAACATGAATTTACCTTATCTCCTCAGGGAAAACGTGTCCCATCCAAACAGGCTTAAGTGTGCATATGGGGTAAGCAACTCTAATTGTGTATGCTGAGTGTATTGGTTCAGAGCATGGGCAATGGATTTTAGGTTTACAGAGTTCCCAATGCTGCTCAGCTATTGTCACAAACATCAACACACACAAACGTGTGAAGAAACCTCTGGCGCTCCAACTCTGGTGACTTCTTCACTTCCCCACATTGTAAACCGCACTCCATCACCCTTAACACTTTTACTGCCTACTAGGACTGCATAACCCTGGGGTTAAAGAGCAATGTGTAACTAATTAGCCATTTGCCTGCCAGTGCTTGGTTTTAAACAGGAAGAATTTCTGTGAAGTAGGCCAGTGGTGAGATATGCCCTGGTGGGTGTAAGGTAGCAGGTGGACCAGGTGGATGTTTTTTGTGGGGCTGGTTAGGTGAGTGATTTGAGTCTAGATTAGGTTAAACAACAGAACCTACTTAAAAAGGCATACGCCCACAATTACAGGCCTCTTAGTGTGGTCCCCTATTAATGACTGCCAGACCTTGAACAAGCAGATGTTCAGTGAGAACAAGACACACACAGAGGAAAAAATTAAAATGAGACAACATGTGACAAATGGAGAGCTGCAGCAAATGTGAGAAGGAAAAAATAGAATAGATGCAGGGAAAGAAGAAACTGTGTGGGGTGGAAAAACTAAGAGATAAAGAGAAAGTAGGAAAAAGAGAATGAATATAGATGGACGGTGAAGGGAGAGAGAAGCGCAGAGTGGGGCCCCTGCTCCTCATCCATCAGTGTATCTGTGGAGGGATCAGGGCCAAGCAATGAGACGTGGGCACCATTACACATGTTGACACTGCTTAAAATAAGACCCATTTACCTTCAGCCTGCTGTTCCAGCTGCAGGCACACACCCTCATCAACACACACCCACCTGACCAGTATATAACACCCCCCCCACACACACACACACACCATTGCATGCCTCAGATGGTCTAGTGCTTTATTAATGTTAACCATGTGAAGAGAGATAAAGCTGAGGGAAAGTGTGGAGCACAATATCTGTTCTAACTCTAATAATCAAGATTTAGATAAAGGTTTTTAGTAAGTTCTCAACATTGTTAGTGTCTGGTTTGAGCTGGTTTTCCAGGAAGAGAGCAGAAGTAAAGGAATAGTGTGATTCAATCTATGTGGACATTTCAGCTCTATCTGCTCACAATATAATGAGAGTGAGATTAGCTCTGGACTGTTTCTGTCCATATTCAGGGCTGATTACTTTCATTATCAGAGATCTATCAGCCTTTTATTTTTCCTCATCAAGTTGCAAATTTGGGTCTTCTTGTCCACTGTCCAGCCACTTTCACACCACCCTAAATGACTAATGATGCATTTAACTGGAGAATTAGCAGCACAGTGGAGAAAGAAAAAGAGTGAGAGAGAGAGAGAGAGAGAGAGAGAGAGAGGCAGGCATTAACACAACGTCATACCTCCATGAAAATGGAGTGCCTAAGGAAAACAAAAGAACAAATCAGAAAGAGAGAGAGATAGGAAGCAAGATAGTTTCTTGGATGAACGAGAATGTGTCAGATAATGAGACATTTCTTTTACCCATCAGCCCTGTGTGTGTGTGGTATCACGATGATACGCCTGTTTTCCCCCGGCCCCCATTATCAGTGCACTTGAACCCAGGCTAACAATGAATTCATAGAGATTGAGAAGTGCAGAGCCCTTAATTGTATGTATTTAGTCACGCAAACAGAGGCAATGGCCTGAGAATGGCTAGTTAGCCAATGACATAATTTGAGCTTTGGAGTCGACTCAATGGATCCATAGCAAATTTGCACAGTGGCAAACGTCTATCTTCCGCCGCTATGCAAGGAGCAGTGTAGTGCCACTCCAAGCCTATGTGTTCCATTTCCACATCTTTACCACATGGTTTTGCTTTAAGGTTTCAGATGACTCCCAAGTGACTTTGTACTCTATTTCTTAACTGTTTCTGTCTCCTTTCAAAAGAGTGTCATTTTTAAGCGCTCAGTTCTGTTGTGTGTGGTGGTGTGTGCAGTGCATGATCTGTCAATCAATGGCACTAGTCAGCGGCGGTGGTATGGAAGCACTGATCGCATCATGATGTTAGTGTGCCTGACTGGCTCTGCACAAAGAAGAGGAGCACAAGGCTTCTCAAGCAGAGATGTCAGCACTCAAAAAATCAATCACCATCTGGGCTCCTCTCTTCAAAGGGTGGAGGAAGGAAGACAGAGAATAGAGGAGAGGAAGAGAGAAATATGGGGAAAAAGTAATGGAAAGATCCAGCTGAGAGACAGAACTCACCGGTGTCTGGCAACATTGTGGCAATGTTGCGGCAACAGAGGCGGTCCATCCGCCCACCCGTCTGACCATTAGTCGTTGTGAGAACAACGCACATTAACCGCAAGCAAGGTCACACAAAGCAAACAAAGATTAGCGGAAAGCAGCGATTTGTCTGGTTGACTAACACCTTGGGACCTGAGGGTCACAGGGTTTACTGCAATTGTTTTGTGTGGCTCCTTTTACTTTTTTGCTTACAGATTTCATTCCCATCTGCTCCACTGCTCCACTTCTTTATCAGACACTTTAAAACATAAACTTCTCTCTCTTTCCTTATAAACACAAAGATTAATAGTTTTCGCAGGTGGTGCCTCTTTTACAGACCCTTGCGGGCAGTTCAGCATTTGCGGAAGGATTTTGGGATGGGGGCATGATTTTTGCAGCAGTGTTGCCTCTTTTCAGTAACACAGCTGTGTGAAAAATACCAGTTAGAAAGGGTGCTGAGGCAGCAAAAGCATTTAATACTCAACAAACAGTTATCTAAGCCCTTGTCCAATAACCAGACACCACTGTAATGTGACCTACATACTAAGTGAATAAGAATTTTTACATCAGGGAGGGGGTGAGGAGAACAGCAGAGAGCACAGCTCATTCAGCTGACAGTAATTAAATAGCAAGTATTCCTTTTCACTGCCCTTTTGCCTCTCTCTCAGCTAAGAAAGTATAATGTAACAGAACATATTGTGCCCTTCTCTGTATTCTCTCTTTCTCTCTCTCATCCCCCTCACCACCCTCTCTCTCTCCTGCTTAACCTAAGCAAGATTTAATTAAATAAAGAATTGTAGTTTGATTGTACATTTCATCTCTTGCCTTGTGACACTGTTTTGTAGATTGTAAATAGGTTCTAGGACAGCACAGGTGCGTGCTACATTCTCACTGCAACAATCAGATACTGGTTCAACACATGAGAATTTTTTTGTGCTGCTGATGGCCGGTTGTAGCACAGCTACAGTTTTAGTGGTACAGCTAAAGACCTAAACGTTTGCATTTATTTGAATGAAAGCAAGGATTTTTTATTTGTGAATTATTTTTACAGTGCACCTGTCTGAATTCTATGATTAACTTCACAACAAAATCCAAACATACTTGTTAAGTTTCAGAAAGATAAGATGTCTCAAACTGTGCTCAGATTTGCAAACATAAGCCACAGATTTTAAAATTAACTTCTAAAAAAATGTATTAAAATAAAAAAATAAAATATATCAAAATAAATTAAAAATGAATTTTCCATAACCAAATTATCTAGGGTACCCAACACATTAATTTTATATACTTTTCTTTACCTGCTAGTCAACAATTGTCTCATTTGTGTCTCTCTGTATTTTTCCTAAAGAGTTGACAATGAGTAATGAGTGACATCTGAGACAATATTGATACCTTAAAGAAACACAACTGAGAAGTCTGATGAGCTATAAAAGAGCAACCTGCGAGCAAAGCAGGTTCCCTGGATAAACAGGTAAACACACACTCCCAGAGGAAAATTTTATTGCTCCAAGGTTGCTCTTTTAAAGCTCAGGAGATTTAATGGAGATCTCAAAAACTTAACTCTTAAAATTGCTTATGGGAAATATAAATATAAATAGAAAAAAAATAGACATTTGTTAAATTACAGCTTCATGCTCCTAATGTTAATGTATATTTCATAACTAAAACAATCTGGATTTGGGTAAATTTGATAAAACATGTTTAAGTTCCTATGAAATAATACTGACTTTTGATTGCAGACAAGGCATATCTGAGCTCAGCTCATTATTGAGGTCTCTTTTAAAACTATAATGGAAACATTTGTGTGATTTCTGGCTCTTTTTCCTGGGATAAATACCTGAGACACAGAAAACTCAAGCAAACATTTCCATTTGCTATCCATTTAAACTCAGAGAAACAAGCTTTCTCAGAGAAATAAATGAGATATTAAAGAGATCTTGTGTGATTTTTCTTTCCTATGGGCTCAAACAGTCTTCCTAGAGGACAGGTGACAAAGTGAAACCTCAGTCATGCTGTAAGATCATTTGGCCCCTTTGGGAACAGACCACTGAAAGATGATGAAAGAGGAGGAATGAGCGTACAAGATACAACAACGGAAACCAGGCTGCCAGGAACAAAGCAGGTGTCCATATTAATGCACCGCATGCTCCTCAAAGCCCCTGATATAGAAGCGGGGTGCAAAGAGCAGACTCAAGGAAAAGAAAGTTTTACCCACCAATTAGATGAACGCAAAAAGCAAGTCACTAGGTCGAAGTCATAAACTTTCCATCGGTGATTCATCGCAAAAACAAATGCCTTCCATTTTTGGTGCTTTCAAACAATGGCACTCATATCCGCTTATGTTCTTTAACTTTTTGGATATGCATTGAATCATTTTCCTTTGAAAGTGTTTTTGTTGAAACTTTGTGGGGGCGGGGGAAGGAATAACACAGGCTGTGTGGTGCAGGCTATATCGGACTCAAGTTCAAAGACTAAGAGTCAAACATCTCCAAATACAGCACTGAGTGATGCAAATGATGCGTTTAGCACAAGGCATAACATGTTCCCATTTGGAAATACTGGAGAATATATAAATAGCCGAGCATGAGTCAGGCAGCCAGTCTCTATTCTGAAAACAGGATTTTGTTTCATTAAACAACAGCTTATAAAAAAACTTTGAGGTGAGGGGTGGGAGTTGGTAATAAGTCAAAAAGTAACAAAACTGAAAACAAAAACACTTATATGGCTCATTATATGGATTATATGGACTTTATATGGATTACTGCATCTCAGTCATCTAATTTAATTCTCTTCTACAGCTTTCATGGTTTGTCTGTTGTGTTTGACTGCTTGTTTTTCCTTCAAGCCACATTCAAAGTCATATTCAAAGGTTTGCACAAAAAGACAAAGGGAGTCAGACCAACAAAAAAAAATATTGAAAACCTACCAAAAAAAATGAAGGAAATAAAACTATGATGCAAACACCAGATCAAGTCTCAGCATACAATTGGGGATTAAACAAAATCTCAGAGTAAACCTCAAAGTTACAGAACACTCAGTGGTGAGGGGAGGACCAGGAACCCACAACAATTCTGCTTTTGTGGAAATCTGAGGAACTTTGATTCTAAATATGTATGAAAACACAGACAAAACAAGTTAAAAATGGCATGAGATTTCCTCCATGCTGGTTTTACACACACATTTGTTCTGTTAATTCAATTACAGACACTCAAGCATTTCCTGCCCATCTTCCCTTCTCCGTTTTTTTATGGTGCGACATTACAGCAGCGCTTCATGTTTCTGTAAAACCCTCATAAACGTAGAGAGGATGGAGGTGAAGAGAGTAAAGCATTACATTATTTCTTCTCCTTTACAAATGTTCTCACTCAGTCTGCTTTAGCGATGTCCGCTGTTTCTTTACACTGCAGCTATCTTTAAGCCTCTCACTGATTTTAAGCTTCCTTGTAGGAACCGGTCTCTATTGAGGAGAACTCCTTTGTAAACTTAAATACACGCCAATGTGTCCCTCTCCAATTCCTTTCTGTTTGGCCTTTTTTTAATGCCTTAAGTTTAGGTGATCTGTGGGTGGTAGATTTTCCCCTCTCTCATTCTCTTCCCCCTTTTTTAATCAAGCATTAGCATTGCTCCCCATTCAGCACCACAGTGACTATAAAAATTCATCAGGATTAAAATGACCTCACAAGCAAAATTAAAGTTCCTATAGTACACAATGGGGGCTGTATCTTTTTTAACATGTCCTCAGGGCCTTGGGAACAGAATTGTTTCCTGACAAAGTGCTCTCGCATTGACAATGGCCACCTTTCAGGCCTTCAACACGACTGCCTTTAGAGAGCAGTAGAGGGACTTATTTCACATATCAATCAATGAAAGGAAGAACAATTTGTGTGAGAGACAGAGTAAGAGAAAGACCCTCATCTGGCGCAAGTGGTGCTTCAATTCGTGAATGGATCAAAATAGGGTATATTCTGCTTTTATGGTGGTCGTTGATGGATGCTTACAGAGCAAAGATGGACACTGAGCGAACGTGAGCGAGCGATTTAAGCGGAGACTGTGGGAAGACTGACAAGGGAATTGTGGAGATAATGAAGAGGGTAAAAGGTTACATATCTGATGCCAAACCAAGAGTATTTAGGGGTGAAAATATAAAGGAAGTATAGTGTATTACATCATAGAGCTTTTGTGATCTCCTCAAAAAGACAGAAGCATATTCATTTTAATGGTTCAGTCACACACACAGACACACACACGTTAACACTGGTTTACCTCTATAAAGACCATAACGTCTGCACTGTATGCCACCCACAGCGGCTTACACATTTGAGCACCTCAGCCAAGATCTGAGAAACACATATAAATGTAGTATTCCTGGACAGGTGGATTAATGAGGCTCCTTAAAAGACTTCTTTATAGGTCAGTGCCTGCACTGCACAGCCCTGGTTGCCTAATCCCCAAAAAATAATCTCCTCTTTCACTCAATTCATTAAAGCACAGAATGGAGACAGGGTGAAAAATAGAGGGAAAGATAGGAAGATGGAATGGACTAAAGCAAATCTCTGAGGTTATACATACATGAAAGGGAGCAATGGTTTAACCATAATTCAAAGGGGTGATTTGATATCACCTGTAAGTGGTTTTGGTATCACTGTGTAGGTGTCCCTTGTCACGTCATTTTAATTTAACATTTTCAGTGCCTTCTGTACACTAATATATTAATCATACTAATAATAGCTGATTCATTTAAAACGTATTCATTCTTTATGTATATTCATTGGGGAGAAAGTGAATAAAACAATTTAGCCCATGTCATCAGTTGTAATTTGGTTTTAGAATTTGGCCAAAAATGTTTTGGACGTGACTTTGCTAGGATATCCTATTAAACCTGATTAGATCATAGTAATAGCTTTAGGGCTCTTATCATAGATGCTAGTTTTATAAACTGATGCTTCTCTTTTTTCATCTGTCCAGAGTTAGAATTAATATTTTTCTTAAACGGGTGCAAACAGCTGGGTACAGCAAACTCTTTACACCTAAGAAGAAGAGGTTAGAGTATTTAAACGAGTGTATCACACACATGCAATCATGTCTGAATCCCTACGATACACATAACAATGCAGGGCAGGTTAAAAATGATCAGGTTGGTTATTTGTGTTGTAAGGAACTGTACAACAAGCAATTGAACTAAATGAGGTTCTGTGTTTGTTTCTGGCATTCCACCACATTCCCCGTACCCTTGTTCTGACATTAGCCTGTGTTTTCAGAGAACATTAGTGCTGGGTCATTCTGTTCTTAAAAATTATCATGCAAAAGTCCCATTGCTGGGACTCATCCTCCCTCCTTCTCCACTCTGACTTCATCTACTGTCATCACATTTCTCTATACATAAAACATGGCCATCATCACAAGAGAACTTTTCTTCTTGTGTGCAGAGGCATCTTACGTTAACTCGGGCTGGGTGACATCTATCTTGTATGGGCACCTTAAGGGCATCTCTTAAATGGTGGAATTTGGTCATTATGTGACATTAACCTTATTAGAAAACACTCTTTAGAGGCTGAGAAATAAAATTGATTTACAGCTGCCATTTCAACCACTGCTCTGCCGATCAATTGTTAAACTATCCTTTTTATGGCCTGCAATGCTGCATCTCACACTGCAAGCTCCTCTCCACCCAGCCCTGCGCTGTCTCCGTGCCAGGTGTGTGTGTGTTCATGTGAGCGTGGCTCCATGAAAAGGCGTAACGCTCATTGTGGTTGAAATGTAATAATTATTTTCCGTAAGGAAGAATCTGCCATTTGCTTCCAATACAGCAGTGTGATATCTTTTGAAAAGGTGTGTGTGTGCAGGTAAACCTATATGCACAGAGGATGTGTATTTATTACTTAGTTATTTTTAGTACTTATTTAGCCATATAAAAATGTGTGTCAGAGTGTGTGCAACTCAATCTAGCTCTCTCCCATATGTGCATGTAAATGTCAGCATGTCAAGCTGGTGACAGGTGGATTTAGTGTGGCCATTTAAGGCAAACACAAGCTATATTCCACTGATAAATCGATAAAGCCTCTCTCTCTGCTCACTGACTGCCTTGTGCAATCCCTAAGATTGATCTGTGGCTAGCACTCATGCAGACCAGGAGACTTTTGAATTATGAATAAAATATGCCAGGTTTTTGTTTCACATTTATATCAATGGTTCTGGTCAGACAAGACCATGAGGTGAACATGCGAGATGGACTTCTGACTGTATCCATACCACTTGTGTTGCAAAATCCCTCCCCTCATGTCACAAAATGACCAATAGGGAACGAGTGCCTACAAACTGGACTGCATCGCTCTTTCACATTTCACAGGGCTTCCGATGCCCTCTGCTTTAAACTTACTTTAAACTCACTCACTTGCAAAGAATGAGAACTGACACATATTCATTTCACGTCATTCTTCTGACTTTGGCAAGAGACGAAAAGAAAGAGTGTGTGAACAAGCAGAGAGAAAATGGCTTAGCACCACTGCATTTAGGTGTCAAGCTCACAGGCCATCTTGACTTTAATATAAATTGTTATAAAGCAACCTGGCAGCAGCTTTTTTAAATATTTATTTGACAATTTAAAAATGTGGCATCAACAGATCAGCATCACATTTTTACCCACACCTCCACAGCATATTTCCATTTGGTCTCACGAGACATTCCACCGACTCTTAGAAATAGCGGCTATGTGAGGTAACCTGGAAGAGAGCCACCTGCTCATGTCACCCCACTTGGGCCACCTCGACCTGAGATCTTCACATCGCAAGTGTTTTGAGGCAGTTTCATCACAATTTCACATATTTTGCATGGTTGCTTTTGAAGTGCGTTGCATATGGTGCAGCCTGTCCTGTAATGTTATTTAAAGAGCTGTTGCTATAAATGTCTCGTCCTCTGCTATGGTGAGATATTTAGGAGATTAAAAGGGAATTAGCTTCAGCACAGATCCACACGTATGGGGACAGATGATATAAAGCCACAAAGTGAGTAGTCATCATAATCATCCTCACCATTATGGTCATCATCACCACCCCATACGGATTGCATCATGGGAATTACAGACAGGCGGTGGTGCCACCAGGCATGCACATAGTCACAACTCAGACGAAGGCTTATACAGCGGGAACATCTCTCCTCTCTCCCTTTCTCTGCCTGTCTGCTTAGCTTTGGTCTGGGCCCTAGAAAATGCTGAGCACACAGCAATCTCCTCTGCTATCACCCCCCACCCCATTTCATCCCACCCTCCCTCCCCCACCTGCCTGAAGGGTTTCCCTGGTTAAATAGAGCAGGAGGAGAAGACAAGGTGACTCACCTGTTTAACCAATACCCCACTCTCAGCCCGGCACCTGAAACCAGTTAAAAAGTATGGTATACTTGTCCAGTCCCTCTCTGTCCATGCCTGTTTTATTTTTATTTGGATCAAATAAAAGAATGAATCATACAGATAATTTGATTTAACTGACGAAAGGTTATGAAGCATTGTCCAGCCAACATCTTCTGCCCTTCATAAGTTTCTTTTACATCTGAAAATATACAAGAGGAAAACAAAGGAACAGGAAAATATATGAAAAATGCACTCCCTCCCATATCTCTCTTTATATGTTGTTGTTTAATGTATCTTATCCCCTCCCCCCACAGGAACCCATCACATTCCATGTCAACTTCAACTCAACTTGATCTTTAATGACCACAGATAACACAGCTCAAGTACATTGTTTTTGATAATACTGTTTGATTTTGCTGTGGCTTTGTTTGCATTCTTTCATCCGTACTTTCTTTTATAACTTCTTTTTATTTTCTTTGTATTTACAATGGATTTATCTTCTATAATACAATGTATGTCTGTGTGTAACAAAATGTTTAGCAAAAAATAATATAATACTTTTTTATAGAATAAGAATTTGAATTAGTTGATCTAAACATGTTAATACTGTTTGTTAATGTTATTTTTACCTGCAAGGCATATTTAGAGATGGATGATGATTTCTTTTCTGTTTTAGAACAACATGTTTTGCATAACATGTCCAATAAGACCAATAACATTAAAAAACAATAATAATTATTTTTAATGGAATACATTAATTAGGATTTATGTAGGATTAATTTAATGTCATGTGGTTCTTAAAAAGAAGTAAACGCAAGCAAGCATTGGAAGCAAACTAGCAAGGCAGTTCAGATGAAGTTGTTAACTTTAAAAACAGCAGGAAAAATGTTGAAAATAAGTAGGAAAGAGCACAAGAGAGATGGGTAGAAAGGGGCATGTTAAAAAAAGTGTTGACAGCTGTGAAGGGTCCTGAGTGTGAGGGTCTCAGTGTAGTCTGACTTAGAGGGCAGCTGCCCCTTGCTAAATGAAGACTGGATGTGATATTGTTCTAGTCATCATGACCATCTGATGTCAATTTCACACAGCGGTGGGACCCTCCGCAAGCCGGTCCTCACCACCAACCCCTCGGGTAATAAACAAAACCATAGCACACACACACACACACATTACTATTATAGCCACAAACATACTGCATAGGCTATAACACAGTGTACCAGCACTGAAGAAGTAACTACAAATACTTGCAGTAGTTGCAGGAGTGTAGGTTTGGTTCAAACATTTGTAGGAAAATTTTAAAATCAACTGTTTCCTACAAAGCTGCATTGTGTTTTATCTACCTAGTGAAATTACCAGAATTTTATAAAGAGTATTTATTGATTATTATTGATTATTTTTACTGTCTTTGTAAACTAATTAAAATGTCCAAATAATACAAAAGAAGTTGAAATTCATTTTATTTAAAAAAATCTCAGTTCTAATACGGCTCGTCATTGTTTTATTCTGTTTAAGAGTTAGGAGGGTGCTATTAACTGCTTCCATCAATTTTTACTTTGTGTTAAATTAAGATGATATATTTATATTATTGTATGAAGAGAAGTGTATTTTCTTACTATTTTTAATCACCTATTTGGCCTTTACTGGTTCATTTTACATGTTCCTACGGTGTGACAAATTAATTTTTAAAGTGCAAATATTCCACACACAGTAGTCTCTCAATTAATGTGGTCATAAAAACGGCATACATAATAATTATAAAATAATTAGCAAAATTTCTTAAATATAGCATTAGATGGAGTATTTTATGTCACAGCACAGGAAATGTCAAGTTCCCAAAACTATTTAATGTGGACTGCTCATTTATATTACATTTAGGCACAAGGGATTATTAAGTAGTGTCTTAAATGTAGTAATGCATACATTCATTTTTCCCTATGCTTTAACAATAAAGAAGGTCAGATCAAGAGAAGAAGAGAGCTCAGGAATAACAATAACTTACACCTCAGCATACTTGTCCACTTTAAGCACACACACTTCAGTGCCGATAAACCTAACCTGATGATAACTAACTCTTCAGGATGCAACCTCCCTACCATCACGAATACAATCACATCATCTTGTGCCTCGAAATGATGCTAAACATGAGCGCATGCTTCCCTGAATCCTCTCCACAATCATCCCGTGTGCAAAAATAGCAATTTTGTCTTTCAGCTCAAGCAGGGCGAGAACCATTTTAAGAGGCTATGAATTTGGTTGGGGCTGAATAGGATGTTGGTACATGTTTTACTAAAGGAAATATAATGGCACACTATTATTAGATCACATTAATCATGAGGGTGCCAAAGGCACTGACAGCAGCCCTGAAAAGGATTGAAAATGTTGGTAATGGATATAAATTACCCATTGTGTGATAAAAGGATTTTTTCCACTAAGAAGGTGGGAATAAAACAGAGAGCCTCCAAATGCGGGTGTGTAAAATATGAAATAATACAGGTTATCATGTCTGGATTAAAACTTTAAGGGCATCAGATAGTGACAGGGGCCTAAAGTTAAAGCACAAGCTTAAAAGCTTAAAAGCAGATTCATATCTGTGTATGTCTGAGACAGAGAAAGAGAGCAAGAAAGGGTGCAGAAGTAGTTTTGATAGAGGTCTGTCAGGTAGTACAGCGATAATGAGTCACGTCTCTGTTATTCGGTTATTTATTGCCAACTTGGCTGGCAAACAAAAGATCAATAATTTTGAGCAAATCTAATGTTGTCCCTTTTGCTAATGTGCTCGTCCATCACTCCTGCCATCCTCACATGGGAGAGACATGAGAGAGAATCCTGGCTTATTCCACATCAAATGCAATTACATCATATGACTTTAATAACACAGCAGCTCCTATGAATACGCGGGGACAGTTGATTATGTGTATGCATATGTGCCCAAACATGTCACGTACTAGTAAATCATAATATATGTTGATATAATCTGCATTTTTTATTTTTCTTCTGAATCAATCTTTATTTTGCTGCCACAAAAGTTCATCAACCCAATGACAGAGAACACGCTCGCGAGCACATGGACGTCCATGCACAAATGCTCATAAATTTATGATTCCTGTGACATGACAAAATGTACCATAAGATAAGATCATTATCACATCTCTAATAGAGGAACTCTTTAATTGTTCCTTACCATCGCTACAAGTTCATGATTCTTCAGGACTATGTAATGATCTAAAGTGAAAGATATCCCCAACAGATTTTACTGCAGTGTGTACACAGTAAAATCTCATTGGCTCCTCTTATTATTACATTAAACATCATATATCTCCTGACTGGCTATGAGTGAGTCATATGACACAGAAGTTGTAAGTGGAACTGGAAACGTCTCATTGCACATGTATAATCCAGACAGAAAAATCTACAGACCAGCCCTTAACCTCTCCACAATTCATTCTTCTTTTGCTCATTACAACACACATTTGCTAATCCACCTATCTATTCCAATCCTCTTTATTAGATCAGAATTTTATCCCAATTTGGCATATTAAGATAAAGATCTTATTAGTAACTCTGCTTGTATTTAATCTCACCTGTGTGCCTTCACCTGCAGTGTTTACCCTAAGAAAGTCTAATTGACATCCGGCTCTCATTGCCATTGTGTGAGAGTAAACTGGAGGAAAGCCATGTGTTAATGACAGCCGCAGGGTGGAGCATGGTAGAGACTCATCGGATATCATCAGCACTAGCTTGCAGTGTGTACGCAACAAGTGTCAAATCACAGCTTATAAAGACAGCTTTAACTGAAAAACTAAACTTAAACAGTTGTGTAGGAAATAAATAATTTGTCTATCTGCTCATCTTAACATCTATAAATTAAAAAAAAATGATAATAATACATTTGTGACTTTTTTATAAAGTAATTTAAGTTGCTAAATAATGATCTGTAATTATTGCCAATGATGAACAAAAACACACCTCTCACAACATTTAAAGGTAAAAGTAATGGCGTTTTATTATAACATTTAACATGTAAATGTTATGTTTTATATAACAATAATGTTAATGTTTTATATAACAATTTTATCCCAAGAAATCAAAAACCCTTTTCAATTAAAAATGTGTTTATAAAAGATGAGTTTCTGCATCACACAATAAGTCTAATTAACAATATATGAAGAAAACTAATGTACTACATCCACAGTAACATGACAGCATTCCTGCACTTGCTGTCCAGCTCCTGTCTGTGAATTAAGCATTCTGTCGTGTGTCTTATTCTCATCTTCCTCACTTTCACCACACACATGAAATGCTAGCACACCTGAGACAAGCTTTCTGTGACTCTTTAAAGATGTCATTTTTTTAAACATACATATCAAAGTTGTAGAAGAGAAGGGTTCTTTATTGAACATCTGCCTTTGTGTTCAAGCACAATCCAGCTTTGAAAAGAAAAGAGGGGGAAGTGACATGCAAAGATCGTTTTCCCATCCACATCCCCCGCGCCGACTAGCAATATATCACTTGTATTGACGCAATATTACATTTCAATATCGCATGTCAAAAGGTACAAAATGATAGATCATAGCCTAACTAAATGAATTATTAAAGGGGCTGACTGCACTGAGCTATCGGCTTGTCTCCCAATCAACTGTGTCTGAAAACTACAGTTTGATACTGGTAACATTTCAAAGCTTGAGCGATTCTCTTTCTTTCTCTTGGTTTTCCTCAAAGTTTTTTGTTTGTCATAATAAATCTGGATTTGTGTCACCCTCAAATTCACCCACAATGCAATGCTGTGTGAACGATGCTTCCGATTGTGTGGAATTTTGGGTTTGTATGTTTTCTTTTTTCTGTCCTGTTTTCTTCGGAGAATGCATTACCGTAATCTGACCGTTATCAGATTACTCTAATCTGTTGCTAAAGAATTCCAAAGCAGGGCTGAAATTGTCCAATGTTTTAAACAATGCAGTTATGTGCTTTTCTGTTGTTTTTCAACAGAGGCCTGGGACCTCCTTAAACCAAGACAATTAGTTAGCAGCATAAGAATTTAAGCATTCCAAGCAATGATTTTAAACAATGGATTTTGAAAACATTAAGTAATCAATAGAAATTACATTTACACATTTGGCAAACACTTTTATCTAATGCAACTTACAGTGCATACAACATATACATTTTTATTAGTACGTTGTTCCCTGGGAATCAAGCCCACAACCTTTGGGCTGCTAACGCAATGCTCTACCAGTTAAGCTACAAGAACACATTTAATAGAATAAAATTCATAGATTATAAATTATAAATTTTATATACATTTAATATAAATTTTATACCTTATATATTTTATAAATACATATCTAAAAAAATAGATATAATATATCTAATAAAATTTAGATGAATAATAATGAATTGAGAATTGTAGCTTCAGTGTTTCACTATCATGGTTACAGTGTTATGTTTGTCTGACAGCTGACCACATAGGTCCTATTATTTTATAAGCTGTTGGCTACCTAAACGAAAAAACATACAGTATGTAGTTTGCTATCCAATAATTATATTAAAACATTCAACTCAAAAACATGATAATAATGTGAGTGTGTACATGTTGTAATGATGAATCCAGGGGGATTTAATTGGAGAGTCCAGATTGTCAGACTGGTGACCCCACGCAAGTCATGGCCACCATTAGTGTTCAGCTCACATGTTAACAAACACAATCCCTTCACCTTTTACCATGGCGAAAATTTAATTTCAGCTCTTTGTCTGCCTGCTGCTTTTGCCCTAACAATGGTCTCTCTCTCTCTCTCTCTCTCGTCTCTCTCTTTTCCCCTTAACCAACAGAACACAGAGGAGTCGTTAGGACCCTCTCTTCATTACTTCAAAAAACCAATCATTAGACACCAGAGTATATACGTAATTAGAAAATCACTTCCTTTGCAATCCTGGCTAAGTAGTTTACATACTGTAATTACAGGGACAAAATCAATTTTTAATCATTCTACTGATTGGGCTCATCAGCTCAGTAGGAACATTGTATCCTGCTTGTTGTGCGCAAGCAACATCTGGGCTAAAACAATTACCCTTTTGTGTTCCAAAACTATTCAGCACAGGGCATTCTCCAGCACTGCCACTAAGCCCCTGTGTAGCCATCTCTTTCTCATGATTTTTCTCTCCTTTCTTCCTGTCCTTGACTGTGTGGTGGATCACATTTAAAGCCTTCTAAATCAATATGCTATAATAAGATGCTATTGAGAAAACACAGCATATTGCTTTTTTAACACCTATTGTTTTCCCCAACCCTTTTTAAGACTATTTCGCTTGTTGTTGTTAATTGTGACTCAATCAGGAAAAAGGAACAGATTTTGCTTTGCCTGAAGAAATATCACCTTATTAATAATACGTGTTCCACTCAGCTAACAATTACAGTAGAATTTAATGCACAAGTAATATTCACAGAGCAAAACTGTGACTGGATTTTAATTGTTGTTACAGAGAGCAATGCAAATGGAACACACAGAAGTAACACTGTCGTGGTCTCGAGGGTTGGCAAAGGAAGAAAGACGTTTCTTAACTCGACGTATTGAACTTTGAAGTCAAACCATTCCTAATATGTTCCTACCCTTCTCTGCATAATAAAATGCTTTGTATTCGCGTCTATGGAACAGCAGATCAATGGGCATTAGGCTCAACTCTCTCCCACTTTAAGAACAGAGAAAATCAGATTTGGAGAAAAAAGGAAGATGAAAAATCAGTTAAAGCATTGATCGCGCCTTGTGTATGCAAATCGCATTTGCCTCTGTTTTTTGACTGATCAATAGGGTTAATTAACAAATTCGTTTTCACTGCACTTCGTAACACAGTCGACCACAGAAATCATCCCACCTTCCCACTGCCATCAGAGTAATGAAAGACAGAGTGCGCAAGGGGCCATAACTCTAAAAATGCAATCCATCTATGAGAATGGATATTACTGTAAAATATGAGCAAGCAGACAGCTCACAGATAGATCTTTACACATCAAGAATGAAAGACATTTTGCAAAGCTGTCTTAATGCCTGCCATTTCTGAGCCCAAGGTCAAAGCCTGCCTGGGTCAGAGGTGAACTTTAACAGTATTATCCACTTTATTTAGTACTTCACGGTTTGTGGTTCAGGTTGCAGTGCTAATGCGAGCCCGCCAGCAGCTGGTTTTGTGGCGCAGTGGTGACAGAGGTGACATTTTTTTGATAGCTCTGGTGATGTTCTACTGTTTTGGATTAATAACGGATGCTTTTTGAAATTATTATTATTCCTAAAATGCTCTTTCGTGATTTTCTTTGAATGGGGAAGCGCTGGGAAGATTGCACTTGTGAAAGGGGGCTGCTTATTTGGAGAGCTTTTTCCAATTATACAATTAGTCAGGAATGTAGGGCAGCAGCTTCTGTGTACTGATCACTCTGACCCTAGAAAGAGAGGTTTTCTTCTGTGCTGGTCATGTACAGTGAAATAAAAAAACAGATAACCAAAAGAGCAGCACAGTATATACATACCTCAAAAAAACATGACCTTGTGAGTTTTGATTGTGTGAAAACACCAAATGTGATACATTGTACACTAACAGTAAAGAAACAGCATTTTGGTTTGAGAGATCTCTTTGTTTTTGAAGGACATTTTCAGCACTGTTGCTGTTGGATAGGGCTTGGCTGATTGGCCAGTGTTGGCACCCAGGACCAAAAAGTCCTAATTATATGTCTGATATATTTTTTTTCTTTTAGATGGTAAAGAGATTTAAATTTTATCATTTGCCCTTTTCATTGTCCTCTTGCCAAAGCTGCTATAATGCCTGCTAGTTTAATATGAGTGGGGAAGAGAAAAGGGAAAAAAAAAACACAACAGCTACCATCTGCTTGCCTGTGGATTTTCTGTAATCGTTTTTTACTGATTACACTGCTGACTACATGAACCTCTTAAATAATTATCCTGCAATAAAAAATGCTAAATAATTATTATCATTAACTCCTAGCAAGACGGCTGCCACTCTAACTAATGCTGACTAAACTGTCAGAGTCAGAGCACCTATGTAACATGTCAATCATTGGTTGGTGAAAGCGCCAACCAATGATTATGCTTATGTGGAAGATGAAGGTTTCATGGATAATGTCTGCCTAAATTACAAATTTAACTCAACAGTGTGGGGCTTTGTTGTCAAAAGCTCAAAAAGCATTTTGGGGGCCTCGTAGAAATCTGGGCTTTGTTTCTCACTTTGTTTGTGTGTTTGTTTCTTCTCAGTCCTATATCAAGCAGGGCCACGAGACCTGCTGGTAAACGGTTGTGTGGCACATGTTCTTCTCTGAAGCTGAGATCATTGTGTAGGAGTAGATGGGTTTATTGAGTTACGAGCATACGTATTTACAGAATGGCTTTGAATGAGCCTGTGAGGGACGGCACATGTTTATGATGGATCCCGTATGACTGCCACAAGTCACAGAGAGTTCAGATTGAAGGCAAAGCGCCTTCACAACATGTTCTGTCAGATAGTTTGACAGTCATCTAAGCAAAAGGATTTCTACATCAGATACTTTACAAATAACAAAGCAAAAACAAATATGCCCTCAAAAGATTAGCATTACATTGAAAAAGCAGCTGATGTTGGAGACGCAATTCAGACCTGTTACGGACTTGGTCAACATCACGCACTGTGGCTTGCTGTTATGTATTAACTTCTTTTACTCTGTTTCTCTTTCATATTTTATTGCAATGTTTTAGCCTTACCAGCTTCCAGGTTCTCATCGATTAGCACTTTAGCACCAAGCAATCGATTCCTACAAACTGCACTGACCTTGCATACAGGATAATGGACTATTATGAATTAAGAAAAGCTTTATTCTCCTGAAAAAATACTGTAGGAAAGACAAAAGAAAGAGAAACAAGAAAAGTGTAAGAAATGGAAGTATTTGGAGAAGAACAATATTCAAGAAGAAGAAAGAAGAAAACAAAGAGCATGAGAAGAGACCGGAGTGAGGAAGCAGATGTAAAACTGAAGAGTGTAGGAATTCTGTGTCCCACCCTGTGAGCTTGTTGTGTAATCATCATCTCTTTTCATCTCTTTTCTTTTTTGGAGGACAGAAGATGTTTGAGTGAAACGGCAGGCAGACCCAATCAGTCGAGCCCTGATACAGACAGATAATTCACCCCTTCTGTCACATGATCACTCATCAGTCTGGGAGATGGGGATATATTGCCAGCAGCTCCCAGAATAATGGCTGCACCTGTTTACCGTGTCACCTCTGTTTGCTAATTGTCTCCTTGAGCTACATCGGGGAAGTGAATATGTCTCCTGCTTGTGACAGGCGGGCGTTTATTTGGAAAATATCATTACTTCCTCCATGACTGTTCCTTTTGCTGTTTTATTTTTTTCCTTTTTGTCATTTTATCCTTATTCTGTTCACTTTCTATTTTCCTGCAGGAAGGGGGAGTAAGTAGTAAAGGGTAAATGACCAAGCCTGGATACAGATTTCACGTCCTGATTAGGAAAGGTGACAGTGCATGGCTGGAAAGTTCACATCCACTTGTTTAGCTGAGGAGGGGTGCGTGACAGACATCTTTAATATCCTCCTCTTTTTCTGCCATCAATCCCCGTGCCAACCAGTCGTACCTGCAGCCGGGCGTATGAGAGAGGCATCACAGGAAGACACAGACAGGTTCACGCGAGGGGGTATACAAGTGACTATAAACAAGCTCAGCCCGTGCAAGATGTTCAGTAACCATGCGTTTGATTTACTTGTAATTACAACTTCAGAAAGTCGAGCTGTATTCAAGCACCTAAAAAAATAAAAATCTGATGGATAATCAGTCTCACTTTCTAATAAAATTCTACTCTCTCAGCACAGTCAGTAACAGTCAGTAAACATTTAAATCTTCCTCTACACTCAACCTTAAAGAGATACCTTCTGAGATGCCCAAAAGACATTTTTGTTTCTCAGAGGCTCCTCTTTTATAGCTCACAAGTGTCCTAAGTTTTGTTTCATATAAGTGTCAGTTACATTTCTGATGCTTCTCCTACAATTTGTCAGCAGCATAGCACAGCCCAATGCTTTTAGTCTTGAAAATATTTGATGAGAAATACTTCATATTGAACTCTTCTGATTGCAGATTTTGAGCAAACCTAAGCACACTTTGAGACACTGTTCAAAAAAGACAAGTGAGATAACTAGTCAAAACAAATACAAACCGAGAAGCAGGGGATTTCAGAAAGTCTCAATTTGCCCTTCATTTAATCTCATTGTTTTCTAAGAGAAACAACTGAGAAATCTGAGATCTCCTTCATGATTGTTTGTGTCCTATGAGCCCTTTTCAGTTTTATTTTAGTCTGAATGCTCTGGATCAGTGTGTAACTGAAGCTTATAATGTTGCCCCACACTGTTTCAGGTGCAATAAAGACACATGCTGAGGCAGAGCATGAGGTCTGTGTGTTGTGTGAGAGATGAGAGCACTTTTATGATTGGGTAACATATGATTCCTGTTCAAAGTGCCACTTTCCCGGAAACAAAACCTCCGTTCCTCCCTCATCCGCATCTTCAGCATCTGTGGCTCTGTCATCAGTTTCATTGGTGCTTTTTTTAGATTTAACCAAAGCAAAACAAACACAACCAAATTTCTCTCATGCAGACTGAGAATATATGAAGGTGGTATTACACTGTATACACTTTTATTACTTTTTCTTCCCTTATAATATTAGTAAAGCAGTGTGTGCATATAAACCTTTGACCTCACTGACCCTTAGATTTTCACAAGCAATGAGCAATGCTGCTTTTCAGTGTTGAGAAATGAGCTGTGGGTTTGCTGTCGTGTTCAATAAAGTTTTTATCTGGCCCTCCTTCAATAACAGCCTCTTCACCAGACCTACAGTACATCTCACTGCGACAGATTTATAAAACAAACGACTCCGAAATGTGGCTGAAATGATCAGGGATCGTGTTTAACAAAAACTTCAGCTGCTTGTCTCAAACACTGGAATCTTCTGGAGGGCAGAACGGCAGAGCCACACACACAGCCAGGAGGAGCCAGGTTCAAAGGTTTGAAAAACTAAACCAAAATGTTATTTCTCAGTGCATTTCTAATTCTTATTTTGGTGACTATGAATAATATAATATATCTTGCTTTCTATCTCACCTGAGCAGGACAGGTTTCACTCAATAGTCATAATTTTTTGGCCTTTTTGTTTTGCTGTAATCATAACATACACACATGCTATTACAGAATGAAAAAGAGTGAAAAATCTGACACAAACGCACAAAGTCTTGATCGTTACCCAATTCTGCTTCAAAGACTCCTGCTCAGCACTAAATAAATAATCTGGATGGGATAAACTGTAGTGAACTACATAACCTGACCTCCCTTTAGAGTAGCACTTTGTTAGCCCTGAGAATACAGGCCTCCCAGAGAGAGAGAGAAAGAGAGAAAGAGAGAGCAGCAGCATAAGGGCAGGGGCACAGATGTGGGGCTCAAAGTGAGCCACCCCCAGAGCCTGCAAGGTGAATTCTAATCACCCTGTAGTATTTCAGTACAGTGCCAAGATGAACACACATGCTCATGTGTATACACACACAAACAGATACACAGTCACACACCTACTCAAAGGCATGCTTGCCTTAAGTCATATTCTAAATTGGATCCCAAGAGCTTTTTCTCTACCTTGTTCACCAAAGGCATTGTGTATGTTTTCAGAGTACTCAGCATATGCTGGGTAACCTGAGCACTCTTTAGCACACACACACAAACATGTTGTTTTCAGAAGTAGTAGTTGTTCTATTTTTTCTTTTCTTTCTAAAGGTATTTCTCATCAAGAGCTTTAATTTGAAATACCAATTTAAAATACCACGCATATATCTATTATGTCAAACTTAAAAAAAAGAAAAACTCCCACCTGAGATGAAAGCCATAAAGATTTGGGAGATTAAAGAATAAAAGAGATAAGGTGAGATTTTGTTTTTTCTGCTTTTTTTGTGTATTTTTCTGAGGGGTGACCTAAAATAAGTTCCTCAGTGTTTGTGTGCAGAACACAATGATTGATGACTGACAATGATATCCCACAGTTTTGTTTTATTAAAGTTTATTGTGGGATGCCAACATATTCCTTGAGCTGTTCTACTTGCAGCTTAAACGCATTCTAACACCGATTTTTGATGCCCAACACCTGCCATCTTGAGCGGAGGTGTTTCACAGTCAAAATCTCATCTTTTTTAATATGAAAAAGTGCCTTTAAATGAACAGAACAATACAGAAATCACAAGAAACAATAGGGATGAGGGAACAGGAAACGTCCTGTCCAAGCCAGAATCGATCTTAGATCACTCACACATAGCAGCACATTGAAACGCATGTGCTACCCCGCCGGGCCCCATCTCCAATAAACTACAGCATCTTATCTGTAGAATACATGAATAATAACTTCCTCAAGACTGTGCTAAGAGAATTCAAGAAATTATGCTTTCAGTTACCTAATAGCAATATTTGCTTTTAAAAGAACTGCTTCTCCAGTCCTACAACTTACCAGGCAGAACCCGTAACAATGCTGTCTGTCAGAGTAAAATAGCAAAATCACTGATGTGTCGATTTTACAACAGATATGGGGGAAAACAGACCCCCCCCCAACCCCCCCCCCCCCATCACCATCTCTCGCTCATCGGCTGGCAGCCGAAGTTAACATTTTCAGAGAGAATATTCTTCCCTCCAATGGTGGAACGTAATTCATTTTCCATCTCTGTTCATTAATCATTGTTAAAATTAGTGATCCATTTCTTCCACTCTGCCATCTGCACTCAGCTTCGTTACAAACATGACACCTTCCCGCATAATAAAAGCTGACAGGCACGAGGATGCCTTTCCAAATAGCTTTCTGCATATGTGCACCTCTACAACTGATGCTGTTGTCAAGACAAAAGTAGGTTATTTAAGCTCCCCAACAAACGCACACACACAAACACAAATGTACACATCTGGCATATGTATAAAAACCACACTTATGCCAGATTTATACAGCGTATAGACTAGATGTAGACATCCACAAACAGCACATATTTACATGTACATTGAGTTATCAGAATGACGGTTACTTACTAAGCTACACACAATTAAAAAATAATAATTATTAGCTACCATACAACTTACTCTTTGAGGGAACAGTGTCTATTTGTGTCTTGTTGTATAATTATCAGATTATACTAATAATAATTATAATTATTTTATATAATTATAATTATAACTAATAAAATAATTCTGCATTTAGAACATATATCTATATAATAAATATATATAATAAATATTATATGGAGAATAAAAATGCAGCAACTGTTTGTTGGAAGAAGTAGCTCATAAGCAAAACCATGCATGTTTTAAAAAAAGTTATACAGCTGAAATATGTAGTAAGCTAGCAGTGTTAGTTACTCCAGTTAGTTAGTTACTAGTCAGTTAATTAGTAGTTTACATCACTCTCTCTGTCCTACTCTGTTTTATACAAGCACGCTCAGACAATGATAATATTTCTGGAATGTGCATAAATCTCTAACTACGAAAGACAAGTCATTTTCCCTATGACAGGTTGTGACAAATTATGAACCAGCAGTCTTAAACACAGCCATCAGCACAGAGACAAAACAAAGAACCTGTTGTGAGTTAATGTGCTGTTTACGTCCTTTAGAGTTCACCTCTCATTAACACATGATTGTTGTTCTCTACTCACTGTTTGTCCACCAGGCCTTGAGAAAAAAGGCCTTGGCCCTCATCTGCCAGTGTGTGTGTGTTTCTGTGTGCGTGTGTGTTATAGGATCCTTAATTAGTGCTTTGAGAGCTTTGACCTTCTCTAGGACAAATAATAACAATAATGATGGTTATTGATTGATATTTATTAATTGATATTGAGACTGATATTCACCCTGGAGCTGGAGGACATCTAGGTAAAAACACACATGACTTCTTTGCAAATTAGTGCCACCGTTCGGCGTGCGTGTATCATCTGTGTGTGGCTGCTTACGTGTTTGAGAAAAGTGGATTGTGTTATTGACAAGTGACTAAGTGTATATATATGTGTGTGTGCGTGTGTGTGTGTGTCTCTGTGGGTGTTTAGTGTCTGTTGGCTGACGAGAAGAGGGTTGTGCTGATATAATGAGCAGCTTGAAGCAGATGATGCTTCACCAGAAATCGTCCCACCAGAAACAGACCAGAAGCCTGTGTTTGCTTTCAGCAGGCCGGGGCTCCATTCTCTCTGCACTCCCTTGCATCCCAGTCGAGTCCAAGGCTTCATGTTAGGCCTCCCAGGAGCCCCTGGCCCAAACCATTAATCTATATAATGCCCTCAAAGAGTGAGTCTTTTCACACCGCCTGGAGCCAAGTGGAAACATGGGTAATGGCTAGACCATAGAGTCAGCTGCTTGCCCAACTGCCATCTGCAGATATACATGCATGTACAGGCACAACATGCTGACAGATAAACACTGACATCTACAAACAAATGATTAATCTTATGAACACATCCACAGGATGCACACACCTCCTCGTAAACAAGAAATAATAATGCAAAACCTTAGATTGCGCATGATGCCCCCCAAAAAATATGTAGTGATTGAAGCGGGTCAGACAAGGCGGTGGCTAAATCAAGTTGACCCTCACCCTTAACATGAAAAGAACAAAGCCACAGCTTCAGTGGTTTCCCCTAGCTGCTAATTCATTTTCTCTTGAACCCAACACTCACACATACACACACACACATAAACAGACTCGCGATGACACTCATCTCAACACTTCCATTTATGTCACACACAGGGGCACATTTAATTTCAGGTTCTCACCACATGAATACAGAAAACTGATAGTGGACAGAGGCCAGGCCCTGCTGGACTGATTAGCATCATTTAAAAAAACGACCGCCCAGAATCACAAGATGGGTGGCCTCTCCCAGCCCTAGAAGCCAATACCTAGTAAACTGATTTGAATTGACCATAGTGAAAAAGCACTCCGGCACCCAGGCCACTCCATACATTTCCCCCTCCCCCCACTTCCACACGCATATTTATATATTCCATTTTTGCTAGTTTCCTTTTATCTCTACTAAGTGCTTTCAATGTTGGTCACTATAGACTGCCAGCAGAGGTATGCATATACATTTAGAATGAACAATGTTCTTTTTCATAGGTATGAAAATAATAGAAGAGAAAGTTGTCCCCCTCCCTTTAAATTAGATAAGCCATTCAAATGGCTTAAAATTTTGTAAAGCTTTTGAGAAAATCCTACTTATGGTTGCGAATCTGTGCCAAAAAGTTCATCTGGCCTGTAAATTTAAGCATGGATTACAAATATTCAAATCATGAGCTTACTGTTCAAATAAACATTTCCAACAGGGAGAAAAGTTGCAAGGCATACACTTTCAACATAATTCCCTGTCTGGCATCGCCTGCCCCTTACTCCTGATAAAACAAAACCTCTCCAAAAATTCAGGAGAGAGAGGGAAAGTGGGGGAAAAACAAAACAAAGTTAAAAGTTCGCCTTTTCATTTTCCGGCGGCCTGAATAAACACTGTTGATGAAATCTGTAATGAATGTAATTGTGACCACCTATACTATTGCAATCTGTTGGTAAGAGTGTGAAACACAAACATACAGTGAGACAGATAGATAGAGAGAGAGAGACAGAGTGAGAATTCACAGGCATGTAGGCTGGGAAACAGGAATAGATAGTAGAGTTTATATTCAAAATATTAAAGTATGAGAGAGAGAGAGAGAGAGAGAGAGAGAGAGAGAAGAGAATAAATGTCTTAGGCTGGTCAGCTGCTTGTCACATGGTAGAACTAACAAGGACTGAAGTCACAATGACTCCAGCCTGGCTTGAATGTCCACCTCCCTCTTTTGTATTTCCTTTCTTTATCTTCCCCACACCCATTTATCCCAAAACAGCATAAATCTCAACTTTGATACTGTGCCCCAGCCACAAGTGTATCTGGGCCACTGACCGCCCCAGACCTGGACATTTCTCATGACCATAACCTCAGTCTGCACACTGGATGTCATATCTCTCATTTCTCCCCCTCCACTGAGGAAGAAAACAGAAAAGAGAAGGTCATTTTTTGTGATGACAACTGGCGCTACTCAGGATTAGAATAGCCCCTATCATTCCAAACCAAGAGTGCCATATTACAGTCTTCCACAATTGCGAAATTGCAAACAGATGCAACTCAAGTACCTGCAAATAATCTGCCAAGACCAATTTCAAAAGGGAGATTTCCAAATATGTGGAAGTCATTAGGACGCGCATTATTTTTGTGATGAGCAGGAGGCTGGAGCCTGTCTAGAGGCAGATGGGTGCTGCTTTTATTTAGTCAGGAAAAAGACCTAGATGTTGTTCCACCGTAAATGAAGATATATAGCACCAACAAAACAATTACAGCCCACATATTGATAATTCAAAGACAACAAAAAAATGTCAAATTTCTTTGTATCATTACCTCCTGCAATCGTTCAGCTTTCTGCTTTCATGTTTTGCCATTCCCAGGTAACACAAGACACAAAGGGAACTAAAAGTAATGTTAAAACTAAAATATTAAAGGTAAAAGGCGTTTTTAGTTCTATTGTGTAAAAGAAATGTTTCAGATATCTGACTCACAAATGCTGTTGTTTCTTTTCCCCTGCTCTTTAGGAAACAGTATCTGAAGTTTTCAGTTCCTCTTGTTGACTCTCTCTTTATGTAGCTGTCTTTTTTATGTTCTCCAAATACTGTTATAACTGTGCCAGCCTGTGCCGCATTCTCTAATTACAAATGATTTTACCACAATGCACTGCAACAAACTTCATTAGGGTGTGTGTGCAACAGCCACTCTGTTCCATTCTGCATTGGGATATCCCATTAACACAAAATGAATCTCATTTCCTGTTTCTCAACTTCTACACGTGTTCCCACATCAAATAAATATTTAGAAGTACAAAAGGGTTGATTAAATAATAACACAAAAACAGTTTTAGCTTCTTGAAAAGATTGTTAAAATTTAGACCACTTGAAACAATAAGCATTCAGTCAAATTTCTTATAATTGTAACAGTGGGAAGCATTTTAGGCTTTCCACTCACAACAAATGTTTCATTTGCATGTGTGTGTGTCAGGGTGTGTGCACCTGTGCGTGTATGTGTTTTGGCTGAAGGGAAAATCATGCAAGAAAATTAGATGGATTATTAACTAGTGAGAAAAATGTGCTTTCTATCTCCTTCATTCTGGGTTGTCCATACTATTGATCTTCTATTTTAATGTGGCTGGCAAAAATAAAAATTCTATAATTGTGTGTTACAGAACATGTGCCCTTCCTGCTCCAAGATGACAGATGGATTATAAAAACTTCAAAGACGAGCATTTGGAGCACCAGGGGAGAGATAGTAGGTATTTGAACTATCATTCTTTACCCAGGAGACAAAGGCTGCCTGACATGGCGTATACATCAAGAAATAGTGCAACCACACAGACATAATATGTCTCTCCCTCCCTCCCTCCCTCTCTCTGCGATACATTAAACATCCTGTTATGAGTATCTTTCAGTCAGGCACAAAAAGGCTAAGAAGGATTTTTAAGATTAAAAACAGTTCACGATGCACACACAATTTTAAGGCACTGCGGTATAATGTGACATACAAAGGCATAAACAGCAAATTAACTTGTCATCCAAAGCAAGAAGTCATTGAATGTTGTATTAGTTTTAGAGTCTATTTAATGAAACACTTCACTCATGAAGGCTATAGCTAGAGGAGTATTAGCCCCCTATGAGAATCCAGCAACCAGAGAAAAGAGGTACTACCTATCTATTTCTTTTATCCTCAGTCTTGCTTTAGATATGGTTATCTATTAAAAAACATGGCCATCTGTCCAACCTCAGTACAGGTTGTTCTTCCTGTAACTGTTCTTCCTTCAGTACAGAGCCTATGGACAAACTACTTTTAATAACAGAGACAAAATGTAGGGATGCCACCAAGCATATCTAATGAGGAGATCTAGATCCCCTATTGCAAATCACAAATGATTCTTATCCATATCTTACTTGCCTTTGTTGGTAAAATAAACACACACTTGCATTGCAATGTACAGTCTAATTTATTGTGACTTGTTGTGACTTATTGTGGCTTCTGACTTGACTTGACTCAGCTTTAGGAATTTAGCTGATTCAGCTGTAGAATCTAGGCAGTGGATATTTCATATTTTCTTGTTCTCATTCTCTATCTGTCTGTTTAAATCTAACCTCAATTCCACAGTTCAGTACCTAATTTCCTGGACAGCTGGTAGTTGCACTCAAGCAATATGTGGAC
>JAZGTH010000065.1:8327500-8520000 GCA_036877525.1 Chromobotia macracanthus | reverse complement strand
CTTCCTCCCTGTTTCTCCTCTCTTTTTCTGTCTCCCATTGCCTCTCCTCTCCAACAACACGCTAATAGCCACCTGTGAACCACACAGTCATATGATCCACTCCCAGGCCTCTGGAGTGGAGTCACCTCTGTTTTCAACCCCCTCCTCCAATGATAAATCATAATTGTTTAGCTAATATCCATTTTTAACCTCTCTTCCTGATTAACAACACTCTTTCCCCCTTGATACAAACCACTGCTGCTACAGTGCAGTCAAATTGCTTGCCTCTTTTCTTCACTCTCTCTTTCATATTCCTTTGCTCTTGATTTTTCTTTGTCTTTCAGTCGTTCACTTTCCTCCAACATTTTTTAAATTACAGGTCCTTCAAAGATGGAACAAATAACATTTCATTAACCATGACTGTCACGTCTGTTTGAAAGGACCACTATCAGCATTTTAACCTTCATATGCTCAAGAACAGGAAGAAAAAGACATGCATTTTAATTAACCAATAAAAAAACAAAAATTCGAAGCCCCAAATAAGAGAGGGAATATAAACAGATGTTATGGATTATAAAGTGTCTGTTCTGGAAAAACGTGTAAATTGGCATAAAATCACTGTTGCAAATATGCACACAGACGTAACACACAAATACACCTAAGCATAATGTGTATTGTGTACCTACAGTAAATACTAACAAGGTATTAAGCCACACACACATATACACACCCTTGTGGAAGTACACAGAGAGAGACCGAACAAATCGCAGGCAAAAAGAGCTTGTATCGCATTTAATATGGGCACCACCAGTGAAGGAGGGAGAGGGGGGACTGGAGAAATGTGGTCCGTGTGAATCTGACTGCTCATGATTAGAAATTGTCAAAATATTTGTGGCAGAGGAATTCCGACATTTGTGCGGCATGGACTCCCCTACAAAGGGCCTATGTTCCCTGAGTAACAAGTGAAGGGAATGAATGTCGACAGAGAAGCTAAAATCCCTCAGGGTAAAGAAATCCAGCTATTGTAATAACAACCCCTGAGACCTGGCTATGTACAGCTTTCAGAGGTACTTTTCATCCTATTTGTAGTCCTTGCACTGATGTATGTGTGTAAGAAACAGAGTGTTCATAACATAGGTCACTTCACTACTCTTACACTCCTTTAAAAAGACTCCCTTAATTCCCTTATTCATTTTTTATTATTTTTTTATATTTCCTACTACATATACTTTCTGGGGTTTGCCTATAATACTATAATGTATTTTTTCTCTCCCTTGTCATTTTTTTCTTTTCTGTTCCACAAGGCAAGTTTCATTAAAGATCCAATTATGCAAATCAGGTCCTGAAGAGCCAGTTGAATATGCAGTATAATAGTGTACCATAATAGTTCAACACAATATACTGCATCTGAGGCAGATTTACGAGGCAACATAACTGCTACGCCTCCGTCCTTTGGAGAAAACCTCTTGATCATAATTAAAGGTGCAGGGTCCCCTCTTTACTTCTCAGTGGTGTCCTTTTTAACTGGGCCACCCTCCAGGGGACCGCTGTCCCCCACACTCGGGGGCACATGTGTCAGGGTCATGACCTGGAAATGGTTCAAGGATAGGCGTTGTTAAACTCCCCCAATTATCCAGGCACATCTTGTAACAGTAATGCCCTCCACTCCAAACAGACCACCCAGCCATTAAAGGTGTCTGCCACTATTTTTGGTGCCTGTGCAGCACTGCAAATATTTACCACTATTTTAAGAGCTCGGATTAGAATCCGAAACAGCATAAATCATGTGCTTAAAGCCAGTGATTGACAGGAAGTTGCTTGTTTGTGTAAAGCCCCTGTCTGCAAAGATGACATGGCTGTAATTTTGTGCTTCTTGCTAAATTAAAAACAAGACCTCCAGTCAGACAGTGCCTTATAGCACACAGATTTGTTTTATTTTCACAAAACAAACATGCTAATTCAAAAAGATTATTGGAAAAAGATTATTAGTGGAAAAAAGTGAGTTGTGGTCAGGTGTGCAGCTAAATAGGTCTCCCTCTCTGGAAAAAGGATAAGGCCATAGCTGACGCCTGACCATGTCTCCCAAAGCTGTGTAAACCTGCCCTAATTCCACACTCTCCATACTGACCACTTTTATATTCTGACTTTTCTATGTACTATGACTTTTCTAGACAGAGAGAGAAACTCAAGAGAATGAGAGCAGGAGAAGAGGAGATATGCAGGAAAGAGAAAGTGTGTGTGGTGTTAGGGGGCTGAATTTTGTCTACCCATTCCCTCTCTCAGAGGAAAGAATTATGAGAAGGGGAGAAAAAACTTAGTAGGGCACAAAACATCTGCACACATCTGCTTAGCTCCATCCTTTACACATAGGCAAACTTTAACTAACATAGGCTTGTTTCCCATTGCTCAATATTTCTCATAGCACCATCAGTCTATTTTCCTCATGGATAGTGCCTCAGGGTGGAATAGAGCAAGCTGTATAACCAAAGACCCTCATGTCTCTCTCTCTCTCTCTCTCTCTCTCTCACGTAGACAGACAGACGCTCCTTCTGGTGGCACCCTGGCATGAGGCAGTGGAGACAAGATCATCCGTCACCACCTCATCTGTCAGGGCACTCTTTATTCTTAGATCACACACTGACTGACGTCTGTGATTAGCCGGCTCAAAAACTTCCACTCCTCTACCCCCTCTTTCTCTCTACCTCCTTCTCTTTTGAACAACTACGAAAAGCCTTAGAAATCATCGCTCATTTATAAGTGACGTGCATTAACGAAATGCCCTTATTCCACTATAATTATTTGTTAAATACAAAACTTGACATCTGTCAGTAACCGAACATTTCCATTTATATCCTGGAAAGTGACATAATGAACTGTGTCTTTAGCCGTACACGGTAGATATTGAATGACAGGAATTATGCGCTAAATCAATTGGAGAGGACAGGCATTGGAGTAATGTGAGGCACTCCTTTTCTAAATGTACTTTCAGATTCAGATTCAGATTGGTGGATTCTATAGCAATCAGCATAAGACCTCACCCAGAGCAACACAGCAACCATAAATAATTTACATAAACAACCATAAACATTAAGTTTGAAAACTACACTATTGACAAAAATGCACGGGTAAAATATATTTTTTTCTCTCTGGCGTTGTTCAGGTGTTTGTGTAAATTTCCTTGCTTCTAAAATATTTGTGCTGTAATGATTTTGTCTAGTCAGATTTGAAATGTCATAACCAGATACATTACTTCTTATCCCTGAAGTTAAGAAAACTTCTATATCAAGGTCACCAACAAGCCAGAGTGCTGCCTAGCGCTACTTTGTTAAGGAAAAAGCATCACACAGTCACCCCCAACAAATAAACATGACACTCTAGGCGTTCGAGATTCTACAACCAGAAGAGAAAAGGCCTGAGTCTTCAGAGTCAAACAGAAATGGAACAAGGGCGGCAATGGGGTGGGGGCATGGGGTTGGTGTCTCCACAGCACATATTAATTAATACCTAAACACCATGGCCTTGCCTGCCATGCCATCCCTTCAGAGTTGCCTGGCTTGGGCCTGGGCATCTGGAAGGCAATTTCCTCCAATTAAAGGAAGCGGGAGGCATTTAAATGTGGAATGGCTGTTTGATCAGGTCTCCAAGGCTAAAGCACAAATCCATCCGGCTAAGCTGGAAACTGACAAGTCTACAGACAGAAAGGGTGGGACAGAGATGGCCGCAGACTTGTCTCTCCTGCCCATTGGCACAGCCCTGCCCTCGGCTGTGGTGATGGCCCAGGAGGTGCACCTCCACACACTCGGGTTACTGGTGATGATGACGGCAAGCACACAGACCTGAGGACACACTAACACTCACATGCTGCCAAGTTCTGCCACACAACACACACTTTCCTTGCCGAATGAGTGCAAGACGCATATGTAAATGAGAGCATACACACCAGGGAGGAGACATTTTGACAGGATTGGCTTGGTCTGTTTAGCCCCATCGAACTGCTATCAGTTGTACTGGCAAAGTGTATTCACAAGAGTCTTCATAACACCCTCTCTCTCACTGCATTTAAACAAGTTTGATATTTTTCTTCCCAAAAAAAAACATTTTGTCTTAAAGACGATAAATTCCACACTAGCACGATATATGTTTTCAGTTCAAATGTGTTTGTTATACCAAAAACGAAAAAATAAAAGTACCCTGCAGAATTTACAACATCAACATCTTTACAAATGCCACAGCTATTTTTATTAGTTATGCTAATTAATACATTCATTAATAACTCAGTACAATTATTCAGCATCAAAACAAATATTACAAATTATACTGTTTTAGTTTTACATTTAAATGAAAAAATCTTAAAGATTGCTGATAAATTAATCAAATGATAACAACCAGATGGCTCAAATCACACTATGCATTTTTTCACATTATTCAAACAACAGAATCCTAATTTATTTTAATTTATAAAGGAGCCAACAGAACTAGATTTGTGGTCATGTTAATGTTGGCCTTTTAAATGTCCACGCAGAATTGTGTGGGATTCTGAGAAGAATGGGTGACTTGACTACATTACAATGTCATTTTAAATCAGAAAAACGAAAAGAGCTGACAAAAATGTCTACGCCCAGACACAATTACAGACATAATATCCGTTAAACAATGACGGTACATCTGTACCGCCTGCTATTTGTCCCTTTCCATGAACAATGAACCTGACGATAAAACTGTTATCTCATTTCAACATTGTGGAAGATGCAAATAAACTAAAAGTACGGCCACAGCTGAATCTGTGCGTGTGTTTTATAGGAAATTAAGGAAAAGTTTGGGGTCATCTCATAGCCTATAAGGTGGGAGAGAAACATGCATCTGGATCAGAAGCATAGACATCAAACTTTTTTTTCCTAGATTTAAATGCATTTTCCAACATATTATATACGACTGTAATCAGAACTAAGTACTTATGTGCAACTGATTTGCCATACAAGCCACCGAGGTCATGCAATCTTGTCATATAATTCAGACCCTGTGAATATTTAAATGTCATAATCAGGTTATTTGAGAACTTGCAGAATATCTAACAAACAATGCGTTGAATTATTGAGCATGGAAACGCATCGGTGATGCGTGCAAATCGCCTTGTTCGTGGCTACAAACGTTTAATCTTCAGTAATTTCCGCGCGTTTTTCTCATCTTCAATTCTTACAACTTTCTTTTCCGTTTATCCTCCCATAATACATCATTTCCCCAAGCAACAATATTTGCAACAGTCGTTAAAATATCAATTTCCAGGGTAGATGTGCGTGTTTTTCTGCGGATAAAAAGGTTTTTAAGTCTGATATGACATTTAGTCCTCAGTTGTTGAATGCCATCGTAAGGCTTCTGTTCATAAGAGGTCGATCAAAACACAAAATGGCAGGTCTCGCCGGCTCTTCCATCTCACAACTTTGACACATGGCATGCGCCGGGTAACTTTGATCCTAATTCTTCCTATCTGCGTTCACTTCAGCTGAAATCCTAAACGCAAACCCCTTGGGGCTGAACTGAGAAAGTTTGAGCAAAGATTGGAAAAGAGGAAAGTTTCTAACAGTTTCTTAGCTCTGCTTGGCCAGCAGTAGCGAATAAGTCTGGTGCGCATCCCTGGAAGCTGTAGTCCACCTTACAATAATAATGCAAAATATGTCTTTATACACCGTTGATAAAGTTCTGTTCATGAGAGTTAAATTTAAGACTTCGATCTTGTCTTTCTTTCAACTTAATGCAAGCAGCGTGCAATGGTTTTCAGTGTGCTTTCGATATGAAACTATTATCCAAGCAACAACGAGTTATACATTTGATAACGTATAGGTTTCAATCATATAATGAAAAAGCCTAATTGTAAAGACACGCACACATCGTTTGCAAAACTGTCCTTTGACTTTTAAAAACCGAATCGAGCGAAAAGCATCCGCGAAACCACTCTACACTGATCTCGCCACTTCTTACCTTTAAATTTATCCAGACGTCCTGCGAATAGCTACAAGATGCGTTGCGAAAGATTGTCTTCATTGAATAATGAAGCATGTCCACATGATTGAGCTGATTATTTTCTTATTCTGTTCGGGGGTTTCAAGTATTCACACACATACACGCGCGCTTCGGACCTGTTATGATCGTCCTCTCCTGAATCCTTTTCCCAACTGTTCTTCGCGCATCCCGAGTGATGAAAAAGCGCCTTGATTTCCCTCGCTCAGTTTATTCTCAATATAAACGCGTTTATTGATACCGATCACCCAGCATCGCAAGACATTGCCCTCATCTTTCCGTCCGGTCTCCCCCTATATGGACGGCGAAATGCATTGTACCGTTATAAAGACACTCCATTGTCGTCCATTCACAGAGAGCGAAGAGAGTCTTGCGGCATTTGATGGGACTAAAAGCTTGAATCCCTGATAAAACAGCGGAATATAATCTCTGATCGTCTATTTTCTCCACGTGAGAAGATTTAAAGGCGCTTTTAACTCCGTCCGATCATCTTATTGACCTTGACTTCCCAGTAAACACTTATTAAAATCTGTTTGTCCTCACTCACATTGTCAGCCCCGTTATTCAGACGAGGCGTAATTGGCTTTGATGCCTGTCGTCACTTAAATAACACGATGAAAAACACAAATACAATTGAAAAATAGACGTTCTTACCTTTTATGAAAACTACCTTAAGTCTTGTGGGCTTAAGAAAAAGTCCAGTGGGATGAGCGGATAGAGCGAGTATCAGTCAGTATAAGAGAGAAGTAATGAGTGATAAAATGACGCTCATCTGCACTGTAACCTTGTGGCGTATTTAATGTAAATAAGCCGGTTATGTTGCACACAGTCGCGAGCACACATGCATACAGAGATCGGTCAAGATTGAAAGCGCCTTTTCCACACTTATATTCTAACCAGAATATAAGCAGAAGCGCATTTTAAGGGAAATGCGCGAAAACGTTTATCAGTTTGTAAATATGATATGAAATTGCCACTCAGCGAGACGCGTAGTGTTTTCAACAACCTCCCTCTTCATTACAGAATGAGGAAAAGGGTCCATACAGTCACCGGTCGAGACGCAAACTCAGAGACGTGGGAGAACGTCCTCAGAAAAGGTACTTTGGTGAGGACATGAAACTTTTTGGAGCTGAACTTCAGCGGCAGGACAGTAGCGCTCAGGCCGATGGTACTTTTTTACTTTTAGGTTTGATAGATTGAGAGGCAAAATAATGCAATTATACGTCCCATGTCCCGGCAGTTGACAAAAGCTACTGATTGAATGAACTCTTTGTTCTAGGATTATAATGATTATGTTGTAATTATGGGAACGCTTTGGTAATGGTAATAAATAAATCCAAATGAGACTAGATTCAAGGAATGCGATCAAGGGCATGTGACTTTGGAAGGCGATAGAAGCCGATCATGAAATAACAGACAGTGATTCGAGAATGGAGACGGATTGATTATTGATTAATTATTCGACTGATTATATTGATCCTGATAAATCTCAGTAAATCAAAAGAAGAGAAAAGCAGTTGCTTAAAATAATGAATTCCACTACCCAACTTAGCAGTTCTTTTTTCCTACACAACAGAAATCATGTACCATAAAAAGACAAACTTTTAAAGTCATTAAATACAATATGACCACAATAAATGTAGCCTGTGTTGGATATATTTATTATAAACAGAAGCTTATATTTACTCTTGAAGTTATGATTTTGTTTGTATTAATCAATTTGTTGATTTCATTATTTATGAAGTTATCTTTTTTATTTTGCTTAATATTGTTTCAGATTGTGCTTTTAATCTAGAAAATGTTTAGATTTTTCACTTATCAGAACTGATCTGGACTTTGCTTGACTGATTATTTTTCTAATTAGAAAAACTAAATGAATAAGTCTGATTATAAATTATTTTTACATTATGAACAGGTGACAGCTAATGATATGTTATATTTACACAGGAAGGACAAAATATTCACTCTGAACACTATACTGTTTTATTCTTTAATGCCTTTAAGCGTGGAAGCTTTACCTTTCTTTTACTGCAACAGAGTTGTATGTTTGTGATATTTAGTTTGTTCAAAGGAGCATTAATTGTTATTAAAATCCTGAGGCAAAGGCTTCTCTTCGTTTTCTTTCCAGGCAAAACACACGTTTTAAGAGCTAGCACATTCATTATTCACTATGAAAATCAGATTCCCATGCTGCCCCTTAAACGCTCAGGAATTCAGCTCGCATTTTCCAGTCTGATGTGTATGAAATTCCTTTTTGAACAAATTCCAAAATAAAAGTTGTGCCTCTAAAGAAATTAGCATAACCATCCCATCAATAATATCGCTATCTCTATGGGAATGATAGAGAAAGCAGTAGGGGTGTTCCTTTACTCAATTCTTCATGGACTGTTTCTTTTGAACTTGTTATAGCAAGTCAAGTGATTCTTTATCGGTGACAGGACTGACAATACACGACTAGGACGGGAAAGCAGGTCAAAAGGAAGTTGCCATATGGACTTAAACATGCACTTTTAAACAATATAGGGCAGAGATCTCTGCCACACAAACATTTGTTTATCATTCTTTTTTATCACTTATTTTTAAGTGCTTGGGGTTTAATGAAGTTGAGACACGGTTTGTGGATAAAATAGGACAGTTGTATTCTAGTTACTCATCTGTGACTCTTGTTTGTTTACTTTATTTGTGACTTTTATGCAAACAAACAAATGCGGATACATTCAGTTTGGATGGTATATATTTTATGGATTTTGGTAGAAAAGAAAGATAATATGGTAAAATTGTCACGTTGTCTGAGTGTTTGGAAGGGCAGCATTTGAGATTGATCATTTTGTCTCCGCAAATATCAACTTGTAACTGGAATCAAAAGGTCGAAAGATCCTGACGGCTGCTCAATGCCTGTGAGCAACAGGTGCACGAGGGGGGTGGGGGGGGGCTCAAAACATCTTTTAATATTTCTTTTTGTTCCTATTTTCCCTAAGAAATATATACATACATATATTACTCATTACTATACTAATGTTTCCTGCACTGATGCTTAGACTCGTGGGCCATTCCTTTTCACATTACTAAGCTGAACTAGTTATTTTTGTGACATTGAAAAAGCTGTTGTGGGTAATACACTGCTCAAAGTTTGTTTATACTATTAGACCAAGACCACACACATCCAATGTAAATATTTTAAGACATCAAAGGACATGCAAACACTGCATTTTATTTTCAGTGCACACTCATAACAGTTACCAGTGTATTAGTCACAATAAATCTTACTGAAGGTTTGAAGGTTTTTATCAAGGGATAATTGATAATATAAACAGTGGCTGTATATGGCTGTATATGTACAGCAGTTTCATTACACATATACACTGCAAATGTGTATATGTGTAATGTATATAAATATATATATGACAATAGGGAGAGAGTATCACTTTTTAAGACAACAAGTACAAAAGTGCAAGACATACTTTTTATCGTATTTATATCTACATAAAAACACACCAGAATGGTTTTCTCATATGGAATAAAGAGGAGGGGGCTACAATACTTTTTCATTACTTAGAGTTTCTCTGAGCATAATGCGTTCCAGGTCTTTAATGAAGAAATGTTCTCAAAGTATCACAGTGACTAATTTAATGAGAAGGGAGTGAGCACAGTTTTAAACAATCTGATTTTCTGAACCTTCTGTGACTCTAAACTTTTAAAATTGCACTTAAGATTTGCATCAATTACCCTTTAAAGTATGACATGGACTAACAAGGAGACTTAGCATAACAAACACAGGCTATGGTGTATTTACTTCATATCCTATCATCAGGATGTGATGCATTGCTCCCTTATGTGAGCCCCTTATGAAGCTCTCCAAACTACATTACTGTTTTCCTGTCTCTTCACTGGGGGGTGGAATAAATGTTTGGCAAGTCTAATGAAGATTTAGTGAAATATTACAGAGGCAAATATTTACAGCTGAGTTCTAAGTTTTCAGCATTTTGTTGCGGTGAGACCCAAGTTTTCCATATTCTTTTGGCCACAGTTTAGATAATGCTTCTGAATAATCCCACCCAGTGTTGATGAACTAAGAGAAGTGTATAATGTCTATGACTTATAACTGGACCAATGCTAATTTAAATAATCTGAATCAATGTCTAGCATGGAAAAAATCTAAATGAAAACATCTGGCTCAAATTGATTACTAACAATGTTGAGCAAAAGGGATTTAATAATGATTACATGCTTAAATTATCCAGGCCATTTTGGGAATCCATCACTCTTTTATCTCTTAGTAAAAGAAGCCACTGTGTTTGCGAATGTATCTTCATTTGCTTTATTTGCTTCACAAGGGGAGCTACAACACACAAACAAACAACATTAGCGCTGGGAAAATTCAGCTTGCTAATCAGTATCTAAGTTGCTTCATTATAATGTTGGCTTCCCTTAATCTCAGTCCTGAGATCCAGAAATACAAATGGCTAAACTTTGACACAAGGTTTAACTTTAACAGAAAATGACTCTGGGTAACTTTTCCATTTTAAAATTGACAGTATTTTAGATATAATGAACAGAACTTCTTAGTATATGTACTCATCAAACTCACTCTAGCTCATAGTGTTGCCTCCTCTTTAAAGTTCATATTTCTATGAAAGCGAGCCATAATATTTTACTATTACCTATCAATTGGTTTCTAATCATGCTTATGAGGCATCTGTCGATTGGTGACAGCGAACTAACGGCCTCCATGGGAGCATTATGGAGCCTGGGTTATGCTGTGGGTCGTTAACTACCTACAGACACTTGCTAATAGCTCCAAATGACCTCCTCGGTGGCTATTAGCACATAATTAGAACCTTGCAGACCATCAATGACTTCCACCGGACATGCGTACCTCTTCGATCTTCTCCGCCTTGTTCCCCCACTTACTGTTTAATGGTCAGATTATAGTGATGTGATGAGATGCGACCACAACTGGTGCATTAAGTTATGCATGGCTTGTATCCGCAAAGGGTGAAGCTGCAATCCAGGATCACTGCTAAAATGTGACTAAATGTGGCACCATGACCACAAAGGTATCGCAATAAGCATTAATAATAATAAGCAATTTGTTTACAAATGGAAAGGTTGGTTGCAACACCTAAGAATTAATTTCTAGGTCAGTTATTTTGACAAGCTTTGACTGCAGCTGTAATTCACAAGCTTGCCCATGTGCAGATTGCATAATTTACTGCAAACCTGCCAATAGCCAGCACGTAATTTACAACCAAATAAACAAGCAAATGGTAATCTAGTCTTTCCTTTAGTACAGTATTAATATCTAGTGTAAAAATATCATAAATAAACAAATCTTTGTAAGTATCCAATATGCCACCTGCTATTTTCCTCCAACATCAGTGCCTGATCTGTCCAGGCGTCTTCTACTATTTTGTTCTATTGTTGTGGATCATGTCGTGCGTAAAGTGCAAGGCACGGCCACACTGCACAAGTGGTTCAGTCACACCAACCTCTGTGTACACTAAGCAATGCTCTCCAGTTACCCGAAACAAAGGCCTGCTTTAGTGGGTTAATGTCAGTTCAGGAGCTGTGGGGAACAATAGCAGAGCAGAATAAAACAGTAATTTACTGTTTTATAAATAAAACACCACACAGCACATCTATTTTGTGGCATCTTCTAAAATAATTGGTACAATAATTGGTAAAATAATTGTCTCACCTCACCATTTATGTGTCATCTGTAAAAACTACAAAGTTTGTGACAACAGTATGAAAGCAATAATATAAGCTGCAAAGAGAAATCTTTCTAAGTCATCAACCAGCCTTGGACAATGGAATCTAAACAAATCATGACATGGTGACACAAGAACAAAGTGCTCCAATGTATTGCTTCTCTTTCTTGTTTATGCAGGTTACTTTTTTCAAATCTGTATTTATTCAGAAAAAACTGCTGCTCCGGTTGTGTGTGTTTTCACAACTTGCAGTGTGTGTTCATTCCTCACCAGTGATGGGTTAAATGCAGAGGTCACATTTTGGGTATGGGTTACCATATCTGACAAATGTCACTTTCACTTGAAGCTGCATTACACACTGTAGACACATCTACCTTATGCTGAGAACAGTGTGAAAATCTTTTAAGGCAGAGTAAAGAATGTGAGTCAAATAGCATGCAGGGTCATTCATGCGCTTTCTAGAGGCCAGAGACAGTACTGCAGGACACACAGGGCATTTGTGGCCAGAGACCACCAACAGACAGCCAGGAGCAAAGGTCACTCACTCTGTGGTCACTTCACTATCACTTCCTGCATTCAGAGTCTCCGAACCCAAAGATACCATTTCAGATGTGTTTTCTTTGCCATGAGTTTGAATCATTGCCCATGTTACCACCACCCTCTACCCTGACACTCTTAGCAGAAGCATTTCCTGAATTAATTTGTTTTTATTGGCAGTATGTCAACTGAAAATATGTAGTTGTTCTCTGTGACAGTGTAAGAGAATCTCTCCCTCTCGTGAGTCTGTTTCTGCTTAGATCTGTATGCATGTTTTTTACAGTGCAAGTAAGTAAGTACATAAACAGCCTGCTGCAACTGTGTCTTCAGCTGCATCTGTGGTGGATCCCTCCTCACAGTGTGCCACTCAGCAACATTCCCCTTGTGTTGTCACAGCATTGCCAGTGACCGCTGCTTCAATGTCGGGCCGTGGATTGGCCAAAGAGCAGGGACGGCAATCGTGGCAGGTCCCAACTATCTGCAGGACGACGGTGTTGTCCAAAAATAACCTCTTTCCCCTGTTTCTGAATTGGCCGCTGTCTGTGGGCTGTCCACCTCTCTAGACCATCTGGCAGGAAGACAAACAAAATCTTGGTTGTTCTTCAGTCAAAACCTTTTCTCAGTCAGGGGAAAGCGCTGAAAAATAGCTTCCCACTGTCATCAGTTTCTCCACAGTGAACAAAACCCTGGACATAGTTAATCAGCAAAAGGGCACGTCTCCAAAACACCATTCTCCCATAACAGCATTAGCACAGAAGAAAGATTTACAGATCACCTAATGTTCCTGAGTCCTCTGCATAAAGGTATATACAAAGGTTAATATTGTAATAATATCTTCCTGGAGGGCATTGCAATCATTATCTCTCCTGAGATATCAATTAGAAGCACTTTACAGCAGGTAATGACAGAGATTCTGGTCCAAAATGACATTATTATTAATATCATCATCTATATTCCCGTACTGCCTATACAAGGCAAAAAAAGCACTGTTAAATTAAGCAAAAATGTAGATAAAGAAGAAAACATATCTTATGATATTAATCTTAGTTTTATGTGGTCAAGCTCAGAGACTAACATGCTTTAGCTGTAACCCTTGCCCTGGCATTTCTGGGAGCGTGCACCAGTTGTGCCTTAGTTCACTTAGTTTGCTGTCATCTTCTATGCTGCTCATTTCTTCTTTGTTTCAGGAAAATAACATACAGTAGTATGCATGGAGGCCGGATACCCACAAAGCAAACAGAACAGTGATAGACACACATCACGAGTGAGAGACACAGGGAAGCAGAGAGAAATGATGGCGGCAGTTATAAATCAAAAGCTTTCACTGCTGGTTTGCTAATATTTACTTACCCCAAACACAGATTTACACCATTACTTTCTGTGTTTGTCTAGAAAGTAAAAAAAAGGAGTTGAAACATTGGAAAAGTTACTGTCTGACCTTTGGGCTTAGCTACTAACATTAATAAGGAGAATTTGTTATGTTATTGACCCTCTTATCAACACCATGAATAATTCACAGCCGGGCCAGCACTTGTCCAAAATAAGATGAAAAAACTGCATCTATACCTCTGACTGTTGATTTAGCAGTTTCATATTTAATAAGGGACTGCAGCTCTAGGAGGTGCCTTCTTTAGAGAGATTTAATTGGCCACTGGTGACATCAATCATTGTTGTCATGACCATGACCTTTTGTTTGGGGCTATTCATAATAAGAGAGTTATGAGCCGGTTCCTTGTATTTCTACTGGCTTGTACACCTTATCTTACAGGAGTTGGTAAAAGCTAGGCTGCAAGACTCAACTCTGAGTTATTGCTTTCTGTCAGGCTGATTAGGGATATGGGTATATGTATTTGGAGAGAGATGAATAAACCTGAACAGATGTAGTTGCTACTATGTATCTAAGTTTAAAGCAAAGGGCCTTGACAATTTACTGATTTACTGAGAGCAATCCCAGACATAAATAAGTATCTACAGCCTTAGTGCTGTGGGATATTAAAAAAATGCATTTACCATATGATTTAAAATCCCAGTTTTAGTGAACCACCACTCTAGAGCTAAAAATGCCGCACAGAGAGTGAACACTGGGAAAATGTAAATGGAGATGAACAGAGCAGAGTGGTTTGACATGGAAATGGAAACACTGTGTTTAAGGCACAACACTTTCAAGTCTCTCTTTGTCTGCTTGCCTGTAACTCAGAGGAGCCATGTAGCAATGAGACAGAATCGAGCTCTATACACAGGTTAATTTCATCAACCCTGCATGCTCCAGGGAGAGAACTGGAGCCTGGGGGCGCTCCAGACACAAGCCATGGATCCCTTGAAGAAAGTTGTGAGACAGAAGGTGAGAGAAAGAGAGTGGAAGGGTGAGAGAGAGAGTGAGAGATCAAATACAGGTGAGCTTGCTCCCTCAGGAGTACCAGATGGCCTGCACTACCCCCTGCATTTGTGCACTTAACTGCTTCACTGTGTCACCAGAACAATGGTCATTCACAAGCGAGCTCACATACATAACTCCTCCTTTCTACATAAACATAAAGCCATCGTACATTATTAAAGCAGGTCGGGTGCACATAATCTTTTCTGACTGGGACAAACGTACCACATTGATATCTATGTATTTATTACAGCAATAGAGCAATATAAGGGTGAGGCACAGAGAGATATCGGCTTACCCGAGGCTGAGAGGGAAATTTAAGATAAAGGATATTTAATATCCAGTTCACATTGCCAAGGCTAAGCCTTTAATAGCACAAGGGGTTTCCATGCAGGTAATGCCTTTGTCTAAACACACTTCTACGGACTTTAACTGCAGTCGAGCAAAACGTGCGGGTCACTGATAAATGTGCCATAATGGCTTGACATGGGAGATTGCCCATTTGTCCTGTCAGGTTATTAATGCATCTGGGCACTTCCTCCAAAGGTGTTATCTACCACTTAAAAAAAGAGGCAATATGTAATTAATTTACTATGTCTCTCACTTTTGCCTCTCCTCTACAGTGTTCTTACATTTTGTCACATTGCATTATTATCAAATGACGTGCACTATGGCTGGCAATAATCATGAAGACAAATATGCATTTATATTATTGGGAGTAACATTAGGCTGGTGACTTGCATTTCAGGGAACATCACTGTTGCTTATTTTGTGTCTAAATGATAATGAGCACTGTAATGATAACCTATATCATTTAGAGTGAAATATGAATCTAAAACACTGCCTGCCATTTAGAGAGGAGAATTGTGCTGTGGAGATCATTCAGGTGTCTTCCGAGTTCATTGGAAAAGCAGGTTGGAAAGGGAGATGAACATTTGAGGTTTCTTCAAGTGGTTAAAGATTGTTGTCCTAATCACGAGCCGGCTGATGCATTATTTAACGATCCAACATACATCGCCAGGGCTGTATATGAGGAAAATAATTTATGACAAGATTTCTTTTTTCCCCAACTTTAAATCAAACTTCAGTAAACGTGCCCTCGCTATCTATTTTACATGAGGCCTTGGTGGAAACAAGTAGCATGCAGGAGTCTGTTATTCAGAAAGTGTTCCGACCGTATGAGGTCTAAAACAAAATCACAGCCAAGAACAAGGAGGTGCTCGGAGTTAGCTCACCTTGGGTAATGCAGGAGGAAAGGCAGAAGAGAGAAAACAATGCGTGATAGCCCTCAAAATCACTATTGAAAGAAGTCCATTGTCAAGAACTTATAAAGGGCATCTCTTTAAATAAATAAATAATATGACCTAGAGAGGAAAAGAGAGACTGGATTAACAGGATTTTAAACAGAATTGGTTTTGTGCATTTACTGAAAACTTGGTTTTACATTTACACATTTTGGACAATTTTATCCACAGTGACTTATATTTTAGGTATACATTTTATCAGTCCGTGCAATCTCTGGATATCGAACCCATGACCATGTTGCTAGAGCTATGTGCTACTAGTTGAGCTACAGAAATATATACACAGTATACACAGTAAACAGTTGAAGTGATAGTCACCTCTGTTTAGCTCCTGTCCTCATGACAATAGCAGCAGGACAAACTTTAATGAGCACTGGGCAGACCTGTAGCTATTCATCATCAAGTGTGCTGAGAAACACTGCTGCTTAAAAGCACTAGCTGACCAGGCCCTTCAGATGAGGAGAGCTGCCATAACCAAATTTATATCCTATTACCCATTGAAATGTGACCCCATAATGACATCACTGAAATTCAATCAAAGCCTTGATTCAGTATTACTTAAGCTGAACTAGTGTCCTTCCTGATGTAAAATTAGTAAATTGAATATGGTTTGTTGTTTATGTTACAGTAGGCCCAAGACACAGTTTGATTTAGAGCATTTTGATTTTCAGAAAGCCTAATTTTCCATAGCACGTCTGAAGAGGAAAAATAGTCTGAGAAGTTGGCAGAATTTTACCATTGATTGTGGTTTATGTAATTACTATCTATCTGTATTTGTCTACTCAAGCTTGAGGGTCATGGATTACGTTTCAATGTAACCAGTAAACACAGCTAAAAGCCATTGAGAGTGGTGAGGGGTGCGGCAGGAGACGTTTTTTGTTGTTGTGTTATTGACACTATGAGGGCTCTCTAACTGCTAGTATTGAGAATGACTGACACATTCATAATTTCCCCATTATGTACTTGACTCATCTTCTCTAATGCTGATCTCAAAAACAACAGACTCAATGGACTCATAGCCACTTAGATGTTGGTCAATACCTGGCCTATTTTTTGATTGACGGAGAGAAAGACAATGTTCTATGCGATGTTGTTCAACAGCCAAGCTTGCTTAAGCAAGACAACATTTTGCCATTCTTGCTGTTTGTATTTTTTACAATGAGAGATCTGACTGGAAATACAGAAATGTCACAAGATTTGAGGCTGCACTGCTGGCATGAGCACCAAGGCTCAATGTATTACAGCACCTGTGCTATCCACTAAGCCTTGGCATTTAGTGTGTTTTAAAACACATAAACAAGGCAGATGGTGGCCAATGCAGTGAAACGTGTAAACAATTCAAAGGGCCAATACAGAAAGCCAGGGGCCCCACAATAATTACAACAGGATTAAATACAATAAACTAAATGCATATAAATAAATGAAAACTGATAAACAATGCAGAAACAAAACTTATTCTTTAATGTAAGAGACCCAGAACTCTAAACTATGGCCTCATTCAATTTCAAGGTCATTGACAATAAGTCTGACAAATATGCTCATACTTAGGAGACAACAGAAAGATTGTTTATTTCTCTTCATTGCAAACTTTCATCTTACTGAACATCTGGAAACCTTTCAGTCTAAAAACTCTGATTCCAACATCAGAGCCTGTTGAATCAGACAGCAACAAAATGAATATTCTTCACCTGTCTGCTAATGTTGACTCCTCTTGTTTATATTTCACAGTGGGGGGAGAAAAAGAAAACCATGTATTTACTTTTAATTGAAAGGAAATTAAAGATGCATCCACATCTGCGGATGACAAAGGCGTATCTCAGGGCTTGGGAGCGATGATAGCTTTTGTTTAAGATGGATTTCATAAACAACCCCTCCCACACTGATAATAATAAATAAAAAAGAAGTCTTGGACGTTTCTCCAAATACAATTACCTCTGCATCACCTGATTCAATCAAATGAATTTGCATTCTGTTTGCATCCAATGTTCCGTAGCCCTGTAAACAAGACAGTGGGAATAAATCTGATGTGTTCTCATGGTTCTGCCTGCGCCCCATTCGCTACACTTTATTTGGAATATTTGAATTCTCATAAATCCGTAAAAGCACCATATGTGGGTGAAATTAAAAATCTTTTTGATGGAGTACAAAAAGCATCTTTGTGATGACAAGAGAAAGATGCTATATGTCATGGATTATTGTAATTGTGCTTTCAAAGAGCTTTTTTGACAGATGTGGACACTATGAACTTGTATAGTAGTATCATTGTATAGAAATTAACTGTGTAGAATTTCTTCTTTTGTGCTTCACATAAAAAAACAGCATTTACATTTGGAATGACAAGAGAGTGAATAAATATTAAATTTTTTCTTTTGTAGGTGAACTGTTGCTTTAAAAGTGACTGGATTAAATGGGAGATACTTAAACAATTCCCTGTCAGGAACATAATATTATATCTACATTATGACACATTTAACCAAGTGCACTGTTCTGTAGACACAAAACCACACACTTAAATGCACACAATCAGCCGCAACCACCTCACTACTGGAGATGCACAGGAATAAGTCCATTGTTCTGTCAAATATAAAGCTCTAATCTATCTGTCTTTCTCTCCCACCACCTACTCTCTGAGTCCAGGCTCATTTTCACATGTCTTCATACCCATATGAACACACAGAGGTGGGGGTCAGCTAAGCAAAAGACTCCTTTTACATCACCAACATCATAAAGGACACAGATCCATCTAAATGTGTGCATTTACTGATCTATGCGCTCCGCTGGGAGACATTAAAATGAGGAATAATATTGTAAAGATAATGAAGGGAGAGATTTGAATATGCAAATATTTCCTTTGGACACATGAATGCTAAGAATTCTTCAACAACATAGCGGCCTGTCGAAAACATCCTGGCAAAAACCAATGAGGAGTGGCCTACACATCTCAATAGACTAGCCCCAGCTAACAGAGAACAATTTCAGAACTTTGGCTAATGTTTTCTAAAGGTTCTCTCAAAGTTATCAAAAAATGTTCTTAAGGTAATGTTAGTACCATGTTTAATGTTATATTATATATCAAAAATGTATACATTTTTTGTATACAAATGTATACAAATTTTAAAAATGTTTTAAAAACAGAATTTAAAAAGTTTGAATAATGTTCTTAAAAGCAAACAGTAATGTTAATAGAGCATCTAACAACAAATTTATGTTTTGAACGTTTGTAGAACATTTTTATTATTTGAAATGTTAGGGAACAGTTATTACAATCTAAAATTGCTAGCTGGAGCGTTTTCATGCTTGTTTAGGTTGGTTTGTGCTAGTAAATGTTTGCTTGGTAGCAGACCAGCTGGTTGACCAAGGAAGTTTTACTGGTTTAGCTAGCTAAGTTGCTTGAGGGTAAACACCAGCATCCCATGATAAAAAACAGAATCCAAGACAAACGTACAGTATGCTAGCTTAATGCTGTTGTTTCCATCAGCGCAGTGCTACCTGAAGTCAACACTATCGAAGCATGCTAGCAGAACAGATAAACAGACAGCTTCACAAACTTGAGGTTGGTTTGAGTTCCTTTAATTGCAGGCCAACCACTGTGTGTTGGAATAACAATTACGAAGACTATTACAAAGACTATTTATTTTAATCGATATGCCCTTTCTTACTATGAAAAAACAATTATCCCAAGAATTGCATGCCTCTCTCATGCACAGTGTGCGATTGAAATATAAAGGGTCCTGTGTAAAATGAGCAAGAACAATCATATTTTTGCCCAAAAACTTTTTCTGTGGCAATTTTTATATCAATGAACAATAATTTGGACATTAAAACCACTCAACTTACTAATATAATATCATTTTTTGAGGTTTTGCTGGATCAATAGGGTATTTAAAGCAATGATACATAATAAGTGCCAGTAAAGAAGGGAATGATTTCATGTTAAGTGCATATTACATTCATGGGGTGCTGCATTATTTGATGTGTGAATATTTCTTATAGATGTGTTATATGGAGAGAACTGTTTTACAGTTCTGAAGTTTAGCTTTTCATATAAATAAGTGGTGTAATTACTCCTAAATGGAGATTCTAAAATGACCACAGGGCTTTTTACAAGTGTCCAAAGAATTCATCACTGTTCTCTCTCATTGTAATGCTCAGTCTACTGTAGCAGTGGGCTTGTTTTAGTCTATGCCAGTGGATGTTTCTAGGTCTCCAACAATTTTTGTCTGTCTGTTTCTCCTCTTAGATATTTAATTAGGTCAGCAAAAATGGGAAAATGTGTCAACTTATGACTCAAGCAATGACAAATCCTTAACACGTTTCTCTGTGGAATAAATTATACATAGGCTTTGAAAATAAAAAGATAAATAAATGCACCAACTATGACGGAATAGAAATAGGCCTCTTCTCTCACTTGTAACTTTTTCCCCTTCATGTCTCAGTATCTTATTTACAGACATATTAATTTATTTAAGTTGAAATAGAAAAGCCCACACAGTAGAACATAAAAGCAATCAGATGCTGTGAATGTGCCCCTATTAAATAAACTCGAAACCCATCAGTGAGAACCAGCTCAGTACATCAGCAATTTTCTGAGGCATTGGGAGAAGGGGCAAGCTGAAGTTACTATATTTATTTATTTATTTATTTTAGGAATAGTTTAGGAATATGTTATATGTTTTGTATCTACAATGAAGAATTAAAATTAAATTTAAACAATACATATATACTGGATTGGAGTTGGTATTTTTGTGTATGGGAGGATGAAACTGGATTGGATTTGAACTGAATGCAGGCCAGTTGCCTGTTTTCTTGCCTCCTGGAGATGCAAATGTCAGCTTTGAGCAGTTTGTGGACTCCCTGCTAAGTGCTTGGCCCGTATCAAACCAAACTGCTTCCATCTTCTGGACTTCTGGCATTCCACACCCCTGCATCGGCCATCAACATGTCACATGACAACTCATTCTTCACAACCAATTCCATAACAGCAGATCATAAATAATCTATTTTCTTTTCTTTAGACCGCTTCTTTACAAATCATTCCAGATCCCTTAACATTTCGCTAATACTTCCATCTGATACCACATTTTTTATGGAGTTTTAAGCTTCTGTCTCCTTTACCAAACCACATGCAGGTACAGTTTAAAGAAAGATGTCAAACGTAAGCCATTGGCTAATTAAGGAACAACAATCGTTGTTCCATAATTAATTAATAAACTACTTTGGCACAATTTTAAAAAAATAAACATTGCTTTGAGACAGCATAATTTTGTCCAGGCTACTTAAAAATATCCTGTTTCACTGTAGTAACATTGTTCAAGTAACATCCTATAATTGGACTATAGATAAAGAAAGCAGGATGGAAAGCTGTGGGTTTCAATAGAATACTGTTTTTGTTCAGAACAGCAATTTTAAGTTTTTATTTTTGGAGGGTTATTGCTACTGTTACAATGCAAGGCTGCATTTACACTTGCACAAAAAATCTGATTTTTTACTCACATCTGACATGACTGTAATTTGTTACATGTGTGTAAACACACAAGATTTTTTTAGTATTCAATCTTAGCCACTTTTAAATGTGGATTTAAATCGGATACATATCCAATATCCAGACATCCGGCCTGCGTCTAAATGCACATATCCGATTCACCTTGGCTATAACGTCACTGTTCCATGACGGATTGCGTTGAACGTCATCATTTCACACATGTAATGAACCTGGCTGCAATGCCAGCACTAAATAAAGAGTATTAAAGCCAAATATAAGGATGCTATAAGGATATATGGAGTTGTCATGTCACCGATGTTGAAAGCATTAAAGCTGTCTTTATGATGGCAGCATTAAAAAATGCTTTCACTTTTTTGTGTAATTAATTGCTGTTGGAGGTGCTTTTTCCAACTTTTGAACAGATGAATTTAGCTAAAGTCCATCCACAATTTGAGGGGAAATCATGGCGCTCATATTAATTAATGACTGGAATCTTTGTGGCCGGGAGATTAATGTAAACGTGCGCAGCAGATACAAGGCATAAGTATAAACAGGCGAGACAAAACATTGGATATGGACTTAAGATTGGATCTGAGCATTAAGACAAGCAGTGTAAATGCAGCCTAAATTACCTTTGGGGATTTACAGTGTGTGATGTGCCAGGCCTATCTTAAGAGAATTACAGGTGGGACAAACTAATCCCCTTCAAACAGGATGTGACAGAAGCAAAGGCATGGAACATTGGGATGATGTCACCGATTCAAAGTTTGGATTAAGAACACCCCCTTTTCTGTGGCCTTTCCTTTCAAAACTAGAGGCCATGACAATGATCATGCTTTCTCAAAATATCTGTCAGATTGAAGGGATGTAAGATTACATTTAGGGCAAATATGTGTCCCTGTTATCCTACCAGAGCACAATTTACTGGAGCAACACTGGAGGTGACACGAAGAGGAGTGAGAAGAGGAGCTGAGGGAGGAAAATACAGATAAAAAAAGTATGAGGAGGGGTTAAAAAGTTGAAACAGAGACAAGGCCAGCTGATAGTGAAGTAGAGGAAACTTGATAAAAGCAGAAACTGGGGGGGGGAAATGAGACAGTAGAAATTCGGTAGGGAGGGTGGGTGCTTTGTATTCGGCAACTCATTATCCTAGAATCAAACCACTTCTTTTCTCTTACACTTGCTTTTCCTCTGTCTTTTTTGTTTACGCTCTTTCTTCCCTTTTTGTTACTTATTTATGAGGAGCTAGAAAGAATCTGCAGAGCTTTGCATTTCACTTTCGGTTTATGTCTAATTTAGTAAACATCCTCATACAAGTCTGACCTGTCAACATCCCCTCAACTTTGATTTAGATTGTGGCTTTACATTGTAGGGACTGGGTAAAATAAGAGATGTTTTGATCTAGTTAGCTTATGTCTCAGGTATGGATCTTATTTTAGTCTCTAAGAGATATAAAGTTGCTAACTGCATCACAGTGTTGTGGTGATGGTTCTGCTGTCATGCTACATTTTCTTCATTTCTCATTACCTGCTAATGTGGACAGGGGCCAAAACCACTAACCAACCCTCTACCCACCTAACACTACTCTCTCTCTCTCTCTCTCTCTCTCTCTCTCTTTGGCCCTGCTGATGGGCTAAATGGTCTGACTGCTAACAAAAGGAGAAAGAGAGAGAGATTAAATATATTTTGACTGTTTCATGGAAAAACAATCTGACACAAAGTAATATTCATCTCCAATGAATCCAATATTCTTTTTGGAATGATATTAGATGGTATCTATTCTATCTTCCATTGTGTTCCCATCTGCCCTTTTCAAGGATCTAAATTATGTGCATTAGTACGTAAATGGGCTAATGCCGGTCTGTATTTAGCAGGCTACATGCCGTGAATATATTCTCTGCTTCAAGAAGTAATTGGTAATTACAGTGGTCATTTAGGCAATCACTGTCTCTCCCAGATTCATGTCATTCTTAAAAATAACTAGCTCTTAACCTTTGACAGAATTCTACAGAAACTGTTCATCATCGCCCCCGCTTTGATTAATTTTGTGCATACACTTTCTCACTCTCACACGAGTGCGATTGCACATGCAAGCAAAATGTGCACACACACACACAGAACTGTATCGATAATAGTGGTGTTTTAGCATTTGTTAACAGTGACAGTTTGCCTCTCTCATCAGAACAGGAGAAAGACGGGGTGAGGTGGGGGCAGTTAAATGTAAGGTACTGCACTGTTCTAAAATGATTAGTTCCATTTATAAACAATTAGACAACAGGACACACAGGGCATTTAGCCTTATCATCCCTTTCTAATCTCTCTTCCTTCTATCTCTCTCTTTCTTTCTCCCTGCTCTGCCATGAACAAATTCAGTTCTTTAACTGTGATAATCTTTTGTCTGCCTGCTGCCGTTTTTCGCTTTCTTTGTTTATACAGTCTTATTCACACATTATTCATTTCCACGCACAATAAAACGCTGCACAGAAGAACTTTCAGTCTGCAGATACAGACTTTGAAAAATAACAAGTTCCACAGCTTTAGCTCCAAAACATTCCCCTTCATAGCGCTTAAGATCTCCATTATGTTGTCTAAGGCACTAAAAGACCTTCTCCTGTGTCTTCACCCCATCAAATATGATATCAGTTTATGTTTTTTTGCAAAACCTGACAAGAAGAGAGAAAGCCTTTTAATATCATGTCAAAACGGAGCTGCTGTTGATAGAACATGAAATGTTTAAAAAAATGTAAACGTGGCCTGAAAAACAGGTAGGAAATCAAAAGCTTTTGATGATGTTTTCATTACAATTCCTGTTAAAAGCCAGGAGTCAATATTGTGACGTGTATGCGCTGTATGAGTGTGTCTGTTGTGTACATGACAGGCAAGATTTTCTGGCTTTGTGGATTACAGTGTAAAGTGTGGCTAGATAAAGAATAAAACATTTCCAAAAAATCAAATATTTGAAAATCAAACAAAAAGGGTTAATATAATTTAACAGCCTTCCAGAATACTGAACCTTAAAATATGATTTGCACTCCTTATAATTTCTTGCTCTTGCAACGTTTGACTTCGCTCAAATGGAGAAATGAAATGAAATTAAGTCAAAGAATGGTCCCTGTAATATTAATGAGAGTTTGTATGGTGTAATTTAAGTCTCCCTTTATGCCTGAGTTGCAAAGCCTGAATTATCTATTCAAAGGGATGCAAAGTTTTACTGTAGTGAAAGTTTAAAGAATGTCTTTCTGTCGCTGCTAGGGCTGAATAGTGCTTAAAACAGAGGTTAGTCTATGAGGATCTTTTCAGTACAGGATGCCCCTTTTATTACTATCCTTTGGCCAGTATGTCCTCCTCCAAATCCTAATATTAAACCTTATGAAAGAGAAAAAAGTACCAGCTTCAGTCGAGCATGAAAATTGAACCATTACAAATAGAACAATACATCTGTCTGCTAGAATGAGGGCTGTCTGAAGTACTTCATCCATGACAGCCATAGCATAGCCAGTAAAATGCAGTTGCTGTAGGTGAGTGATGTGCGATCTGCTTTAAATATACTTATAGGCCTCAATAACGATCATTGTCCCTGCAGATATGCATTAAAGCTTCGCATTGGCGTAGAACAATGGCTAAAAAACAAAGGAAAACAAATGTGAACACATAAAGGTTTATGAATATGGCTATTAGTGCTAGAAATAATACAATCAATATACTGTATAACCCAATATACAAACTAAAAAGAGGGTTTAATTAAATTACTGAACTATACACGGTTTCTCAGGAAACCTGCAGCTCAGCAAACATCTGATGCTTTTTAATATATCAAAGCTTAAAAGCACATATACAGCAATTAAGAGTACATGAATCAAATGTGTTTTTATTCTCCCTGGGGATTTGTTTTAGCTCTGTTTTCTTTGATTGTATTCCCAGTAAAGCACTCCAATTGTTTGTAGAATCAAGCTGCAGGGACTGCATATATTTGTGTGTGTGCTCTCTATAGCCAGCATCAACATTAATTTCCATGTGTGTCTGTCTGTGAATATGCACGCATCCCGACGCAAGTCTCTGCATGTGTGTGGGCCCATGCGTTCACTGCCAAGCGTAAGTGTGTATTCACGATAATTCAGATCACCACTCATGCATGTTCCCGCTGACACACACTTCCACCCAATTCCGGTCTTGTAGGCATTATGGATAAGAAGCCGTGCTCCAACAGCACTCCAAGCTGAGCTCTGACTCCACTGCAAACTTCTAGATTTTATCAAGATTTCCTGCTGAGCACCGATATATTAGCGTGGCAAACATATCTGCCAATTCAAACTTCCATCAAAAGCGTATCGACAGTGCAGCCGAAACAGCATTTCCATGCTCTTCGTTTTCTGAATTGCTAAAATCAGCTTGGCAAAAGAAACGGCACCATAAAATTCAGCTGTGGTTTTCTTTCAGCCAAAGCGCTTTTCTTTTGTTGTGAAAAAGGAAAAAGGTGGTAGTGGTGGAGGGGGTGTGGAGAGAAAAGACTAGGTCTTAGCTGCACAAGAATATGGGGAATGCATGGGTCCATCTGGCATCCAAAGAGAAGGCTTTGTCAGGATCCATCCAAGAGACACTGCTGCAGAAGGGTCCTTTCCCCAGCACCTGCAAAATACCTCTGATCTGAGCCAGGCGACGTCCGGTCACCCGCCTGCATCTTTAGTATTGTTTTTCATAACCTGGCCTACCCTATGGTTTTTAGAAATGCCTGATCCCAGAAAGTACAGACAGATAAATGGCGGTGCAAATAAGGAATGAATGTTAAGAAAATGTGAAGGGAGAGAGGGATGTAGGTAAAACACACACACACGCTAGCTGACCATTAAATTAGTTTAATGTAGACCATTTCACAGATGTTTTTTTATGAAAATGAGAATTAGGTTATGCTTTAAGCGCAGTGACGATAAATCCTTTCTAAGCTTAATTATGTTGTTATAAAATTGTGCCCTGCACATACAACTTTTAAAGTGTATTAAATATTGCAATATTTAAAAAATACTATAAGCTGTCTATATAATTAGGATTCAGTGAGTAATTGCATGAGAGTGCCAGAGGTAAAGATGAACTTAATTCTCATGTAACCTTCACCTTAAACACAGACAGCATAGTAAATCTATAATGAAACTATTCAGAAAGCACTGTACTATATCTATTACACCATAAGATGGAATTCATTTTACAAAGTCCATTTACACAAACCAGACTGTGCTGTTATTAATCAGCTATAATGGAGAAAAGAGCATTCGATACACATTTAAAAACACAGAGCCATAGCCAAGATCTAATCCAAATACATTACTACCTTTCCCTCAATGAGGCCTTTAAACTATTTAAATTGATCAGGCACAGATGTAAAGAACCTTCTTATGAAACATTTGTATTTTGTAATTTCTTTATCACTTCTATGTGAAGCACTTTGAATATGCGCTATATAAATAAACGTACCTAAAAATTGCCTAAAAAGTGAATGTGTGTGTGTGTTTGAGAGAGAGAGGGAGACTTGTAATTTTAAATCTGTGGACAGAGGCAGCACAATGCATGGACGTCACTATCATCATTATCAGGTGTTACAATTCACTTGGGTCAAGCTGGCCACCTGACCCTCACAGGGCCACGGCTATGGATGAGACACACAGTGTTGAAGTGGAACATGGTGGGTAAGATGAGCCACTTTGGGAGAAGCATGAGACAGGGCCTGGACAGAATAGCACAGAGAGAAGCTAAGTGGTAATAGAGCCTTATTATCAGGTCACCACAGACCCCCACAGTGGAAGATAATAACAGTAAAGCTCAGTGGTACTCACACTTTCACCTCCCTTCACTGTCTCATATCAGTTCCTTAGAGTCATCACTTAAAACACACAGCACTGGTCCAACTCACTGCATTGCTTCTGTCTGAACAAACTCTGTTCTCGTTCCCTTTACTTTTCAGACCTTCTCTTGCGCTGAAGGTTTTTTTGGTTTATCTCTTTGGCACACTGTCTTGTTTCCTCTCTCATTACAGATTAAGGCAGGTTGCGTTTCTGTTTCTACTAATGTTTGGGAGAGTACAACATAGTCCATCTGAGGGAGGACAGCTTCATTTCTAACACAATCTCACATGTTTGAATCTCAGCTTTAGGAAGGATGGTAGAGACGTCAATGTCCTGACAAGTCTACACCATTAGAGCCCACGCTTAACTTCTGAGAAGCTGATTAGAGCGCTGCTGTGCCAGCCACAATCCATCACTTCCAGTAAAGAAGCTTCTTATCCATCTAACCAAGAGACTGCCTCCAGTGTACCCTGGGGAGGAGAAGGAAAGATAAAGCAGTCCCTTATCAAATCCTGAACTAAATATCCCTCGCTTCAAATGGCTAGCAAATCTGGGATGACTGGCTGTACCATAAAATGGAGCTCGGCTTTGGTCTTGGCATGCACCCGGACGTTTTGCTGATGGCCTTGTTGATAAAGGACACAGAGCACCCACAGACTCAGCATCCAACTGGAGCTTCTCTGAGGACCCCACACATCCCTGGCATGTGGGCAGAGATAAAGCTTGCACCAGGCCTCGAAAGTTGCAGTCCAAAGTTTTGCCCGAAGAAAAGAGAAAGGAAAATAAGAAAGTTTAAGCTTGTTTAGCTCCCCCTCCCCAAAAGACAAGCAGTCATGCCATCTGTGAAGATCCTCTCTCCAGCCATGGCCACTACCCTAGAAAGAGGGAGTGGAGAGAGGAGGGGAACCCAAGCGAGATATAAAATGGAAAACATGTATTTATACAGTACAGAGAAAATAGCTGCAGAGCAGACGTGCAGGTACAAGGTAGGCATGTGCCCCTGAAACATCAAACATCTCTCTGGATCTGGATCTCTGTTGCCCTCGTACTCCTGGCAGAACAACTGAGGACGTTAACCCCCCCTTCTGTTCGCCTTTGATTTGGCGAGAACAGAATGGAGGCTCTCTCGTCTTTTTGCACATTAAAGACCACACTTAAAAAACAGACACGATTTCTGACACTGTCACAGGTTGTGTGTGCTTTGAAGGGTGGCTTCCTTTGACCAAAAAGAACCCCAGTTTGTCATATAGCAATGATCAATGTTTTTTATTCCTATTCCCTGGGAAAATCTGCCAGAGCTTATACATGGAAGCCAATGCATGAACTTTCAATCAGGGATTAGCCGGATTTTCCAATGTGGATCTTCTTTTGTGAATTTGGCCAGCATCGCCTCTGTTGTTGGCAAGGGAAACGTAAATAGAAAATGATCCCTGGGCCAACGGGATTGCCTTGCCTATTTCAAAGGAAAAGTTGAAAAAAAAGGCCACTTAGTCCTCTACACCAATGTGATGCTGCATCAGACCAAAGTGGCGTTTACATGACAGACCACCAAAAAAGTCCTTTTCCAAGTGAGCAGCATATTGCTGCAGCACTCTTTGGTCTGTTCAGCCAAATGAAGGGGAAGATGCAACATGACTGAAAAAGAAAAGAGCAACAAAAATGACTGAAGATAGAATGAAAGAGCCAATAACTAAATGATCAGTTTTTGGGCCCTCTTGGTTTAATTCACTCTGCACAAATTTACTGCCTTCAGAAGTTCATTTAGCCTAATCTAGATGCTGATCCTAGTTTGCATGCTATCTTGTGGGATAAAGCACAGTATATATGTGTAACTTACACTCAGTGATGGAGGTTTCTGCATGGCTGCCAGCCACTGTACCCAAATATTCTCAGATCAAAAAAAAAGAGCATCTGTTTGCATGTGTAAAAAAAGAATGAGGCATTTTCTAACCTACACAATAGATGTCCGGGAAGACCTACTGTCCACTCAAGCTGAATTTTTATCTCCCTAAAAACAATGAGCAAATACGCCACCGATGTGAGCTTTGTTTGTTCTTTAAATGTCAACTTTGAAATCCACTACATTGTCCACTGCCACAGCTGGGTGCATGCAGCAAATTAGATGCATATATGCCAACAAAATGTTACTAGAATTTAGCTTTATTAACTCTCCAAAAACTGTGACAGTTATAGTACAGTTTTTTCCAAATATTTAACATTTTTTCTTCATCACAATTTATTTATTCATATGTTAATCAATGCCCCTTACTTCGTCGACAGCCTTGCTTGTGCTATTCACACCGAACACTAACATAATGCCACACCCACATACACACATTAGACTGTCTGTAAAAGGATAAATTCATGTTTTCAGCCCCCTGCAGCGAGAGGCTATTCAGCAGGTACAGAGTCCCCACACTGTACACGACAGGTTAAACAGGAGAAAACTGTGCTTGTGTGTCTATGTGTGTTGTTTTCATAAACATGCAGGATATGGTATTAAAAACAAATCACCAGCCAGTGTAAAATGGAAACAAAAATAGGGGGAAAAAAGTCTGTTCACTCAATTGTTTGAGAGGAGGTACACTTAAAAATATCATGCTTCACTGCTTGCTCAGTTTACTTATTTTAGGGCAGCTAAAATAAGCTAATGCAGGATAGTCTTGTCACTTAATTTTACTGCATGCAAATCATTTAACTTTTTAAAACAGAAAGTTAAAACAGAAGTTTACTCATCTATTCATGTTGGATCACTTGAATTATTTTTGATTTTGTTAACATAATATTAATAAAACTGGGCAGGGGATTATATTGTGTTTTGCTCAATTCAGTTTGGTTCCCACTAGACAAGGTACTTCAGTAGAGTTCACACTATAATTTTATGTTAAGAAACCCCATTTTCAGCATGTGCAGAACCACTGTCCACAGCTGAATTAAGTTAAGCCAAAGAATCCTACCCTCAGCATGAGGAGAGGAAAACTTGCTGTCTTAGTTTATTTCCTCACTTATTCATGTCCTTTATTGTTCTTTAAGTTCTTTTTCTTCACTCCAGTCCGTGTCTAACAAAGCTTTTTCTTTGTTTTTGTTTCTTTGTTTTGCAGTGTCTCTTAAGGTGCTTGTTCTCTACAGCCCTGAGCAGCACTGTTTGCCGCTTGTTTGGATGATTAGCACGGGGGCCGCTGTGTGCTGTGAGTGTGTATCTGTTCCTGGGCTCCTTGGGGCCCTGGGGGCAACACGCTCAGCGTAAAATGGCCTTCCACTCTGCCCACCTATCTTTCCCAAGATGAGGCCGCAGCCTCCATGTGGAAAAACCATGTCCCCGGGCACTTGGTGAGGAGGGGTAAGGATTAGGTGTTCCACCTGAAAAGCACACTAAATTAAGTCTTCAGTGTTTATTTTTATACTTTGTATTGTAAATTAAAATGGTGGAAATTCATCTTTGTTGTACTTTATTCCTTCACATTCTTTAAAATCTGATTGTTTTACGTGTGAGGGAGTGTAGCTCTTAGAACAACTATGAGGGGGAAAGTAATCACCGTACACACACACAAAAGGATTCCAAATTATATGAAATTAAAAAAGTGCAGAGGGTTAACGGTTATATACACAGAAGAGAATGTATTCTTTCTAAATGCTCTTCACCGGCACATTTTCAGAGAACTTGAACTAGTATTGCGCTAATCTGATAATGAAAGACTATTTCATTGTAAACAACAGTGCAGATATCTCAAGATGTTCCACTGCTCTTATTTCAAGTGTCACACAGAAAAATCACACCAGTCTTTAATCAATGCTCTCCAGCAAAAAGTGACATCACCAAACTCTTAATTTTAATTTCCTGCCTGAGTGTAGAGTTAAAGCAACATTTCTTTTTCAAACACTCTCTGTCCATTCACCCTCCTCTTATATTATGTAACTAATCAAATAAATCAATAACACATTTCTTATGAATAAATGACTACAGGTTACATATGGCTAATCCTCCATCCAAACTCTGATAGTTGAATTTCTTTTTGTACAAGTTCAAGACACAGAAGCAGAAGCTGTTTTTCTCTGAAAACAGCATGAGGACAATCCCAGAAAGAGAATAAGGTAAATTAGGTAAGATAAATTCAATGAGTCACTGCAATTTAAAAAAAACAAAAAAATTATTGTTTCCCCACACGTGACGTGAATTTGTAGGCCAACAAAAAAGGCTAATTCACCATGGGTTCACTCAGGAATGTTCTATGGGTTTTTAGAATGGCTGTGTTGGATTTATGAGAAAAAGAGTTTTGTGGTTGACATTAATTGAAGAGTTTTTCTCATTCGTTTTATTCTACAACAGTAATTAAACACAGTCGTACATCAAAGGCAATTTTGGAGCCACTGAGTTTTTAGAAATGAATTTCGCTAACAAGATGCTATATAAGGACTATAGGGATGTCCAATTCATCAAGCAGATAAGCTCATGCTCTTTGTGGGAGTTGTAGTACTCTGTATGCGTTAGCAGCATACATAAAATAAAAAAGCACACGATTCACATTTGAGGTTTAATGTGTGTGTAATTTGAGAACAAAACATGAACAGAACAAGCCATTTCAAGTCAAGCAAAATCCAAAACCATTTTTCAAAAAACTGTAGAAAATTCCAAAGGAAATCCATGGTTTGAAAATGCAAATTATCTTTTGGGTTTTTAGACAACAACCTGAACTGCTGTACTGTGATTCATAATTCATATTTTGCATAAGTGAAGATTATAAGCTGCCTGTTTAAACAAGTACAATTATGATTGCAAATACGTTCACACACTAAATAAATAAAGAGATGGCTCATTGACTTGTCTAAAGTTTTTTTCATTCTCTGCCATCCCTGGAAGCTCTGGTGATAGCCTGACTGATGCCAAGCTTAGAGATATTAATGGTCTAAGTGAAGCTTAGACTAAGATTTAAACTTAAACTAAGTTGCAAACAACAAAACTCTGTCTCACTGTACAAGAAAAAGCCTCAAGAAAATTATATGAAACAGGAGCAGATATTAAACAAATATTGTTTTTACATCATGACATGCATGGAGGCGCCGCAATGCGAGATCCTTTGATGTATTCCAGTGTATTACTCTAAATGGTTTCATCAGTCTCTGACGAGTGAGAGTATATGCCATTTTATCATCTCTCGATGATGGAGTCTGAATTTTTGCCAAGGGCCTCCACAGAAGAAGAAGGGGATGCTGGGTGGGGGGTGTTTTGGGGTTAGTCAATCTTTGGCAGTGAAAGGAGGGTGAGCGAGAGGTGGAGTGGATGGATAACCTTGTCTCCTTCAACCAGACTGCTATTTTCCCAAAGTTATTTGTAAGAATGCATTGCATCAGTCTTTAAAACTCTTCATTAATCCATCCAGTCTTCTTATTATTTCTGTTATGTGCAGCAAAGTGCAGCAGAGATTGCTAAATAAAAAGAGATTTCTCGTTCAGAGGGGGAGGGAAGAAAGCACAGTGAAATGAAACCGCATTCATTGAACCTTAAAATGTTTTGATGGCTTTTCAGAGGCACATTATATTTACATAGGAATGTGTCATTAACGTCAACGACGAACCAGAAACTATTAAACTAATACAATGCTAAACTGAACAACCTTGAGAATTTGATTAGAGCCATTGTGAGTTTTAAAAATGCTCCATTCTTGGGTTAAAACAAAAGACTGATGCTTTCAGCTATGCTAATAATTCAGCTGTCAACTTTCATTGATGTATTTGACTGCTGCAGCTAGCATTTACATACTTTATATATAGCAGGAAGGGATGGGAGCGGGGGTCGTCTATGCAAAGAATCATAATAGAGCTTTGAAACAAACACGAAACTGTTTGTGTTTCATTTCAAATTAGCTGCTGTAATTTTCAAAAAGACTGCAGGCATTGTTTGCTTGGCAAAGTCATGCGTTTTGGAGCAGTTTTAATTCTCCTATTATTGCACTTGCCGAGACGCATTTGCTTTTTCTCTGCTCTGCCAAGTGCTTTTAAACTGCGAAGAATAATCTCTCATCTTACTGCAACTCTGCTTTAATATCATGCTCTCAATGACCTTCTTAGACTGTTTATTAACTGGTTGTTTACGTGTGTGTGTACAATTAAGTCGAACTCCAAAGTCTGTCGTTGTGTTCAAAGCACATCTGAACCTTTTCCCACAAATCCACATATTTCTCAAGTTTAGCAAGTTCCAGTTTTGTCTAATTGAAGTTTCTAATTTAAAAACACAGCTTGTCACAGTTAGCAGGCTAACATGTCCTCCCTAGATGCTATTTTAAAAACACTTAGGAAATTTAATAAATACATAACAGGATGTTCCACCACATGATAAAAAAAGGTAAAACAAGAACCCATTTGTGACTCATTATCTGTTTGAACATAATACAACCTTGGCAGAATACTTAACATTGTTTCAGTGAACTCTGGAGATATTTAACACAGTGATCTAATTAAAGTCAACATTTTGCCTAGTATCCCATTTAAGAAATCTATATGTTCTATATAATTATGAAATTATGCATTATTTAATACATAAACCCTAAAGCTCCATGTGTGGCTGTAATTTTAATGAAAAACTAAATGAATTGACTTTCTTCTTCGGTCCTGTTTAGAGACGTAATTGCAAAACAATGAAGCTTGATTATTGTTTGAACCTGTGGATGCAGAATTGAAAAAGAAATACAAATAATTTAAAATCTTGCATGATCTCTAAGTTTAAATAATTTATGAACCACACAATAAAACAACACAGGTGCAGACCATCACTTAACAGCAAACTGGAGGATAAATGTGTGTGTGTGTTCAGCAAACAAAGGTGAAAAAGAGATGAGGTGTATTATGTCTGAGAATGCATGCCTGCCAAAGATTCATGATCACCATTTTTACAGGGAATATAACACAATTTCAGTATTGTTGTCTGCTGCATTGTTGCTAAAGTAGCCCATTTAAACATGTATTGTATATTAAAATCAGCCTTTTGATGCCTTTTGATAGATAGTTTCTGTTATGAATATGTGTATACTGATTCCCGAAAGGTGAAAAAGCTGTTTGACACAATTATTTCTGAAAGGGTTCCCACTCTTACGCATGATTTAAAAGCCATTTTAAATGCCCATCACATACATTTCCTTATAGAAGACCCCAACGACACCCCTGGAAATAATAATTATGAAAATGTGGGGAATGGTGTTGGTGTACATTGCCTCTGTGGCAGACAGCGCATGTAGCACAGGCATCTGCAGGGATGCAGGGAAACCACAATCGCAGTCAGAAAGACCAGTGCTGTTTTTCCATTTATCTCTGCCCCTCATCCTTCTCTCTCATTTGATTTTTACAGGCCATGGATTTTAAGCTTGGAAAACCAAATCAACGGCAACAAACTAGTGCTGACAAAAGCAGACTGTGGGGTTGGCTCACGTCAGCTGCGTCTGGGTCCAAAGTTGCCCCCACACACCAAGCCGACCATCAACACCCGATGGCCAAGTAGCACATCTTTTTAAAATATTATTGGTACTGGAATGAGAATCGTGTTGGAATGAGAAATGCAAAAAAAAAAATGAAAAGAGCATTCTGTATGTTCCCTCGTGACTTTGTGGTTTGCTTGTTTTATAAAGTTTGTTTTTCTCGTGCACTTGTTTGCTAAGCCAAACAGCCAATCAGAAAGATACAACTCACAGACAAGCTCTGTGGCCGATTCAACATGCTGAATTGGACAAAAAAGCTGACGGGTGTGTTGTGAGCTTTACTCTATTAACAAATTTCACATCTGTCCTCAAGATTCACATTTGGGTGGCAAATAAGATTAACATAAGTTTTTTTGTTTTCTCCCTAAAAAAAAGAAGTGGAAACAGAGTCTAGTGGGAGCTTGGAGGGCATTCAGCAGCCATAAGTGTTTAAGCTGTTACAATATACTCTGAACAAGAATATGTGCAAGAGCCATTACATGAACTTTCTTGGAGTATTAAGGCAAAGCAATGGTCAGAACTGTTTCAGACTATTTTCCTAGTGACACAATGTGGTCTGACACTAAGAATCATAGGATGTAAGCCCACTTCTGGAGGGAGAGGGAATAAATCTTTAATGGCACTGCTTAAATTAACACATTATAAAATGAATGACTATGTGCAGGAGTTATGCATGCCACCTAAGGAGATATATCACTAAACTGAAATATTAAAGCACAACCCTCACCTCTGAGAAGTGAAGGATAGATACTTTAAATGTGGATGTCCAGATGTACACCATATATCCGCAATTTACTAAATAAGGCGTCCTTGCATGTGTTGTGTGCCATGAATAAACCAGTACTTATTAGACTCTGTCTGTATTTGTGTGGGTAGAAGGTCTGATTCTGATTATCATCAATCACCTTGCATCAAACACTCTGCTTTAATCAACAGAGCAACAGAGATGGACGCTCACCCATGCCTGCATCTGTCCCTCAGAGAAGCAACCAAATGTGCACATGCATGCACTCCGCTAGGTGCCCTTATTGACTTGGCCTGTGCTTGGATTCCCTTATTCTGTAAAAACACACTCCTATGGTTTGCTGGGGAGCCCTCCTGCTCTCTTATGTTCAGTTAAAAGCACAGCCTGTCGTTGTCTGAGGAGTAAATTTGTTCAGAGAATAGCGTGTATGGCTAACGGGGGGAACATTGTGTGTTTTTAATGCGCTTTCCACTGGCATCAATCATTCCATACAATTAGGCCAATTCCCACTCAATTTTCTATTTCTGAGGAGCACAATCATGCTGACAGCACACACAGCCCTCCTGAGCAAGCACACACTCACACGCTTGCACACGCTGCATGCTTGAGTAAGCACACGCACTTATGCAGACAAACATTTATTCAAAGCAGACGAAACAGGTGCCTGCACGTTAAACCGGAAGCATGGGAGGTGTTACCAGTCTTGTTGATTTTCTCATTAAAGAGAGACACACCTATGGCGCTCGCACAGTTCCTACCGTGTACTCGTGGACCTCAAGTGTCCTTTGTTTTCCGTGGCAACAAGATTAAATTAGTTGAGCGATTATAGCTTATTAACACCAAATGCTGTTAGTGTATTCTTACACTATTTTGTAAGTAAACACTTTGCGCCTGTAGCACTCTTTATTTGAAATTGCTTTGTATAGACTAGGAGGCCCGGAGCTTGCTTATAATAAAAATATAATTACGATTTAGACAACAGCCATCCAAATGTACCGCAGTCCCCAACACCCCTCCTTATTCTGACCATTTGGTGACTGCAAGTTACAAGGCACAGCAAAACCCAATAATGAACAATGAAAGAGCAATTCTCTCTCTCTCTAATTCTAACTAATAAACCCACTAGAATTAACATTCAAAATTGGCATAATGAGGTGTGGGGGTTTGGTCTCTGGTACTTCATATTGACTACTTTTGCCCTTAGCCACTCTTTGCATTTAATGCAGTACTTCAGGCCAGAGTGACTGTTACATTATTTGCGTATTTTGTAGAACTACTAGTGTAATTGGAATTAAAATTAAGCATTTTGTTGATGTTCAGTGGTGTATTATTACAAGTGTTGCTTACAAAGAGTTTGTGACGCATACACATGCACACAACAATCATTCGCAGACAGTCACACACACTATAATGGCCAAACAGAAAGTATCTCTCTCCATTACCAACTCCAATAGATATATCTAATGCAAAGTGCTTAACCTTGGGGTTATAGGAAATTTCTATGAACTGTAACTTATATATAATTTAATAGTTAGATATCTAATATGGTTTGATCCATATATTAAAGGCTGTAAGATATTTTTTTTACAGAATATACACATTTAAAACTGCAATCTGTTAAAACTTACACCAATTTCCAATGGAAAGTTTATAGAACTGATTTATAATTTAAGCGGTCTGATCTGATTTCCTAAGCAATGCCAGTTTGGCTTTATTTGACTTTAACCTACTAATGAAAAATGTGTAAAGTATCAATTATACATTTTTAAATTAAGTTTACACCACTGCTGTATTACCTCCTGTGTCACATCGTTTTGGTATCACAACACTGAGCCAAGGATGGATGGATGGATGGTGGATGGAGGGAGAAACAGAGAAGAAGGGAAAGAGCATACAGCAGCTTTAGGCCAGGGGACAGCAAGCAGGTTCAGTGAGGGAAAATAACTACTATAAATTTATTTATCTATAAATATAAATAAATCTATAAATATTTATCTATATTCTATCAATTAATTTATCATTAATCTGGCTGTCTGCGTTCCCAGCTTTCAGCTTCTTTTACATGCTGATATCCATGTCATATTTCTTTTAAGAGATTTGTTTATGCTTTTATCCTTGTCCCTAGTCCATGTACTTACTGCAATGACATCAGAGAGGCACAGAGTAGGTATGTGTGCTGACATAGAGAGAGTGAGGTAGAGAATAAGAAAGACTGTAAAGCCATTAGAAACTAGTCAAATCACATATTAACAATTGTGTTTTATTGCACAGAAAGGCAACAAAGATCCATTCAGCTTACTTCAAAGCAAAGTGTACCAATACCAGCTAATGCAAACAGCTGTAATTTCATCTTATCAGCATGTGCCTAAAACTGGCTTCATTTGCTTTACTCATAGAAGTTTAATAGAGCTTAGTGCTGTGAAATAAATCTATGCAACACCACTTTATTACATGTCAGGACTCACTTGTCTCTGCTGGCAAGTGTATTGTATTAAGCAATGATACTTATTAACTGGAAACGGACTGTGCTATTATGTTGGTTCACAAGTGTCTAATAACATCCCACCGGGGACAGCTCACTCCACTTTCACAACTAGAGTTTGTTTGGGAGCCAATGTATTACACTCCTTGCAAAATAGACCACATATGAGAGGAGAGAAAACCGAACTGATCTTTATTTAGAAAAAAACACAGATAGTGGTCTACTTTTGCTAATTGAAGAGAGAGAAACTTTCCCAAAGAGCATTTTTAATGTTTATTTGTTTCTCCCTCATTTATAGACGGATGAAACGAATATGACTTTTTTCCCCATTGCAAATTTGACTTTGTAATTCTGTCCTTGTTTTATTGCTGTAATTTACAAATTAAAAAAGTGCAGAAGTTATCGATTCATGACCATAATTGTTTAATTATTAATCAGTTTAGTGTTATATTAGCATTTGTAATATTGCAGATGCTCATGCTGAGAGGTTGAGAAGCTATAATGCAGGCTGTGGTTTGCTGCTCTGTGACATCTGTGAGATCACCACAGAATCTGTCATGCACACATGCACACACACGCGTGCACATGCTCCCTCTCTCACTTTCTGTGTAGTAATTTATTACCCCTTTCACACTCTTCAGTCAATACCATGGTCAGCAGGCACCAGTTCAATACCCTGATTATCTGATAAAATTCAGATGTTGTTGATGTATGGTTTACCCTTACAAGGATGTATTTGTCCATAACTGCAGCATCTCAGTAAACTGTACTACACAGATACACGTTCACCTGTCTTTATCAATCCACATACACTGATTTTTGTCCCATGCTATGTGCACTGTCCTGAATGGGCTAACATTGGACTACTATAGGAATCTGCTCTTGGACTGTAAAAATGTTTGTGTCATTAAGCTGCATGTCAACAATTTCAATCTTTGTTTTTGCTATTTAAAGTTTTTAAACACTAACTAAACTCAAAGTGGTCAAAAAGTGCAATGAACTTAATGCAGTTTGGAACTTTGGAAGCATATTTATTTTATTTAAAGAATTAAGCAATTAAACTTAAGTTCTTAAGTCAATTTAAAATTTGAATTTTTACAGTGTAAGGGATATCTGCTGACCAATCTCTTACCTAAAGTGACCTTATGTCACTACTTTTCTAATGATTAAAACAAATAAATGTGTTGAAAAAGGTTGATTTCCCCATCCCATATTTTCTTTTAGGCCCTGGTTCACTTCTCTCATTCTCCATATTCCTCCTTCAGTCTGTGTGAAGGACAGGACTGATTAGCATGCCGCATATTCATTTGCATACTTTTGCACACAGATCACTCTGAATGAACTGTGGCATTATTTTCTCAGATTTTCATTTTTGAAGGTGGGGGAGGAGAGGATGGAGGGTGGAGAGGTGCTGGTGGTAGAGGTGGAGGGGAGCTTTTTAAGGAACACCCCCAGAATTAATGTTTCACACCTGTGCACAGTGCAGCGTCTTTATCAATCATCACAGGTGTGCCACATTAATTGTGGGAGAGACCATTTTGGGGGTGTCCCATTTGGCAGTCAGCATGCGCTCTCAAACCTAAGCTAGTTAATATGGTTCACAGTGTTCATTTTCCTCTAATATCAATTTTTTTTCTTCTCTCTGAGGACTGCATATTGTGCACAATGCATAATATATAAATAGCAAAGTAGTGATTAGTGTAATGCTTGTTTGGCATATTTTCCCATGTGTCTGTGCATGTGTACGCACATGCTGTTATGTTATGAAGTTTTGGTAGTTACGAACCTCAAAAGTTTCCAGAACCACAGACCATCTCTCCAGAACCTTTCTTTCTCTCTCTCTCTCTCTCTCTCAGCTTCTGCAAGTATGCAGATGTGTGCATGTAGTTGTGTAGCAACTAGTCTCTTGATGCCTCCAGTAATATGTGCAAACTGTAGGGGGATGAGAGTGGAGAATTGCACACCTGCAGGCCTAAAGGCCAAATGCAGCAGACTGTCCCCCTGGTGACAAAGATTACCGCAACAAAACCCCAACCTCGGAGTCAGACCTCCAACATCCGTCCTGCCACATCCACACTCTACCACACGCGCAGTAATACAACAATACTGCAAGTCACACAGCCACAGAACAATCCTTTGCAGATTCCAGATTCCCTAAAGATTTAGGGGATTTTTGTTCTTTGATTTTTTTGTATTTGTCCAACAATGAACAATAAAAGTTCAGTGGACTGTTGCTGCTCATTCACTCGTGGCTTATTCTTTCACCTTATGCGTGATTACCCCCCAAATGGTTAAAGTACAAATAATGAGAATAAAAACAATGGGCTCATATTGCTCTCTTTAAACACAGCCTTAACTTTATTTATGGCATATTATATTAACAATTTTCCCTACCTTGATCAGCCATTTTGAACTTAGCAATTGACCTTTTGTGGCATCATTAAAAATGACTCATATCAAAGCCCTAAAATGTAAAAGCTATAGCATGTCAATGCACACACCGAGACAGGCATAGAAACACAAACACACACACACACACACACTAGAGGGATAATAGCTTTACCTACGCTAAATTGTCTCCTTCTTTTGGACGGCTGTGGCGACCTACAGTCTCCCCAGCTCACCCTTTGACAAAGGGGGTCATCGCTATGCAGGGGAAAATGAAACCCACTAGATACTGTTTGATTGGATTTGCCTTTGCCTGGTTTTGAGATCATTACAGAAATTCATTTGAAGTGTGGCAGAAAATGAAACTCGCCTGTTTAATTATTTTTTTTTAATCTGCGTTTTACCCCTTTTTCTTTGGTGCCATTTTTAAATCATCTGAAATATTAAAGACCCAACACTATCCTTAAAATGCATCTGTGATGGGCTGACATACCACCCTGCCACCCACCCCCACCCCCGCTGTCTGAGGGAATAAAACATATTTAATGACTCCGCCATCATTCTGTTCTCTCAAAGTTATATTTTCCCCCAACCATCTCTCACTTTCACACTCTATCTTTCTCTCACTCATAAAAGACATAGAATGACAGAGGGAGAGAGTGAGGAAGAGAGACTTCCAAACCAAATGTGCTTATTCCAACACTTCAATAAATTGAGAGGAAAATCATTAAAGTTAATCAGACCAACCACATTGTGGTTAAGACATGTTGGCTGGATTATGGACTAGTTGGATACATTAGTTGGATGAAAACCAATTCTTTCATTTCAATTCTGGGTTCCTCAACCAACTAAAATTAATAAGGAGCTAATGCTGCTTGGAGAGAGTTCTTTATTTTTCCTGCAAGCTCTTACTTCCTATTTAATCTGACATGGAGACAGACTATATATGAAGAACCCACAGTGGGAAACCTGTGGGTAACTTGTGTGTTAACGATGACCTTTAATAAAGATTACATGAGCAGTTATCACAAAACACAGCAGCCTTTCAATAGCTTTATGCTTTATATCTAAAAAAAATAACCAAGGCTGCTATTGCACAATTTCACTGCATTCACATTTGTCAAATGCCTTGACATACTGCTGCTAACTGTGTATTTGTCAACAATTCTGATTCTTTACTTTGTGGATAACTGTGTTGGTAATAACTACTAAATAATGCAAGATTATTTGGTAATGATTGTAATATTAATCATATTTAGAACAGCACATTCCAGCTGTCTCAGAGAGAAACAGATGTTATTCAGCTAATGAAGGTTCTGGAGTTACTAACCCCAAAGTGTCAGTTCTGAATACTTCCTCTGTGCTAGAACCCTCTTATCTACTTCTGCCCACATGATGAGGCACTATTGAGCACTGAGCATGAGGAACAAATTACACAAAAAATGATGCAGTGTTTAAAAAGCATGCAAACAAAGCATCAATCTGTTATAGGCAAAGATGCGCTAAATGTTAATAATAAACACACAGAAAATTTGCATCTGTGATTGATAGCTGTATTTTTCTCCTGATAATGCTGAGTGGTCTGGATCCTCTAATGCAGACAGATGTGTTTTGACATGCAAGAGGAGTAGATTTCAAAGAAATATGTAACACATGGAACTTTCCCCAGCTTGATGAACACATGATGTTTATAACCTAAACTGCTCTGCTAAAGGCCAGGAGGTCACTGTGAATGTGTGTGTGAGTATAACAAATACAAATTTGTACCCAAAAGTCAGCAAAACCTGAAAAATCTAAGTAAAACCTCCTTTTGGGGATGGCCTCATTTGCAAAAATGCTATAAAAGTATAGTAAACAAAGATTTGTTTTTAGGAATGGCAAAAATACAGAAAGGGGTGAGAGTGCGGTTATACTGTTTATCTGTCTGTTAAGCAATTAGCTGATTAACTAGCTGTGTATGAAAACAATAGAAGTCTATAGAAAGACCACATTTAGATAAGTAAGTAAACGTGTGTGTGTTCATGTGTGTGTGACTGCTGCTGTCAGCACTGGATGGTGTATGTCAGTCTTGACTAGACTCTGGCTCCAGTATATCACAGGCAGCAGGCAGCTCACTGCAGATACAGCCAAACTGTTTTACTGTCAATAAACTTGTCTCCATTAGAGCTGCAAACCTCTTAGTCCTCACCCACACACACAGACATCAAAACAAGCCACCAGCCAATCCTCAATGCCTAAATTCATCATCAAGCAGCATATTTATGTACATATTACACAAATATCTGCTTATGCAATTAAGTAACTATAACTTCATTTGGGGATTGTAGCTTCTGCGTCACTAGCAGCATCTAATGTAATTGCAAAAATAATGACAGGGTTGGTTCCCCAAACACTCCCCTGTCTGCCACTGGTTAAACAGCCAGTCCAACCCCCAACTAATGCTACTGGATGAGAAATGTTAACATGTCAGCCCCTCAAAGAAACAGAGCAATGGTTTGGTAATGCTATAATGTGTACACTACATAGGAAATCAGCCTCTGAATGTCTCACTTATAGTTGTTTTTTACAATAATGTAATCAAAAGAAGAATTTTAACATAAGAAATCCAATTACCCACAATAATTTCAAACCTCATGCCATGGCTTAACTAACTTTACAGGTAATAGGACAAGCTTCAGGGGCATCTAACTTGCTCATTCTCTTTCTGGGCAAGGTGAGGCCCTGTAATGTGTTCACCTCCACACCTTGCTCATTACCTTCGATAGCAGTTGATGGATCTGCTGAAGCAGAAAAAATTGAGAGAGGGATAGATAGAAAAACATCACTAACATTTATCTCCACTGCTTCCATCCTGGCTTAAATCAACCTATCAGTCTGTCCCAGAACACTTAGTGCAGAGGTACATATCACTAGTTCCCACTGCACCTTGGCTGCCTCAGTTAGCAGCCTAATCTATCCAGGAGGATTGTATTGAACGTTGTATTAGGATCCTCAGGATATATATCTCAGCCAGCACAAACACACGCTGGTGTGGGCAGATACAATATTTAGAAATTTCCCCTTACTAGTATTCTATATACCCCTTCACACCCATATTGTCGCTCTCTTGTAATCTTTTCAGTTTCTGAATCTTAATTCTTCTTTAATTTAATATTCATTTAAAAATTATTGAATCTCATTTCAATACTTTTATTTCAAATAAATAGGGAATACATTACTTTAAAAACTATATACAAAGTTATCCCCAGCTAAGTCCTTTACTCATCTGAATTAACTGAAATAAAAATAAAAACAAAAATATAACGATAAACAAAAAAGCGAAAACTTAAAGCTAACTAGCAAAATAATCAAAATAATTATTTGACATTCAAAATAAAAATAAATTTAAACCATGTCTCTCTCACACACACCCACGCACATTGAGTTTTCATGTTTTATAGGGACATTTCATAGCCATAATTGTTTTTATACCGTACAAACAGTACGTTATATCCCATTAAACTAATCTTACCCCTAAACCTAGCTTTCACAGAAAACGTTGTGCTATTTTATATTTTCAAAATAGATTATTCTGTATGATTTATAAGCTTGTTTTCTCATGGGGACCAAAAATGTCCCCACATGGTCAAAACCCCATAATGTAGTGAATACCAGGACCTCACACACACACACACACACACACACACACACACACACACACACATTTATACTCTCTCTGGCAATGCGTACAGTAAATTATTCAAGAGGCACATATTATTTCATATACACATATAGCTCACACACCACCCCATTCTCTTTTTTAGACATTTCATTATGTTAAATGACTTTAGGCCCAGTGGCTGGAAAATGACAGTTATTTTGCTCCAGCAGCTTGCTATTAAGAGACTCACTGAATATGTCGAGTGGTGTGTGAAGAAGCCACAGTGGTGCACAACAAGAAATGCTCAAAGAAACAAACACACAGACTCTATTTGTAATACATACACACACACAAACACAGCAACAAACGTGCTGAACTGCCGCCAGGGCATGAGACAAATGGTCCTTTGGAGACAGTTCAGAAAAGTATCAGTCAGAGCTAACTAATGTCTTTTAAATGTACCCAGCTACCTTTAGCAGGCCAGCTTACTGAATTACAGCAATATCTAATGGTAGCTTGTTTGGCCCTCTCATAAATTCTATATAAATATATATGACAAAGCAAGAAACACACAACAGGCTAATAGAAACGAATGAACTACTCAACCATAAATTCACCATGCGAGATATGCATTTTCTAAAAGGAAAGGGCATCCGCTATCTGCAATATTGATAATACTTTTCATATTTCATCTGCTTTTGTTTACATTCTGGGCTACCTGTTTAAACACACCGGGAATTATAACGAAGCCAAGCATTATCTCCCAATTGTTCAAGGCTGAACATATAACTTTATCGTAAAATTGACTCCCAGTCTTTGGCCTGGTTGTATCTTTTCCATTAAAGCCTGGCTAACAGCCGGTGACAGTGAGGCAGTCACTCGGCACTGGCTTGTCCACATGAAGGTTTCATTTCACTGAGCTGTTGTGTGTTAGTGTGTAAAAGGGGAAACAAGAGATAAACTATGGTTGGAGGGTCCGTTATTAACTTTAGAGCTTATATGAGCATTTTCAAAAGGTCTGAAAGTGAACAGGTACCCAAACACACACACAAACACACACACACACACACAGTGTGAATGTGTATGAAAATATTTGAAATGGCTCCAATGATGTTTGTTCAGGGCCTTGCGGGGCTATGATCCTGCCTTGAAACGTTACCTATGGAGGAGAGTCCATAAACACACACACAACTGCAATATAAGGCAGAAGCTCATGAAAAACTTGACCCCTGAGAAATTCCTTCCCCCTAATGACACCAGCAACACTAGTGGACCACTTACCCCCATTAACAGCCAGCTAATCTCATCAAACATAGACACACGTTCACTCATTCCAGCTGTCTTTACTTCTTCTCACTTCTGCCTCTATCAAGTGCAGACAGAGACCTTTAGCTCACTCTTCTTGCTCTGAGTGAGAAATGAGTGGTTTGCCTTCACTCCAAACACATCAAAGCCAGAGATTTCCTAAAGACATACAGCTGTTCTGGCAGTCCACACTTACAGTGAGAGGAAAAAGAAGGAGAGAAATGAAAAGCCTGCTGCGGACACAGACACAAAGTTTATGTTACATCACTATGGGGTTTTTTGATCAGTCTCCATCACAGGCCCCACGGAGACTGGGTTATCAGACCCTGTCAGTGGCTAAGTGGATGCTGCACAGCCCTAGGCAGTAGAAAACTCCCGGTCTGTGTGTGCGGATCGTAAGGCAGAAGAATTAGTTGTGCCTCACTGACTGGATGAGCAAGGATAGCAGGCTTTAAGTGTGCAGAAATCACACTGCTCGTGTCGTGCAGAACAGTACATCACACATATCCATGATACCAGTAGAATTATAAGGGCACTTAACAGGGAGAGAGAGAGCTGCTGGAACCCTTGGGCTCCCCTTGGACACAGCTTCAGGCAGGAGTGACCAATGAGTTATGAGTAACTGTTACCAACAGTTATGTTGGTAATGCTGTTAGCACCTTACAACAAGGGTCAAAATTGTGCAACATAAGTAAAAACAGGCTTACATGAGTAAAGAATTTATGTCCAGAACTGCAACATAATACTTAATGGTTTTAAATCAAATTGTAAGATGATAATCTGACTGTCACTAATGCAAGCAATTCAAATTATGATGTATAAACTGCTAAAAAGAAACATCATGTTACATGTTACATTACAACTTGACTTTTATCTTGATGTAATGTGCAATCTAGGAAAATAATTTTTTTCTTGATGAAATATTCCCTGCAATGTGCCACAAAAACAAATATCTTAGAAACAAAACCCACAAGGTGTCTTCATGTTTCTGTGACAGGTGCTCACCTCACATATTATATAAAAGTATATTAAAAATGCAAAATACAGTTTTATGGCCAGTAAGAAATATTTATGGCTGGTAAATTTTCTCAATTTACCCACCATAAGCAGGTGTGGCAAAAACTTAATATTTAGCCTTGCTTACAACTGTAAGCAATAAATGCATCCTGAATCAGTATTTATAACAGAAATATTACACACAAAAATATATTTATCAAAAGATAAAGGAAAGGAGCACAGCCTGAAAGAGAAGCAGCATTAGAAATTAGAAAAAGACACAGATGGCGGGGTCTTATGCAATTCTATCCATGGACCAGATTCATTTCAGTATTTAATGCATGTAAAACCTTTTATGAAAGCAAACAAAGTAAGTGATTACATTAGATTGTTAACATGCTCTAGTCATGCACCAAAGAAATGGCACAAATAAGACGTGTGCTCGCTGAAGGCTCTGTAGACTTTAACTCCCCATATCGATGTTTCTGCTCACAATGTTCCAGAATTTACAGATATTCCTGCACATTGGGAAACAGGCTTTGTTGAGGTTCAGGGTAAACACATGTGGCTCACTCTTTGGATATATTTCAGTATTGTCTTCTGCTTCCAGCATCTTTATCCCGATCCTGGCAAACAGAAAGAAGTCTGTGTCCAGAAGAAGACATCCAGGACTCTTTGTGTTTACCCATGACTCTCACAAGAGTCCTTCTGCTACCATCATCATCTCAAACAGCTGGGGCTTCATATAACACCTTAATACTAGTCTGGTTGTGTTTGTGCGTGTGTCTGTGTGTGTGTTTGAAGGGTAAATTGCTTAATGATTTCTGGGAAAACTATAAATCGGGGTACCAAATAAGTGCCATTACCACAATTTGATTACCATACAATTGAATTAGAGAGTAATCACCATTTCAATATATCATTATATTGAAATGTTATACATAATTAGTTCATGCTACTGGCTATGGGGATAAGATATGACCCTCTACAAAAAGTTGGAACTGTAAATTTACAACTTTTAAAGAGAGAAAGGGTGAAAAGCTCAGTTTGAGGACAGCACAGTAATTAAACAATGCTTCATCAGACAAGTACAGTTCTCTCTGTGATTAGTGGTCACACCTTTGCAGATGCAGACCAAGGTTCCCGTCACTTTCAACAAGTGTATTTCAAAATTGTAATTGCAGACTCCAGGTCATATACAGGGGATCTGTAAAAACCTCTGCTGTGTTCTATATGTCTACCCATGGATTTTAAGTATGTACCTTGACACCATATGCATATGCATACTCTGTGTCTGAAAATATCTACTTTCCTGCTACACAGTATACAAAAATAAGTATGTCAAATGAGTAGGATGTATTTATGATTCAGTTGGCAAACAATAGACACACTGCAACCAGAATACAACCAATCAACATTTTGCTATCCCATGAGGCCACAAGAACTGAGGAGCTATCACCTACTCACTAAGCCAATGCAATGTTCAGTTCAACTGTTCATTACCAATATTTACATCTTTTGTGATAGTTTAGTTAAATGAACACTCTTATAAAGTTTCTGCAACCCAGTAATGGTAATGTTAAAACACATTTTAAGCGAACAAACACAACAGCCCTTCAAGTAAACCAGCATTCTTTGCATGTACTGGTTCATTTAAGCACACAGGACCAATAAAGCTACTGATTACTCAAATGGGCTAATTAAAAATTATTAGACTCTAAGTCCTGACACCTGCATGCAGAACACACTGCATGAGGACAGGGCCTCCAGCACCATGTGACCCTGCTAGCTGTCAACACGGGCCCTGACAACTGTCCCAGCCAAAGAACGCTTTTGTTCCCCACCCTTCATCCTCTCACAAGGATCTCCAATTATGCAGCCAGACTGGGGACTTGTGGAGTGGCCCAGTGAAAATGTGTGTGGCACACTAAAACAAGCTGTGTGGGACACACATTTGAGGTGCTAACTGCAGGACTAGAGACTTCTGACCTGTTTATCTCGTTGATTTGTTCGTCAGCGCTTTGCTTGACTACACAGCGTTTTATTCAGTTTTATGACTGAATAGTTGAATGCCTTGTGCTGTATGCTTAATAATTTATGCAACAGAAGTCCAGAGCAATCAAAACAAATCTTTCACTAAATGTCAAAGGACTTTTAATAAGTGTCTGCTAGATGTTAGTCACCGGCTAGATGTTTCAAATCTTTACGGTTTCTGATACTAAAATGTTCAACTTCATATCAAAACCAAAATGGCCTCATGTCCCTGGGAAATCTTTTAACCCGAGTCTGCTGGCACGCACACAAACACTGGTTTGATTTTCACAAATTATTTTTTCAACTGCACAAAAACAAACAAAATATGATACCTAAACCTCCTGCAATAAGGATAAACCTTTGAAAATGTTTATAAAAAATAATCAAAAGGACAACACGCATGTAGTGTTTACACTGACGCCAGTGTCACAGCTGGCGGGAGTGGGCAGCAAAACAGGAAATATATTTTGCATATTATTTTAAGTAACTGTTCAAATTTCATTTCAGAATGGTAATTCACAAAACAAATATGTAGAGACATATTTTATAAAGGGAAGCTCTCCTTCAATTTCCTGTTGTGGTGCAGAATGTGTGTTTACTCTTTGTGTCTGTTTGAATTGATTTGCACAGCTCGGCAGACAGTGGCTGAATGCTGCAACCAAGAATCCATCATCTCATGTGATCTGATAGATCTGCAGTATTAGATTGATTTTTCTCTCTTCTCTCATCTTTCCCTGTCTCTGCCGCTCTTTGTCTGCGTTCTTACCATTGGCAATGTTAACAAACATGCCAAGTTACCTGTCTTCCCATCTGCTAAAACAGAAACACAGTCACTTCTGTCATGAACAACAGATTAAGGAGTGAGAATGAAGGCTAAATAGCTCATGGTTGTAGGTTATTCCTTGATGTGAAACTTTGAGTGCAGATTTTGTGATAAATACAACAAGTGTGTGGGTTGAAAGAGTATGCAGGATAAAGAAAGGTATGGGTATTTTATTTCACAGAACCTAAATGATTTTCTTGTAATAGTTTTTATTTAAATATCCAGGTGAGGTATTTATGTGCCTGCTGGATTTGACTTGATACAAACTGCTAGGAGAACAGAGAAGACTAAACTTTACGAAACAGACTCTTATCAGCTCCTTTGAGTCCTAGTACGATCTCCATCCCTCTTTTGCAAGCAATGTTTAAAAACAGCTGTCACAGATTCAAAGCAGGGACTCAGCTGTAGCCAGACAGGGAATCACCTCTTTGGCAAGACTATAAGGAGAGAAATTGGAAAAGAGGAGAATTTTAAAAGCTCAAAGACTCTCATCATTCTTTTTTAACCATCAGTGAAGGCAGCAGAGACTGCGCAGGTATAAGCCTCACTCTCTCGTACCTGAGGCTTCTATTTTAAGCCCTTTCGTATGGCATGTCAGACGAGCATGAAATCCCTGCTAATACTAGTTACATCTGAAACATAGATCTTACTGTTTGGCTTTTAGCTTTGACAAGTTATTTTCCACTTCCTTTGAAATAAAAATGTGGAGTGTTCTGACACAGACATTACGTTTCTGAGCTCATTAAAGCCGGGATCTGCCTCAATGCTACCTGAATTTTTTTATGGGTGCGATAAGCCAAATTAATATGAACTTGTCAGGGCCACTTTAAATGCTTCTTGTTAACCAAAGCCCTGAGCTCTTGCAACTTATCACACAGCCACTGATATTCTTTAAACTACTAAGGTGCAGTTCTTTAATTAAAACTAGTAACGTTCCTTTGGAAGAGGAGGAAATGTGGAGGAGTGGACTCCATAATTTATCACTGGCTCAGTTAAAAGAAAGTGATTTCACAAATGAAAGAAACAGCTAATATCGCTTATAAACTGAAAAAAATGAAGCTCAGTTTCAAACATGCCTGTGAAAAACAAGTAACCCCAGGACAAATGCAGTGTGTTGTGCATCAAACGATATACTGCGAGTTATTGTATATGTGAATATGTATGTGTAGTATGGTTTTCTGTGCAACCCTTTAAAACTGACATCAAATGAAAATGGATGTGTGCTCTTTCTTTGTGCCACTGAGACGAGAGATATATCTTCATTAATGTCCACTGTATTTTAGTGATAATAAAAAGCAATGCCACCACATTGCCATTGGAACACTTAACTAACATGGGGAGACAGCAGCCTAAAAAACAATGTAAATCAATCCGAGTAAAGCATTAAAGTTAATGTATACTCCCTGCAAGTATAGCTGTACAAATGTGCATTTACATACTGGACACAGACACAGTGCTGCATATACAGCATTTAAGTACATATCTCTAGGCATACAGACATCCATAAACACAGTCACAGAAGCACACACTAGAGGTCTATTGAGTATTTTTTTTTCTTGCCAGGGCGCTCTGAGGATAATACAATTCTTTTTTCCCCTCTCTCTTGCTCTCTCTTTCTACTTTTCTTACAATACATCATTCAGTTCTGCCTTATGCCTGCATGAAATTCATTTTCTAATGGAAATATTTGTTTTGTAAATCAAATATGTATTATGCACAGAATGCAAAGCACAAATTAAATTATGTTAATGAAATGAAAGAGATATGAAATGCATATTTCATGGACAAAACATAACCCCAGTGAACAGCCATTTCTTGATAAAAATCTTTAAACACAATCTCATTCAGGGGAAGACATATTGCTAAGGCAGATAGCACCTCATTAAAATGGTCTCCTTTAATATCAGTGCTTAGTATATATAGGATTGTAAATAACCACTGGGGACTAGGAACCAATAATGAAATACTGTCTTTAATAGCTTTCCATTGATGTCAGCATAAAAAGTGTGTAGAGGAATATTGGAAATTGGGTGCGCACACACATAGAGTCAAAAGCTGTAAATGATTGCATATTTAAATAGAGCTGACTAAGGCAAAGATGATATGGATATAAGTAATAGGCAAAAAAACTGTGCTGACATTAGGTTATTTAACAAAAAAAACACTATTTTAAATTTTATATTGGTTACACTTAATGAATAATAGATTCCTCGGCTGTTGTTATGCACTCTTAATAAAAAATCCTAAAAGAAAGAAATAGATTCTCTGCCCAGCTGACTCACAATACACCAGACTGGCTTTTTAGCAGATATAAATACAGTACGTACACAAATGAGAGATGGAAAGAGAAAAGGGTTTGACGCTGGTTTGATTTGATGGCGGTGAGAGTACAGGGAGGGGTGCTTGACCTGGCTTATTCTGGTTAATGCAAAATATCTTAATTGCCCCACAATACACAATTACCAGCTGCTCCAAACAAAGCATGGATTTAAACCCAAATAATACCCAGCTGACCTCCACCTCTTGCCACATGACTGACAACACATATATGAGAGCAATAATGTCATTACTTCCAACTGCAGATGCATAAACTCTTTTCTTTATTTACTTATTTAATTAAAAAAGCCTTCAAGTTTTAAATACTTTTCAAAATCCTGTATTTCGAAAAAAGTTCCCCCTTGAGGACAGAGAGGACAGAGGAAAGAAAAACAGAATGTTATGCATACTCTTGCTTAAATATTATATGAGATTTTCATTTTTTTTGTTTTTTATCTCAAATTCTAATTTATCATAATCTATATCTATGACTATCAATCATAAACTTTAAATACCTAAAATAGGGGAAATCATTTTTTTCTCTGTCACCTGTCAGTGACATCTCAAAGGTTTTATCCAGTACAAATATAATCTGATTAACAGATTTTAATTGTGTTTTTGATGACTGTGTGTGTGTGTGAGAAAGATCGAGGGAGAGAGATGGGGGAGAGAGAAAGACACCCAGGGGATCTTTTTTTTAAGAATTTGTTAGGATCTCCATTATTTTTCATTAAGGTATCAACTTTGTGTGCTTTCACAAACAAACTTAAACACAATAACTGTTTAAATAGAGTAACAGTATAATTCTGATCATATTTTATAAATGTTTACGTTTACCTTGAGAACTCTTTTAAAGTCAGACTTTTGATTTCTGACTTTGTTATCTGAGACATATATGAGATTACCATGTTATTTATGTGGGAAAAAATCCTCTATTTGCTCAACAATGTCATTGCTGTCTAGGTGAAACAAATGAGATATTAATGAGACCCTTTATCTTCCCAACGGTGAGGGAGAAAGCGAGAGAGAGCAGTAAGTGTTGGGGTGGCGACTGCAGCTAAAGTCAGGCTGACTCAGACAAAGAAGGATGGAGACCTGTTAAAGGAGGTCACCACACACAATCTCATCACATCAGCCTCACATTACACACCTAATTTCCAGCCAACCAGCTCCCTTCCTTCACCACTCTGTGATCCTCACACCTCACTGATAAAGGTCAGTTCACTGCATGGGTCAGAATGTTCTTCAAAATACAACAAACTTTAACCTGGACATTAGCAATACATTTTCTATTAGTCCCTTAGTTGTTTGGGTACAATATATAGAATTAACCATTTTAGGTGATCTAATGGATTTAAGTCACTTCAGATTGCATCTTCCCTTCCTTTCCCTAATGCAACAACTGCAAGATGCATTTAAAGTCCAGTAAAACCACATATTAACCATCCAAAATTATGAATTACAGACTCATTGTTAGAGATCTGAGGTGTGGAGCTAACTGACTTACGCACCCAGATGGCATTAGATAGAACCCCCATCTCTCTTTCTCCTCAAGTGACCATATCTCACCCATGTTACGCCCTCCCACCTTACAAGCCAGTCAGCTGCAAGCTGCTGCAGGTGACATCTTTTACAACAACCATCATGCTCCATATGTCCCATCGTTTTATCTCTCTCCCTCTCTCTCGCTTGCTCGCGCACATCTTCTGTCTTGCATCTTAGGACTTCCCACAAAAGGCAGCGGTTTCTGATAGATGCATCGCATGAAACACAGGAGCACAGAACAGCAACATACCAATAATCCTTTACGATCTAAATATGGCACTTGAAAAGTAAGATGCAAAAGTTGAAATGGGATCATAGATAGACAGTTAACACCACTCTTCAAATTTCCCTTAGGCTGTGAAACAAGGGAGAGGAAGAGTATAGGAGAGCATCGCTGAATTTGGAGGCAGATAAGGTGACTTTGTTAGGTAATTAACATCTCTCTCCAAGTTTAATTAGAAAGGCTACATCAATGCAAAATAAGAATAAAAGGACTGTGGCAATCACAAAAAAAGAAGAAACAACAACACTTGTTCCTCTATATAAAATTCTCATCTGATTGTATAAAAGCATTAACAATGCACCTGTTCATGGATAAATTGTTTCACTCACAGGAAATCCATGGGGGACCAAGTGCATTTCAAAATAGCATCAAGTGTTAAGTATTTACATGCATTGATACATGCAAAGAGAACAAAAAACAGAAAGACACCAAATTATTTTTGCATGTCTCAGTCCTCTTGTTAAGATTCAAAACAATGCTTCAAAACTTTCCTGATTTGGGTCTGTGTCTTTGTTGGCCTGTTCTTTTCCTGCCAAAGCCTGCTTTAACCTCCTTTACTGTTGAATCTCATAGGAACTTTGAAGGAAGTTGTTTTCATTTAAGTCCCAGAGCTGTTATTGGCATCCGGTCCAAAAATAAAAGTACATTTTCGTCAGAGGCTGAGTGACAGGCGATTGACAGTCTGTGTAGATGAGCCATATATTCATCAGATGTTTAACTGAGACTGTGTTTGCAGATTGTGAAATTAATGTAGCAGGGATGGCACGGGATTTATAATTATGATTAATGATGCGGCGCCACTGGCCTTCCTCAGAAAAGACGTTTTTAATGAGGGCTGGATCCTATCACTTCCTCCTGCCAGTCGGCAAGACATGACGGATCTGATCTCAGGATCAGATCAGACATGCAACAATCAGACACACATAGGTACTTTTTTTGCTTGGGACAAATTACATATGATTAAAGGAAAACTACACAATCAAACTTTTTTTTTGGCTAATGACCGTTTCTGATCCCCCCTACTTCATCCTGTATCACTCCCTGTCAAATGAAAAAAAAAATGAAAAAGTTTTAAAATGTACACTTTAGTGATGACTATGATGAGTGGAAGTAGAAAAGTAGAAGGGAAAAAAAATGTAGAAAAGCAAACAAACTAACCAAAAAAAAATGGTGTGTTTATTAAGAGAGTTTATGGTTGTGTCTGCAAAGAGTGCGGCAGGTACATGGATGTGAAGGTGCGTATAATTGCCTACAAGTTATGCACTAATAAAATGACAGTTACCTCAGGGCCTCTCGAGAGTGTCTTTCGCTCTAGTTTTTAAAAAAAGAGCGACACTAATACGAGGGAAGAAAGAGGGAAGGGTGGAAAAAAGAGAGGGGTGAGATGGGTAAAAAACCAAAACTAGAAAAAAACACTCCACCTTGCAGAAGTTCAGGGTTCGATTGGCAGCGCTTCATCCAGCAGCAATTATATCAACTAATTAAAATTGGACAATTTCTTGTTTGAAGTATAAAGAAATGACAAAAGAGGGCAATGTGAAGCTGTAATTCAGAGTGAAACAGCATTAAAAATCCAGCCTAATCCCGCGTTAGCATGTGCCTCAACGATAACAGAGCACAGACTGTCCTCGATTATTTCTATTTCTCTGTCTCACCCTTTTTTATACCATCTGGCCCCCTCATCTCTGACATAAAAAAGAAAACTAAATTATGTTCAGAATCATCCACATGACAAATAGTGTAGGTCCAGGTGCTTTGAGTGTCAAAAAGGAAAGAGGAAAGATGGAGAAAGAGAGTGGATTAGGATGAGAGCAAATTATATATGTACATCATCTACCGTTGTATACAAGGATGATTTTAAGATGCTCATGATTAAAGCAAGGACTTACATTTCAGTATGTTCCACACTGCAAAGCGATTACAATTAGGTATTTAATCTGTAAACCAAAGTAGCCTGTGATGCAAAAATAATTGTAGAAGACTAAGGGATGTGTAAGAGGAGAGGAGTCTTAAAAGGTAAAGGGAAAAAAATGGCCTTTTTATCCAGCACCCTTTTTCTATCGTATGAAGGTCACAGTTCCATGTGATTGTTTGCCTCAGTGGAGGTGAATTATGTCACCCAGACAAGCTTTTAACCCATGTTGCCTCTCTCTCTCTTTTAAACGTTTTCTATTGAAGAGGATTCAATCACCATAATAAATCTGAGGCCAGGCAGCAATCTTCTCCACAGAAGAAAGAAAGAAATTCTAAAAGGTTATAGAATTTGTAAAATGAACAGCTCACTGGAAGTAAATGGTAGCGTGTTTGTGTGTGTGTTTGCATGTGCAAAGAGGGGAAATCAATTATTGCAGGACACAAGGCAGTCATAATATTTAGTGTCCCTCATTCACTGTGCTCAGAAAGACTCTAACACTGCTGACTTTACAAGGGGTGATGTTTATTTTTAGGAGGTGTGTGTGAACATGCTAGGGTGTATGCCACGCCCGGCAGGCAGAAGGAGGCTGGCATTGAAGCGTATGAGGGAGCCGCCCCTGACTGAGTCTCATAATCATATGCTAGATTAGGTTAAGTGGTGCACAAGCCCGTCAGTAATACAGCTCACTGTCTCCCAGGGATACTGATTCAGTCCTTCCCCTCCTCCATCATCCAAATGCCACGAGAAACACACAGCAAACGCTTAGCTGGAACGGATGTAATGTACGGAACGTGCATAGGCGAGATTCCCATATATGATCAATGCGCCCGTCAGTCTTTGGGCTGACATGTAGCCATACTGAGCCCCATCATGTATGAAATGACTCCATCTTGGAATAGTTTGGAACATGCGGGCACAACCTAGACTGATTGATTTTTGTTATTCTGAATGGCATGTTAACTTTTTCCATCTTTGCACAAAAGCCCTGCCCCATCATCTAGCCTTGCTACAGTCACCTGCCAGTGTTCGCACCATGACGCCTTATGTTCCATTAGTGCCATCAATCTTCCAGATGGACCTGTTGTTAACACCCGCGACAGGTGAACATGACACCGGCCGATCACCTCTTGACATGACATCACATAGCTGAAGAGCAGCCCTATGAAAGGAGGTGGGGTGATTTGGGACGTAGACACTTATCCTCCATGTTCCTACATAATGAACTTCTAAAGAAGGTTGGCGGCTGTGGTGAGAACCGCGGGAGCCTAAAGCTCATCAGTGTCAGTCCTGAAAAGGTTCCGGAATGAATGAGTGCGAGGAATCAAAAGGAGATTACACGTCTGACCATGTATCATCCTCGATATATTGAACGGCACTATTGTCTAGATAGAGCGCTTATAAAAAGTGGTATTGTGCCGGCCTGAAAGACTGTGTGGGCTCTCTGCATGACTAATCTGTCTCCTCCCTTTTTTATTCAATCTTCGCTGACTTTATGCCTTTGACATTTTTGCTACACTCAGTAAGTTTGAGTTGAATGGACAATTTTAAAGATTTTTAAGGCATTTGCCAAGGCAGCCCGTGCGTGAGGGGAACAAAAAAGAGGCTATCTCTTTGTTTCAATGCATAATTTATTACTAAAAATGGTCTTTTGACTAATTCCAGTGGGCAGGGTGAGAGTAAGAACATGTTCTTTTCCATTCGATACTGAAAGGCACATTGGATTTTTGACTGAAAACATTTGATAATGCCCTGCTAAGAGATGTCTCTCTCCAGTTCATCTATTCAGCCCTTTTAGCATGCACACACACACACACACAATTCCAAATGAATAGTGGTTTGGGGTCTGGTATAGATGCAACACTATTTATATTCCTAACTAAACTGCTAAGAAAACAATTCAGAGTCAATGAGCTGTTTTTGCATTCATAAGCATAACTGATGTTCTCTGAGAGATTCATATAAAATTGCACATAAAACACACACATGCACCTAAGGACTGTGAAGGGGAAAAAACAAAGCAATTCAAGTTGTGGTATACTGCCAAAAACCATACAATGCTACCGCAAATGCTATAAGAAAAGTATGTATGAGGTACACACCAGCCCAGGCAACAGGCTGATAAAATAACAGAATATGGAAGTCACTGGCATCAGGAGATTAGCTTAAGTCCAAAAGCAATCATCATCTGGATATTTGATTATTAATCTGTCCTGTTAAATTGATTATGGTAATGCTGAGGACAGGTGGGGTTGAGAACAGCACCTGTCCACATATGGAGCAACTCGCACACATACATACGCACACACACATCTGTCCCAATTTTGCCGTCACCATCTTACCAATCATTAAAGCACATCAAATGTGTAGACTCTCTCTCTCTCTCTCTCTCAGGTAAGTGTTCAGATTGGGGCTGCAGGGCTGGTGTACTTCCAGCTGTGAAATCAGGTTATGGAGAATGAATAAGAGCGAAGAGTAGCTGTCAAACACTATAAAACATACTGAAACATATGTGACTTTCTATGCAGGAGGAAGTAATAAAATACCACAAACAGTATCCTAAGCACATACCAAAATACTGTACAATAATGTCAGACATTGTCAATATGTCACTGTGGATAAAAGGACTGTATTACATGACCTTTCCTCAGACATTATGACTTTGAATGTGGCTTTAGTAGTTTTGAGAGATAAGGAGGCAGATTGTATACAGATGGAAAACCAGCAACTATTCTTCTTCACATATCAGTTTTCATGTTGAAAGGTCCACAACTTTATCCTACATCAAATCCAGATGACAACATTTTATCTGTCACAGGGTGATGTAGAGGTACAGACTATATGTGACACACTGCACAGGCGGTAAATTATGGAGGAAGGAGTCTGGTCCCCAAATGAAAGCATGAAACCCTCAAAAGTACATAACATAGATTTCGGCAGAATTTTTAAACTGTTCAGGTAACCACAGTAATTACACATTAGTCAAATAATTACAAATTAGTCAAAACGCGTATTTCACGTTTAACTGAGCAACTATAGCAACGGCTAAATTTCATGTCAGGATCACTACTGTAGAATACATTGAAGACACATAAATACTTTATTATTCATTATTCAGACATTATTCAGCAATTTATTACAGATTTCCATTTTATCACGAAAAATCACAAAAAAGCCAAAAGATAACTTGGGTGTCATAAGATATACTTCTATAGAATGCACCCCCAACAATTCTTAATTCGAACCATCTAAAAACTGACATAATTCGTACGCTAGCCTAGGCCTGTATCAAACACTGTGTCATATTAATATAATCTTGATTTTTACTCTGAGCATGAGGATACTGTTGGCCAATCAACAGGCACATGTGGTTGGTTGTGTGTGTGTGTTTGTGTGCCCGAGCAGCAGGTGGAGTTCTGAGTTGATGAGCTTGTCATAGCTGATTATGTCACCGTGGGGCTAGCCTTCAAAACTGATGGAAGAGCAACAAGAGCTCTTACACGTCTGTCAACACAAAGAGGGCACAGACTGTTTAAACAATCTCTCACACACACAGGGGCTCATGGGGGAAGCTATATCTTCCCTGTGAGGTGGTACAGGGTAGTTAAAGTGGAATGGTGCTGCAAGACTTCAGGAATGAGTGGAGTCTGTTTAAAAGCACAGGCGAGCACTCACAGACATGAGCGCAAAGTAGCTAATCGTCCTGTGATCTTTTAAACACGGTATGCTATGTTCAATGGCAGCTTGAGAACTCATTTAAGGCCTCAGAGGAGAGCGGGAAAGGCGAATGTGCTGAAATTACCCGCCGCTAAACTGCTAAAGTCAGGCTAAAGCGCTGATTTATTCAACAGAGACAAAAGACCAAGGGAAGGTTTTAAGAGATTCATATCACTGCCAGAGTCTCCTCCAAGGAGCTTTGTTCACAAGTGTGTGTGTGTCTGTGAAAGTGTTTTTATGTTTGACTGGTCTTTTAATGCATCCAAAAGCATGCAACAGAAACTGCGTATATATGTGCACAGATTTAAGTGTAAAATCTGCGTGCCAACATTTTCATGCAGAAATTGTGATTCATTAAGTTTGCACTTTCATTTTTTTTTTAAATTTAGAAGCCACTCAAACCACACATACTTAAGAAACATCACAGACTCCTTGTGGTCCTATGTGTTTAAGCCAAAATGAAAAAACCCTACAAAATGTTTTTTTTGTTTCTGTGTAACAAAAACATGTTGCTGCATGATCTAGGATAAGTTAACACAAAGTTCATGTCTGATTGGGTAGTCTAGGCCTACTGTAATTTAAACATGTTTATTGGGGTTTTAAAAATGGCAGAGTTTACTTTAAGATCTTGCTGTACTCTCTCAAGTGAGAAGGATGAACATGCAGATAGTAACAAATAGTTGTGCAGGAGAGGTTTTGTGGAAAAACATAATATGGAATGGTTGAGTGTGTATTATGCTAATTGCTAACCGTGGGCACGCACTCCCTCGTTTAGAATAATTTGGATTCATCAACATTAGAATGAGGGTAAGGCCAAATTTAAGTGCATACACACCTGTTGGGAATCCGACAGAAATTCTGTGTGAAAACCTCATCACTACATAATTATTAAAGAAAGAGATCAAATGTGTTTAAACATATCAGTGTGTAAATAGTGTATATATATATATATATATATATATATATATATATATATATATATATATATATATATGTGTATGTGTTTATCTGACTCTAAGCAAGAAAACCTTTAAAGCAAACCAAATTACTAAGGAAAAGTATTCGTTTAACAGATGCTTTTATCCAAACAATATTCAGTATATGACTAACAGTAACAGCACCCCTGAAGTATTATCTTACTCATGGACACAAAGGTGAATGAGGTGACAACCTTTACCTCCTCAGATAATTTACTCTTAAATGGATCTATGTTTAGGTGTATGGTTACAAGGAATCTTTAACATCTACAGAACCTTCCCATTGCACAAAATGTTTCTTATAAATAAAGGATTTGATTCTAAAAAGGTAAGAAGAGAAAAGTTCTTTATCAACATTTGGGGAAAAAACTGTTCTTTTACATATTACACATTAAGTAAATTATATGCCACGGAATCCAAACCATATTTTCTTGCCCTATCAGGCCCTACTAATGCATGCTCGTACATTAAACACTCTTTGAAATGTCCCTGTACCCCCCTCCCCACCTTTCCATTCCTCCCCCACCCTACATGAACCCACATCCTCTCCCAAGCCTCCTTCCACCATTTGGGTTATTATTACTATTATCATTATTTTGGAAAAGCAGTGCTGTGAGCGCATTGCGTCAGGGCCCCGTAAACAAATCTATTATTGGTGATGAATTGTATAATAACACAGGCATAATGCGTTTTTCTCACACTGAAGTGTTTCGAGGTGCTGAACTGGAAAAAGTCCCCTGTCTGTAAAATTTGAATAAACGCATAGAAGACAGAAGAATATAATCAACTCCAGTAGGGTTCCAGACACAAACATTTTTTTCTTTTTATTTTATGGATACAGTTTTATTCAGCTAATGAAACGATTTTAAAGATCCATCAGACTATCTTTCTGGTATCACCTTTAATGTCTGGTGCAACATCCCACTCAGTAAGTACTCTAGCCGAGAACACTTTAGAGATCATGGACTTAAACACACAGCAATTGCATTATATTCTAACTAAGAGCTATGGGCCACAGCGAGACTTAATGTACACTGTAATATGACTATTTGGGCTTGTTTTCTGGGAGGATGGCTACACATTAGATTTAGCTGACTGTACTGCAATGGTAAAAATCAAACACAAAGTGTTGGAGCTGAGGTCAAAATGTTAGTATTGTACATTTGCTCTGACATATTGAGCCCTGGTGCTTATACAGGCGACATTCAGTTCAAGTCCAGATTTTGCTTTCTACTCCATTGAAAATGTATACACACTTTTATTGTAAAATACAAAGAAATGTTAAGGACAGTTAAATACATGGGTAAATGTTTAGTTTCCTTAAATATCTTTTATTCGCCCTCATGCTGTTTCATGAATATACAAAATAAATGTCAGTAAATAACAAAATCAATATGTCATTAAGAAGGAAGTCATAAATTAGGATCTACATAAGGGTAGATAAAAAACAGAATTTAAATTTAATTAGGTGAATTATTATGTAAAGTTTTTAAAATCTTTAATGTTTTTTATCTTTAAGTATTTTACATCCAATAACGTAAACCAAAGACAAAGAAGCCTCTAATAGCAAACATATTCCTTTTGGTGCACTGTAAACACGTCTGGTCATCTTCAGTCACACACACCCACGGAGCAGATTCATCTACAAAACCATATTACACACTGTTACTCACTGCTATTCCCCTTATCACTTGTACAGCTCACACACATTCTCTCTCTCACAGTGACGTGAATGGACACCCACACATCCTGGCTTGTGAGCTGGGTGTTAAATGTGAGAATCCACGATGGCAGGAGATCGCTGGCAGAAGATGAGGATGAGCCAGTGAAAGCGCCCAATGTCATCTCATTTTCTTTACTCCAACCTACTATTACTACAACTACTACTGCCACCTCTGATTGGTTGGGGGCTGTGCGATGGGACTAATAACGTGTTCTTAACTGTTATGACATGCATGTATGGCTTATATTAGTTATGTCAACCAGAAGTGTCACGTACCTATTTTCTGGTGTGAGACACCAGTTCCAATTCACTTGATTCTCAGGCTACAGGGGAAAAAAATTGGACTAAATCCTGGCTTAATTCATATGTAATGATTATTTAATCCCCCGGAAATTCTGAACTTAACATACAGTGATCACCATGTACTTTTTGATGCATGAGAAGAACATGTTGGATTACACTGATATTCATAATATTAAAAAACGAACACTTTTTTTACATTAATCATTGAACTTGCCTTTTACTTGGTGAGGTACAATTTTGGTGAGGTACAAAGTTGCTGTTCTTGTAGATGACCTCTCTGCAGCCTCAGTTAGAACTGCAGTTACAAGTTACCAAGAGAACATGTCAACTGAATCAGTGCAGAACATATCAACTGAATCAGTGATTCTTCTTAGCTGAGCACAGAATATGGTTTTCTGCGCTTAAAATGTTTATCCATGCTTTCTTTCCCACACACACGCACTGGGAGGAGCAGATGTTGTTTAGCTGTGGTAATTTGAATATATTTTTGGGTCAATCATGCACTCGCAAGAGACACATCCACGCCTTCCATGTGCCGAACAATTTAAATTTTTAATACTCCATTTAAATATATGGGCCACCTCTGTGGCAATCTCACAATGCCAAAAGCCCCTTTGATTTATGTGAGCTAAACAAAGCCACAATGTCACTCTTCGATATCTGCTCTTACCTTCCTGCTATTGTTATCTTTAACCTATTTCACCTTAAGAATCAATGAGAACAATTATTAGAACTAGACACTACACGCAGCTGTCCCTCTCTCCTTTCCTTCTTTTTTAACCTCGCTTTCTCGCCATGCGTCTCCTTATTCTGTCTGTCTCTCTGTCATTTTGTCTTTCTCTTTGGCAACTCACAGGGTATAATATTTAATTACGCTTTATAATTTATGCAGGTTATCATAACTGTGAGAGCATCATTTTATGTACATTGGGCAAATTGCTTTTTCTCTCCTTTTCTTGAGAATAAGGGGTGGGGGGTTGATCCTTTGCAGGCATAGACAAAGATATTGAAGCTGGGTGCTAATGTGAAATGAATAAACAGGGTGAATCTCTTCTTCAAGGCCCTAAATGAGATCTGTAGGAAATAATTTAAACCAGCGATAGGACCATTTATCATTGAAGGAGAAAAAGAGAAGAGAGTAGTGCCCCTGGCCCTGACTGCTGCAGCCAGCATCTTGCCATCATAAAAGAGCCATTACTGTAAACAGACACTGGATGTGCCCTCTTGCTAATGAAAGGAAGTCTCTACCTAGCCAATTGTACAGGTAGGGCCTGGGTACTGTGGCACAGCATACACACATATTTAGCTCCTTTTGAGAGCTGTTTGTCAAACTGCATGCAATACACCAAAAAAATTTCAATCGACTACATTTATGCTACAAAGCCCTGCCTGTTTACATTCATTTGAAAATAGATTTAAAATATCCCACACAAAATGCAGTATTAAACCATTAAATCCAAAAATTGTTTAGGAGATGATTGTGAATGTTCCTCGTGTTACAACTGTAAAGTATTTCCAAAATTACTCTTAACCCTCACCCTGGTGTTACAACAAAATGTAGACAATTTTAGAATCTCTGTTTAGTTTAAAGCACATACTGTACCATTCCTTCAGTGCTGGCAGGCTTGTTGAATAGTGCACCTGTGTCTATAATCCATACCTACCCCAGCTGTCTCGCCCCAATCCAGGTGTGTCTGTTTCACTGGATGCTACTATTAGCATTGCTAATGATCCAAATCTCCATAATTCTCTATATAATTAGCTGTAAAGATGACAAGCAGAAAAAGATCAGCTGTGTGAAGAGACACAGACACGTGTGCTGACAGAGCTTTGAAACTTAAAGGAGAATGCAAATGTATTTTAGCTATCGCCTAAATCGTCATTTTGTGATTTTAGTGGCTGGTGACAACAAGCAGATCAGGACATTTTTTAAATAAGAACACAATGAAACTGACACTAATAATGACAATGTGAAAAGGCAAGAGCTATTGAAGCATATCATTTTTTCTCTTAATTGTATTTAGTGCTCTCAAAAAATGGCAGCAGGCCACACTACAAATCACACTCATTAACTAACTGCATGGATCGCTCTTTTGGATTTCTTATTGTTACTTATAAGCAGAGAGTGTAGGTTGTCTATTTTTAAGTTACTGTGTGTGAGGGTGTGTGTAAATGATTTTAAAACTGTATCACCTGATTAAGTTTGATAATGTGTGTGTCTCCGTGTGCTGTGTTTTGGGCTCTAGGGCAGCCAGGTCTCTGGGGTTTTCAAATGTCAACGACCTGAGGGCCCGACTCTCTTTCTAGCATCCCTAACACACACATCAGTTAGCCTGTGATTCTGCTCTCTGCCTGATAACACTCTCTCATTCATCATACTAATGAATCAAGCAAATTAATCAACTATCTCATTCCATTTCCCCACTCAATGTACACATTCCCCCTCTCTCTCTCTCTCTCTCTCTCTCTCTCTCTTTGAAATGTCTAGGCCGCTTCTGCTTGTATTCTTCCTCTATTTTGCTCTTCCTGTAGCGGAAATGCTAAAGGTGTAAGATGAGAGGTGTGTGTGTGTGTTACAAAATGGGGAAAAGGTTCATTCTATGCATCTATCTTCTGTCAGCCTCTGGGAGTTGATACCAATCGGCCCCCACCTGCTAAACTTACCGAAGTGCCTCCGCTGTGCCTTCTGCTCAGCTTGACTAACATAAATATGTAATTGGAGCGCAAACAATGATGTGTGCGTGGGTATGAATGTGTGCAAGTGTGTGTATGATGGTGGGGGGGGTGTATTTGTGAAACTGTGGTTTAAATGCTGTAAGCTCTTGCTCCCTTGCCACCTTTCTTAACAGTACAGTGGCAGGCAAGTTGGGAACATTGTAAAGATCAGTGTGAATGTGGATGTGAGATGGAGATATAAACATGCAGAGCGCAGACAGAACAGCAGCATGAGGGAAAATAAAGCAGTGTAGAGACGCGGGTGAGTAGATGAGAGGAGAGCACAAATGTAAAACAGAATGAGACACGGCTGGCGGAGGTTAAACAGTCCCTGATTTATAGTCCTCCACCAGTCTCAGAGAAAGAGAGAGACAGTAAGAGGGATATAGGGGCTATTGAGGCGAGTTGTCACAGGGAAGTTGTCACATAGGCTGTTGCAGTAATTATAATGTTTTGAGGAAAGAGTACACAATTACACAAATGTGTGTCGTCTCTAGCAGTGGCTTTGTTTGTGTACACTTACTTTAAAATGCAAGTAAATTAGAATGAATTCTATCCTCCTAACTAAAATTCCAATCTCATATTTTTACTATAGCTGTTGGGTAAACAAGTAAACACAGTTAAACTACACTAGCATATATTCAAGACTCAACTATATAATGAAGGTAGATTATAACCAAAAGGTCGAACTGTGTCCTCAGGATGGGGCAATTTTTCATAAATGTCAGGTTAGGCCATGTTGTAATTTTACAGTTTAATAATTGCAGATTTTGTTGGCCACAACAATGAGTTATGTGTTATACATTTTATAGGTTACTTTTAACATTTTGCTTTACATATTTATAATTGTTTGGCATTTCATAATTTTTTACTGTTTAAAATTAGCTCAAAAGCTATAAATGGACTGTTACCCCATCCAGAATGACAGCGTCTCACCATTAGAGCATGATGTCATAAAAGCCAGCGTGTGTTCAATTAAAAAAGTTGGATATGTTAAATATCTTTGTTGTAGCCGAGACTTTAAGGGGAGTACAGAAATTGACTGTCAAAAATAAAAATAACTGAATACATGAAGGACAAAGAACAAAAAACAGGGGTAAGTAAGAAACTTGACATGAAAAATAAAAAGAGGGACAGACAGTTTGGACAGAGGGAGATTGAGAGAAACAAAGCAGTTTGTCTCATAGCTGAATATGTGAGAGCAGAGACGTCCTCTATAGCGCCTGAGGGACTTCTGTCCTTCTGCTCTCTGTCTCTCTCTCTCTAAGACTAAGACAGAAATTCCTCGTCTATGTGAATGAGAAACAGAAGGATAGACAGAGAGAAGCTCAGCATTCCTTCTTCAGCTCAGTGCTGAGCTGCCGCTACAACAAAACAAAAGAACCATTCAGTGGGGCTGCACTTTAAAAAGTTGAAGAGTATGTCTAATTTTGGTCAAAGTTCGTTAGAAAGCACAAAAGCAGGAGCTTGTTCAGAACATAAGGACAGTCACAGAGGCAAGTGCTTCATGCCAGTGCTGATAAGCATGGGATGGGGCGACTACAAAGCACTCCTTAAGAGGACTTTGAAAGGGAGTGAAGGAAAGAGAGAAATGGAGAGGAGAGGAAGAGGAAGAATGAAAAGAAAGGGTCTGCATTCTCCAGTCGGAATGTCATGTTTTAATGCAATCATGCCAACGTGTATTAATGTAAGCAGTTAACCTAGCAGACAGCATTATATAACATCAAACAAATGGAATGGCTAATAGCTAAAAAAAACGGATGGATGTTTATTTTTGGAGAGGAGGAATTTATTCAGTCAAAATCAGTACATACCCTACATCCAATCTGCCATATATGAAAGTGCCTTTTTGAGAATTAAACAAACTGTTTTCGTATTGAATGTGAATCTTAAAGGCATTTCTAAAGGAGAGGCTGCCAAAGAGATGGCCTATAATTGCTAAAGCAAGTCATAGTGTTGTAAATGGATATTGGAGATTAGATCTCCCAACTGGAAGGGCATGTCATTTTCCTATTTTTCGTCCTATTGATTTTGCTTGCTTTTATACTGTCATGACCAGAAAGGTTAACCCCTTCTGTGCCAGGCAAGCCAGCAACTTAGAACCAAAGCATGAATTGTGCGATTCATAAACAAATTAATAACCTTTTAGTCGGTGTACTGGTTGGCACACACACAGTTAATTTTAATCAAACAGTCAAATATCCTGTTATATCCGAACCAGAATAATCAGAATTAAACAACTATCTGATCAGGAAGTGGTTACCTTGTGCAGCATGTTTCAGACATGTTTCATGGCACACACACAATTCCACATACACATAGAGCACACCCCAGGACCCTGTCCCTCCTGCTAAGTGTGTGCCGGCTTGCATGGGAGCCATGCTTGCTCAGCCCTAATCTCCTAATCAATAGTGAAGGCTTCCAATTAACCAAGGCCTGAAAGCCTCATATGGGACCCCAGCATTGCTGCCATGTGGCTCTTCTCTTTCTATCTGCGTGTCGCATGTGCATCATGAACCCATCCCCCAAACAAGACAAATATACACACAAAAATTTCACTGTGCTTGCTAAATAAAGTGGTTTATAGGCAACTTCTGCTTCTTACACAGATTCCCCCTCTTACACTCTTACTAGCTGTGGTAGCGCCACAGGCTTATTTTGAGTGTCTCTTCTGCTGGATTATTTCCTGATGCTGTAGGCGATGTTTGGTGTGACAGCGGCATATGTCAGTGCCTGATTTGACTGCAGGGTGAGTATGTGTGTATGCATGCGTGTGCATACTGACTGAGAGGTGACAAGGCCTTATGAAAGGTGACTTCAGGCTCTACATAAACAAAAGGATTTGTGGCTTTTCTTTATAGGATGCAGCAATATAATCAGGCAAAATGCACACACACGTTTACTTATTTATCTAAATGTGGCATTCCATAGACTTTTATTGTTTTTATACACAGCTAGTTATACACAATATAACCCACACTCTAACCCTAACAGAAATTTTAAACAATTTTAAATAACTTTGTTTGTTATATTTTTATAGCGTTTTCACAAATGAGAATGTCCCCAAAAGGAAGTCTTGCTCAGATTTGTCAGGTTTTGCTGATTTTTGGGTACAAATTAGTCCCCAACTGCAAGTCTATTAATGAAGTATGCCTAGCAATAGTGCTTACACCTTATTGTTCTACATACAATCCTCTCCATTAAGTTACGACATGCCTGGTTTAACCAGCACATGACATTTAAAGGCAAACGACAGAAAGTCTGTTTTAATGACAGGTCTGAGATCAGCTTCACATGTGCCTTATTATTAACAGTACTGACCACCTCTGCTAGAGACCTCTGGTTCTATTTGGTAAAGTGAAACTCGCATGTCTGACTTTATCTTCTGCTCTCTATCCTCTCCCTACTCATTGCGTTATTTTTACGCAGCTCGTCAATATTTAATGGACATGCTCCAACGAGAGCACAGCGGTGATGGGGAGTGAATGATATTTTGCTGTCAGAGGCCTATCTGATCAGGAGCTGTCCACAGGGGTGTGGGGTGAGCCAGGCCACAGAGCCCAAATAATTCTCTTAGAGCAGGATGAAGACCAGCATGGCATAAAAGCCTCATCTTCATCCAACCACACAACGCTCAGTCTACAACAGTGTGTTTGTGAAGGTTGCAATTTAGTTTAGAAAACATTTTGAAAGCTGTGGATGCCAGGTTGACATGATGGCAAATGTTGCTGTCTAAACATCAGCCAGGATGACATTAGGCTGGGTCTCTGCTGAGGGGTGTACAGGTGGCTCAACGACTAAGGGTTTATCTGACACTGAAACAAATATTAGTGCTTTTGTCCAATTCATGTAATTGTCAAATCTCAAAGGAAAGTAGCTGTAGATGATGGGAACTGATTGATGGGCAGGTGGTAGGTTGATTTGGACAGGAGGGAAGCTCTTATCAGATGAATAGACCACAGCCAGACTGCAGCAGTAAAGAGTTTAAGGCAGAAGAAAGTCACCTTCGACAGTGTTGTTGTAAAAAACACAAGATATCAGACTGCACAAGCACATTATCACTTCTAATAACTAACAGACTTCTAATAACTAACAGTGTAGTTAGTTATAAAAAGTGGAAGAGGAAAAGTAGGACTTTTACTGATGCCTCCTATAAAGATCTGTGTGCCCTGGAAAGTGCCTGAAATCACCTAACTGTAGTCTTGATTCACCAGAATGTAGTTGATTTTTAAATTATACACCTTTCCTGATGGGACAATAAAATGTATCATATGAGAAAGAGGCTGTAACCTATGTCTTGGGTGCTTGGGAGCTCTGTTCTTTAATAGGTTTCCTGTCCTTCCCCTCCCTGATCAGAGTGTTAAGAGGAAACAATGGCTAATTACAGAATAAGGTTAGTGAGGATGGGAGAAGTGGGACCCCTCCTCCTCCCTTCTCTGTTCTTAATGAGCTTTGGGTCTGACCTTGTACAGCCAACACTTCCTGGCACAACCCTGAGTCTATCAGTGAAGTACGCACACACATATGGCCACACTTCTTTATTAACTGAAGTTCTACAAACCATGAATTGTCCCGTCACATTCAAAACTTCTGCATATACTTAACACCTGAAAATTTTGTCATCAACTACCCAATCCCAAGAAAACGCAGCAAAAATTTTCGGCAGAATGCCTGAGCTTCTATTTTCTTTATATGCAAAGCTGAGGGTTAGTTGTACTGTATATTATAAAAAGCAGCACTGTATTGCATCATTTTGGAGCAGACAGAATTGTATGGATCATCTTTGCCGCATAACAACGGTTCATACTTGTTCCTTTAAATAAATGTGTCAGCAAGAATGGAGTTTGGCAACAATGATGTCAAACTTGGCCAGTTTATCCAAAGGTGCAATTTCTTAACTGAACACAAGTGTAAATGAGACCTCATGCTCAGGCAGAAGGGAAGATCATCAGTGATTAATGGCTTAAATTTGGTCTGTTTCTCGCAAAACTATCTTATGGCTTTAGAAGCCTAGGAATATTAGCACACAAGTCATCCAGCCTACTTTAATGATACTTTTATGGTGCTTTTTGTCCTTTTTGGAGCTTGGCAATACAATTCACCATCCGCTTTATATGGAAAAGAGCAACCTTTCATTCTTTTTATTCCTTTAATTACGAAATGGACACTGAATGTATATTTTATATCATACTAAGAGGTTTTGCACAGTTATGTCCATGATTTTGGCAGTACCAATAGTTAACTTAACTTACTGACAGTAGCAGAAGTGGCTTATAATGTTAATGTATTAAGAGCAATATTATCAGTTTAAAACATCAGTGATGAACAGATATGGCTGCTGAAGTAATATTCAGGCAGTAATACTCAGGCCGGTACAAATGTAAGAGGTGTCATTGATCAATAAAACTGTACTGTGCATCAAGAGTTATACAGTCCATGATAATAAACATCCAATGTAATAAACATATTTATCAGAGGTATATAAAGACTATATATTGTAAAAGGACAACAGAATCCCCTTAAGAGAAAACACTGGCAATGATTCTGCTGGATTTATTGGCAAAAAAATGCCGAATAAAATGCACTGAAATATAACATCATAACAGCAATTTTACGCTTAAATTAATCAATTTGCAGATCTCACTCTTTCCCTGGTCCCTCACTGCCAGACGTGTATGGAGGTAGACGGGAAAAAATGCAAAAAGAACAGCAGAACAGTTAATAGTAGCACAGCAATAACATTAAAATGTCATCAATCTGCGATGCCTCCTGCTTCTGTCACACCAAGTTTGTACAGATTAATGATATTAGGCCCGAGTCACAGGCAGCGGTCTTAAAGGCACAGCAACCCATGCAAACAAAGAATGCCAACAGAAAAAGAGGGAGGCGCAGATGAAAGGTGGTGGAAAGTGATTGCAGAATACTTGCCAGTCACTGGGCTGTAAGCAGATGGTACGATGGAGGAAAAAGACACAGACAGACAGAGAAAGAAAGTAAGTGAGAGAAAGACAGAAAGAAGGGAAGACAGTGGCTGAAGCATCAGATGGACTGATGTTGGGGAAGGGAGAGTGGGGAAAACAGCCGACAGATGACTATTCAATTAAAAAGGGCACTTCAGGGTGGACAGAGGCAAAAGAAAAAAGCGGAGGAGAGCAAAATAATAAAGGCGGGAGGGAGAGGTAGATGGAAGACGAAAATAAGAAGACATCTGAGGATTGTGTAGAACAGATTAGTGGAAGCATGTGGACAAAACACTATGTGATCACATAGTTTCACACCATCACAATTGCACAAACAAACACACACAGACACGCATATGCAAAGGTGTCCGCGGCTGCACTGTTTGTGTTTTCATCCATCTGTATGCTTGGTGGTGACATATCAACCAAGTGCCTCAATCAATGACACACTCTAAGCCCAACCCAACAGCTTTTTAACCCCTTGCAGGACACAGATCCTGTTTCAAAGCAGGACTAATGCCTGTCACCACCAGAAAAAAAATCTACTCTGCTGAGTGCACAACTCCTGAACCTAGTCTGTTTTGCCTGCATCTTCTAAAAATCTCTGGGACAAGATCCCCAATATCCACCACAATTGCTTCTGCAAAATGGAGAGATCACCGCAACAAGGTCTCTCATTTAGCATTAGCTTTGGAAGCCAGGGTCAGCAATGTTTTAACAAGACAACACTGATGTATACCCAGGGTGCAGAATTAACACTCATTAAGTGCCAAATTGGAGTAAAAATTGGCTTGTCGGTTGGCTGGTAACTTCATTAAATTCTGCAACATAGTATGTGGATTCAATCTAATTGTAGGAATGACCACTTGTGAAAAACCATAAACGTATAAACCATAAACTAAAAGAGCTTTTGACAAATTTGCACATCTTTTAACAACATTTACCTAAGGAATTTCCATGGCACACTTACCTAGGATGCCTATGTGATAAGAGGCTAGTGTCTCACAAGTGGTTTATTATTTGCATTAAGCAAAAAAATCAAGGAACAAAATTTACAAAGTGTTTTCTTTTTTGACAGTGCAACTGCAATGACACAATGCCATATGTTTTTTGTGACAAATATGCACATGTAAAAAAAACAGATTTATCACAGATGAAAAATAATAAACAAAAAATGATAATTACAGTTTTGTGGTCCAGTCAGATTTGATCAACGTAAGATCAACATAAAAGTGCCAAAAAAAGACAACTCCTCTCAAATTATCTTCTCAAATAATATTTCCTCTCCATTATCTGATTATTCCCTCCCACTCACATGATATGATTAAAACAGAGTGGACCTCCTCAGCAGTGGCTTTCTGGTGATGCGAACTTTTGATGTGTGTGTTGTTTTGTGGTGAATCTGAAATCTAGAGCCCCTGTGGGAGTATTGCTCAGGTTCGAAGGCGGACGTCTGACTTGCCGATGAATTGCCAGGAGAATACTGTCTCTCTATTGCTTTGGTGCTCTGTCTAATCATAGCTATGGTAATGGGCCTAAGTAATCTCTGTAGTACACCCAACAGAAGTGAAAATCAAAGCAGCTTATGACAAAGGTGACGGCCACATCTCCATCTGTCTCCCTCTCTCAATGTCTCTCATTTTGTTTTCTTCATATTGTTGCAATATCTTCACATGGAGGCACAGCATGGCCAAATTAAGGGACACTTCAAAGCTTGCATGCTGAGTTTAATGGCAGAAAGCGTAGTGTATGAGCCCTATTGTTCAGCCTCAATATGGCAATTCCTCCAACATTACAACATTGGATTTTTATGATAAGAAATTAGGGCTGTCCTGAAATTGTGCAGGGGGATTGTGTTGGACCCAAAAGGACGTGGTTGGTGAGGTTAAGACAGGGATAACACTCCTGCTATTGCCAACATGGAGGAAACTGTGAAATACAGAGAAATTACAGCAATATATCACCAGTCATAAAGTATATATGAATGAGCCTAGACAATGTAATTCTTATAATCATTTGCTTATTTCAGTTTAGTTACAAATCACACATAGTTTGTCTAGACAGTTGTGTTGGACTTCAAAACTGCATGAAAAGCATATAAATCATTCCTGTACCTGTAGCTCAACTGGTAGGTTTTTTTGTGGTATACATTTACATTAAATGTATACCACAAATGTAAATGCTAATCTTCACAAAATATGCAGGAATATGGACAAGGAATAAAAAAATCAGCACGTGTGTGGTTCAGCTTTCTTAGAGAGACTTGCATTAAAGAAACACTAACTAATACACACAGCAGTTACAGTGGTCATGTCCTCCCCTCTTATCGCCATGTCATGCTACACACAGACATTTGTTTTTTTCCTATGCCTGCATGAATGAAGAAGATAAAGATTCCAGTTGCCTAGGAAACGCTTCACTCTGATAATTATTACTGTAACTATCTCTGCACACCCCACCTATAATAGAAATGGATCATAAATTATAATCAGACTGGCAGACCTCTGTAGAGCGGGATACTCACTGCTGCCACCCTCTGGCCAAAGCCTTCACTGTTCTCTGTCCTTGTTCTGATAAAACCCTAATAGCTCTTTCTAATTTATGCCCTCAGCTAAAAAGAAATTCAAATATTTATGTATTTGAGGTTTTAGACTGTTTTCAGAGAATAGTTTTTGAGGAAGGGGGAAATGGAGTTAACCGCCAAATTAAATATGGCTTCATGTAGGATTGCAATGTCTTTAAATATTTAAAACTGGGAATTCCCATGGTCTTATCCTAAGTAATCAAAAAACAATTAAATATTCTTCCAGTTGAGAAATGCTTTTTTGTTTGTTTATTTTTAAAATAATTTGTGCCTTTAAGAAAAAAAAAACAGCAAACAAGAAAGTGGGGTTGTGCAATACTTGCAAAGTGAGCGTCCTACTTTTCTCTCTTCCCAAGAACTGGGAGGCATGCACAAAAAAATTAATTAAAAATAAATAAATAAAAATAAGATACAAAAAAGTCTAAAATAGCATCATCATTAAGTTTGCAAGCAACCAGCCAAATAGGAAATAAGATAATTATCATCAAGTGGATTGCCTTCATTTCTTAGGGGACTTCAATAAACTGAGCACACAGCACAGTCCAATCCTGATAGACTGCTTGTTTATTTTTAAAGGGACATTTCAACATTTTAGTCTCTTAAAATTATTTAGTGAATGGGACTTGGACAGCGTGAAGATGTCTGGCAAGCAGATGCTCGATGGCGAGGCTACATCTGCCTTAAACTTAGTTCTATGAAACAGAAACTGTCTTAAATCAACCAAATAAAGCTGGTGGAAAAGTGGTTTTGATTCAAGACGAATGTGCAACCAAAGGTCTTCACCGCTGTGCCAGCTTACCCAATTACTGGCAAACTGCTGGGTCTTAAACCAGCTATCACATGTAAAAATTTCCTGCAGCCACCACCCCCTTGTTTTTTTACCAGGGCACTGCAAGTTCAGGGGTGGTGTTGGGGGGAAACTGGGCTGGGATATGTTTACTCTACCGTGCCTTCAGCCTCCCAAACACATGATGCTGAGGTTTGGCACCCACAGAGGCAGAACAGAAAGTTAATTCTTTTTTAATTTCTAGAGTACATGCTGACGACCACCATTTATTGTGTTCAGAGAGGGAGAGAGAGAAAACTGGCTTTGTGCTTCCCAAAAACATCTGACTGCATTTAATCAGTATGAAGTCTTGTGTCGTTTTCACCCATTAACTGCTCTGAATCACAGGCAAGTTTCCTCCACTTGTCACAAAGAATGCATGCCGTTCTTTAACACTAAGTGCGTCTCTGTCACAAATGCACATCCTTGTGAACTGCACAATCACAAGGTCATTAGACAGCGTTTTGCTGGCTGCGAAAGCTTTTGATCTTTAAAGTTGACCCTTGTGCATAAAAATGTGCAGAAAATTGTGCCGCAACAAAACTTTTATATCGTAAACAATAAAAATGCTGCTTCTACATAAAAAGAGCAAGTTGGAAAAATTATAACAGCTTTGACAACTTCCCAAAGACAGAACTCAAGAGTCTCTGTTCAGAGAGGTTTACTGGATGTTAGCAGCACACTGGATTTGAACTGTGCAATGCAAATCACAATGGAGATTCTCATTAGTAAGTATTGACAAGCCACATAAAACAGCCTTCTTATGTTCTCCATGCCAGCTTTTCGGCTCACTTCTCCACTCCTTTTGTCTCATCTTTCCGCCCGAGATGTAGCCGTGCATATTTCAGATTGGCATGACAGACAGTGGAAATTATTTATCCCGGGTTCTATGCTCGTGGTGAGCTGTTTAAGCATTCATGCTAACACAAAGGGCAGCAGAGTCACAATGAGGCTGACAAGGCCTCTCTCTTTCTCACTCATACACACAAGACACACTTTTTAGAAAGACTGTTTTTTTTCTGATTCTCTGACCTTTGAAGCAGCTTAGGTTCACAAAACACTTCCAAACAGTTCTCTCTAATGGCCCCCTACTCAAACAATCGCAGAACGCTCCGACCAAGATGATTGATCTCCAACAAGCAGCTCGATGTAGCTCCATGAATCATTAGATCAGCTCAGAGCAAGAGAGAGAGAGAGAGCGAGAGAGAGCGATAGACCAAACTGGTAAGCAGAGGTAACGAAACATAAAAAAGAAGACAGAAATACTGCATGCAAATAAGCTTCTGTGCAGCTAATCATTTCAAAAAGCATGTCGAAAAAGATCAATTGAATGAATTGTGCGTCTTACATATAAGGGAACCAAGCTTTGTCTCATTTATTATTATAACTCAACACAAATGCAGATCGCCAAGTCACTACATATGTAATTGTTTTTTATACCTGTAGTGTTGCAGCAAGCGTCTCTAACCCATCCTGAGTGCTGGCTATGCTGGTGTGGGGTGAACATAAAACAGGGCAGTAATATGCTATTCAACATGTTATAATACCCCAGGACAGCAATCCCAGACCATGGAGCACAGAAAGGGGATAGAGAGATGTGGAGGAAGAGGGTATGTGATGCAGCATGTAGACAGACGGACAGACAGACAGACAGACAGACAGACAGACAAAAAGAAAGAAAGAAAGAAAGAAAGTGGTGAACTGGTAGGAAACAAACACTAGTAAAGGAGATAAAGATAAATGTATGACAGAATGTTAGGCAGTAGTGGAGAGTTTTGAGATAGTGTGGCTGAGTGATAACACTCTTGGCTTTCTCCTCTCTCTGTTGATCTATCACACACCATTTCTGAAAAAGTGGGAGGGCAGCAACAACCTTTAATGTGGCGCTGTGTTGAGCTGTTGCAAGCCGCTAACATCACTGTGAGCAAAGGAGACCTGTCAAAGGTCAATGTGTCTGAGATACTGCTCACTGCAGGGAGAACCAGAGGAGAGGAGAACAGAGAAACACTTTATGAATGTGTAAAAAATGAATTAAGTAAACTTTTTTGTTGCCTTTAGATATTTTAAGACAGGAAGAGTTATACAGAAACAATACAGGAAACTATATGAGAAGAAAGGGGTTGGGACAGGGAAATGACAAAAGCCATTTAGTCATGTTTCAAGTCCTCTTCTCTGTTTAAGACAAAAGGTGAATTTCTGAAGAATATCCAGACTCCGTTTTCCATGTAGAGAAAGGGAATGCTGGCTGGGGCTATCAAAAATTACAAAAAGCACCATAAAGTATCATAACAATGGTCTAAATGATTCACTTTGATTTTGTGAATCACTATTCTTCTCATGCACAATAATGACAAAAATTTTCATTTTTGAGTCAATTGTTCTATCAATTACATGCTCGTTTAAACTGCACCATTAGTGAGATGTAGACACCACCTTTCCTCTGTGACCCTGTCCCATCTTACTTTGCTCTGGGCTTAACTGAAGATCTGAATGCCATATCAAAGCACCATCACATGCAGATTTAAAATTAAAATATTTAAAGCCTACCAGAGCAACAATTTGACAACACCACAGCACACAACTGTGTGCAGGTGAAAAGAAAGAGTTAGGTTCTGTAAGCTTCATGTTTTTAGAGGTCAGCTGATATCCCACTCACTCAAGAGGGCTCATGAAAAATATGTCTGCACAGACTCAGTTTGACCACTGTTATCTAAACTCATGAAATGAATCACTGGGAAATGTAAACAACTTACATTTCAAATAAAATATAAACATAAATAAGAGCAAATAATAATACTTATACAAAATCATATTATTTTGTCGCAAATTTACCATGAATTCAGAATTCATTGTTTAGAATATTTAAATGTAATAAAAATGTTATTGTATTTTTGTAAAATTGATATTTGTAATACTCATAATATGTATAATGTATTTCTTCAAAACTGAAGGCAAGCCTGACACTATTAGCTGTAGTATTAGTTCCTGAAATATCTGGCACACTCCACAGCGACCATTTAATAAAAAAGCTTCATTTAAAAATTCATGTCTAATCTTTGCCAAATAATTTACATGATTTTATACACTGGCAATTCACCAACATGTGTTTTACCTGCCATGTGGAAAATTTACTTTGACACACGTTTTTAGGATAAAGGATAAAAAATGTATCTATTGCTTATGCATTCCTGCGATGACACTTTAAAAACACATGATCACATGACCAAAAAGGTTCCAGATGAAGGTGACAACAGCTTACCAACTGACACATCTTACCCTGCTCTCTTTTATACCACTGATGATGCTCATAACAAAATAATGTAAATGGCAATAACAATTTGCATAATAATGGTAATAATTTATTAATATATTAATTAAGATTTAAAAACTGAATATTTAAAAGATCATTACTATTTATTTTTCAAAACACTTTAAAAACAGAGGAAATTAAATGTGCATGACAGAACAAGGGAAGCTAAATAGTAATCAAATCCAAGTCACTGACCTTTGAAACAGCTCTTACACTCAACTCCCCACAGAGAGGTCAGACATCACGTCTCAACAATTTATAAGCCTTACACAAACATAAACACACTCCAAGAAGTCAATAGGTCAACTTTTTAAACACCTTTTTTGTAAATAGTGTTTCCGGCTGCACAGTATGTCACATCTTTACAATCTCTAAAACCCTTTAAATATCAAAATTTAAAGTCAAACAAGAAGGCCAAAGGGAGGAAGAGGCATATGCACCTAGACTTTAAATGAAAGATAAATTAAATGAAACCAGTTCAGGAAAGAATTTCTGGGACAAGAAATATTTAAAAAAGAAATTACAGCAGTATATGATATACAGTATACGTAAATAAGTAAATAAGTGAGGAGAGGATATGGGTTAAAGTCTGATAATAATACAGTGTGTAACAACTACATTGTGTGGCCAAAACATGAGCTATGAAAAACAACAGTGGAGAACTCGGTTTTTGCTCCTAGACCAGTGGGACTGTATGGTGACAATGGGTGGGTCTCCTTTAAAACCTGACATGCGAAGGGGAAAGAAGCCCCAAACCTCCCCAACCCCCTCCAGCTGAGCGCCAAGGCTGCACAGATGCAAACTCCCCCCTGATCGTGTGCTTGCCAAGACGAGCTTCCGAACCCACACCAGCTGGGAACCCTCTGATGAGGCCAACACATCCATTTCCGTGGTAACCGTGCCCCTCTTCCCCATCATCGCCAGCATACACACAAACATACAAACACACAAAATCTAACCCCCACCCCAACATCACATATTTGCCAGCAACAATATCAAAACACAGGGGCAAAATGCAGCTAAATACTGCCACTCATAAACACAGGTCACTGAACAGTAACTTCACACTATAACAGTAAATTTAAAACACAATATCTATTTGAGTGATGTCTTCAGTAAAAAGTGTCAGAAAAAAGGAGCAAAAATACTAAATTTAAATTTGGTTTAGAGCAGAAAAGACAGACTGTTTTGCCACTTTTTACTCAAGCTGCCTTCTAGGCAAGAAGCAATTATATAAAACTAATATTATAATATTACATTTTAGGCTGTCTGCTAACAACATTTCAAACATAAATATGAACATAAACAAACATAATACAAAAAAATATGAACAATGCTAATCCCAAGTTTTATTTCATTCCTCACATTTTTATAAGCCAGCCATAAATTCAGAATATTATTTAGAATAGTTTAATATAGTCCATTTTGTAATAGTATTTGTACTACTGGACAAACCACTACAATGGTGAATTTAAAACAACATCATGGCTGCCCAGCATCCATTTAAATGATGTCTCTAGTAAAAAGTGTCAGACAAAAGGGCCAAAAAAACACTAAAACTAAATCTAGTTCACTGTAAAAAAGACAGGAAGGCAATCCCAAATATCAATTGTAAAGCATTTAAGTATTAGCTCAGCTTTTTTTAACCATATTGACAGAAAACAAGACATGATGTAACATTAGAACCCATAACACCTCACGAAACACAGTCACTGAAAAACTCAAAGCATAACATAAATAAATAAATAAAAATCACAACCACAGTGACACATATCTAACACCTTGTTTTCACATTTTGGTTTCACAGTTTGATTGTCAAATAATGCAGAAACTAAAACATTTTACTCAACACAACTCTACTAATCAATAAAAATTCCTTAACACTAGTTTCATGTTACATGGTTGAAGTTAGCCTTCGCTAAAAATGCATGATTGACATCTGTTGGACCAGCCATGGGCTGAGCACAAACATGATCTCTCACTCCCTCATGCGCTATCACAAACACACACATACACACATACCCATTGGCTGTGTTACTCAAAGCTATTAGCTTACTCCACTTCTGGCATTTCCATCCTCAGGGTAATCCTGTGAAGGAGAGCCACGGCTAGGGAATAATGCAGCATTGTTGTGGGAACGTGAGATACAGAGAAGATGAGACAAGACAGCATTTATCAAGAGGAACTGGTAAACATGTAATCTCAATAAACTGCCAAGGTCAGGCAAACCGCATTTGGCTGACATGAAGTGTTGAGGAATGGAACGGTATGAAACAGGAATTCGGATCCTGGAAAAGGATCAGTAGGTGCTCCAGGTAACCTTGGGGTCTTTGTGCTCTTAGAGAGAGGACATCCAGCAAACACATCACACACATACAGCCATGGCTCCCTCATCAAGTGTCCTGGTTTTAAAATGGTGGTTCGGCGGCTGCTTGTTGATGTTTTCTGAAGTGCCAGGGCCTTAGAATGTGCCATACAAAGCCGGTAGCGGGCGTGCTAATGCTAGAGCTGTGCCAAGAACAACAAGCCAAGTAAGCAGCTGTGCACTAGTGGGACAGCTTGCCCATAGAATCAAAGATTTCCACTAAAGAAAGAAAAACAACATATCAAAGAGACGGCCTGTTTTATAGCTTTTAGACAGAGTATGGAAACAAAGAGATTGAATCGGTGGCTATGTGAGAGTCTAGTGTCTGCAAGATGTTGACGGACTATTCAGGGTTAGCATTAGCAGGACAACTCCCCCTCATTCAGAAGTGCTAATGAGCTTTGTACAGGAGATGCTGATGAAAAACAGGATGAGTTAGCCGGCTAGCATCTGAAATGAGATCTGAAAGAAATAGTTAAGCAAGAATTAAAATTAAAAGGGATAATCTGAGGGACCATCCAACGCACTTCCAGACAAATACCATGGCGCCTGGGCTAGAAGACCTCTGTTTTCCCAACTGAAAATACCTTTACCAGTCAAGCCTGCTTGAGTGCAAGCTATGAGTTAATGTTACATTCCAGTTAGCCCATGCTCCAGGAGGAATTTTAGATTCCAAATGCACATATGATATCCAGTATTTTTCACTCAATTACAGTAAAGAGAGAAAGTGCTCTTAACCATTTCAGATGTTTCCTAAGGCAGAGCACCTGGGGCTCCCCCATCTAAGAATCACTCAAGATAAAAAGCCTAATATTCTTTGCAGTAGCTAAACCACCACATTAACACCTAATGTTTCAGAATCACATTTCAGCTCTCACTTTACGCCATCAACCCTAAAAAGCTACATTATCTTTAAAGCTCCAACCTTAAGAGAAATAAAAAGATGTGAAAAGAAGAGAGAAACATAATGGTTAAGTGGTGAATTTGGTCACTACCCAGGGAAAGAGTAAGAGATCTTTAATGGCTCACTGTTTGCCCATGTTAAGATGAGGAAAGTGATAGAAAGGCACGGGAGACGTGCAAGCGAGGGTATGAACAGAGAAAGGATACTTTTCTTTCTCTCACCTTGGTGAAACACACTCGAGCCAGCGGTTAACCTCCATCCCCTCAGGATGGATACTGGAGAATCTGGTCTCTTCTAATACCCACAGAGAAGGGAGAGAAGGAGAAGTTCCTGTAAAAGAAAGAGGGCACCCACGTGCCTTCCACCTGATCAGTGGCACTACCCTGATGCCAAAGGCCCAGCTTCCTCTCATCTTCTATTACTGGGAAGACAAAAGTAGGCCCTGAACTTCCAATCACCGTAAGCAATTACCAGCCCCCACGGACAAGCCTCTGACCACTCCAAGCCAACCTCCCTCTTTTCACCTCTGCCCTGCACTGCTGCAATGCATTAGTGAGTCTTCTACTTCAGTTGCAACTACTGAACCTGCTGTGGAAACGGCAAACAGCGCATTGTGTGTTAATTTCTCTGCTTGCTTCTAATCTGTACCAAATCTCAGGCAAGCATTCTAAATAAAAACATTTGTATCAAATGACACCATCACAAAACCCATTTTGATTTTTAAACTGTTGTATATGAAGAAAAATTTACAGACATGGTATACAGGAAACTATTTTATTCTTCTAAAGCTGAACAGAGAGAAGTAGCAACAGGAGTCCTTTTGACTGACGAATCACAAGTTAACTCCTGCCAGATATCCTGTGTAAAGCCTCCAGTGAGTTGTGTTTCACAAAGCCAAAGCAAAGTCAAAAAGGAAGACTGATCTAAAATCAGTGCTAATTTTCTCTGTGTATACTGTTGTTTCCATCAGTTCATTTTCAGCTGACAATGCAGCCTCTCTGCATAACAGATACTTTAAACATCATCTGGTCAGTCTGCTGAAATGAGAGTGGACAGAATAGGATACTTTTTTGGACACAAGAAAAACGTTTAATGAAATCTGTGCATGACATGTTGATAATCTTAAAAGGGCAGAATATTCAAATTTATCTTGAAAAAGTAAAGAGTACTAAAAGTTTTTTTGCCTAAAGGCTCCACTTAAGGCAAATTACTATTTACCTTTCGAGGGCTGCCAGATCATTAGGCAGGGACATTGAGATCAGCCACCGCAGCACTAGAGGGGCCAAAGTAAACCAGTGCCCGGTACATAGCTGAGCATGCGCATGTTTGTGTATGTGTGACAAAAAGTGTATGCCAGCATGCATTTCTGTATGTGTGTGTGTGTGATGACATCAAAGCTTCCAGCAGTCAAGGGTTTGCCATGTGTCCAGAATCATTTGACTTGAGCAGATGCATCATTAAAACCTTGCCACACACGTTGTTTCCTGTGCCAGGCACCACCGCCATTCCCACTCCCTTCATCATTAGCAGTCTTTTTTATTTTGCTTCTCTTCTGTATCTTACATGCATTCCATAACCTTGTGCAAATGCAGCAAGATAAGAAATCTATACGTTTTTTCAACCCTGACTATTCTGGGGTCAGTTCTGGGCTGTTTGGGCATGTGACGCTGTTTTTTTCCTTGTTCTGTCTTTCACTTTTTTCTTCTCTGGCCAGACGGTGGCATCCCAAGTTCCTCTCATTAAATCAATCTGACTGGTCCAGGTGTGTGGCATGGCTAGTGACCACCTTCTGATGTTTACCCAGGGATATGTGAACGCACAAACCTTACCTTTTTCTAAGGAGCCGGCATATGGCCCCAGCACAGCTGCTTTTATTCCGTCCCCTCTGCATCTTCTTCCCTCCCTTAAATCGTTCTGTGTTTGGTCTTTCTCCTTCTTCTGGTCAATGGTACTGTGAAGCCTGAAGTCCAGAAAAGTGCACATTCTCTCACATGAGACACAACCCAACTGCTTAAGGAACTAATACCAGACATTTCCAGTCACCACCTTCTTCTCTCCTAAGGAAGAGGATGTTGTGTCTTTGCAAGTTATGTCTCACCAAAAAGCAAGACTTCCAGGTTTAAAATAACAACTTCAACATTTCTGGGTGAAAGGACAAAGCAAACTGTCCATTGTGGAAAGGGAGAAAAAAATGTCCATTGAGTGGTGGTTTCTTAACAATGAAGTTAAAAAATATTTTTAGAGGTACACCTGAACAATACAGCAGGAAGGGCTGGGGCTGATACTGCTGGGAAAAGAGAAGCTGGCGCACACATCAAAGCTTTGCTGTGACACTGCATTGTCTTTAAATTATCCAAACAGTAAACAAAACAAATAGGTGCTCTGTGCATGAGGCATGATATCTGCCTGATGTCTGTCCCTATGGTCAGTATTTCTTCATTTATTTGACTGCTTATCACCACCATGACCTGGGAAAACCCTGACAAATCACTTTTCCTCTACATCAAGTGAGTAACAGTATGAAAACCCTTTTTATAATATTTCCTAAAGCACATGCTGAAATGTGATGTCTAGGGACTGTACATGACAGGCATGTAACAACTGCTTTAACAACCCTGCTTTGCTAAAAGAGCATGACTGCAAGTCTACATCCTTGATCCAGTCTGAATATCTCTTGGGACATAGTTTTGGCATGTTTGGATGCTCTCGAAAACCAAGTTATCTTTATATTTCACTTATAAACCAGTTTAGATTTATATGACAGTAATTCAAACATTCCTGCCTATCTCTGTTATTAAGAGCAAAAGCCATCATATGTTTATATATCAATAGGGTCATAAACAAAGGCAGTGAAGAGAGACGTTTTAAAGACAACCAGGGCTAAAAGACCTCTAACCAGCCATCTCCAGATATCAACAGCTCACTGCAGCTTCTCTCCCCTCTGTCTGCTTTACACAGAAATGAACTCCTGGGTGCAATTAAAAACTGCACTATGAGGACTTTCCTGACGTTTAGCTATAAACTACAATGTGTCTCACAAAAACAGCAGGATTTTGCTCAGCATGGAGAGAGCACCAAACACCATACTTTACGTGAGTGCAGAAGCTAATGGAGAGCAGTGCTGAATCGCACCTGTGATAAACAGCAGATTTATGGAAAATATTTTCATCGTTTCATCTCCATCAATGCCAAAGTTTCAAATTAATTATTGATTAATCACTTTCTTTTTAAGCAAAAATGCAGACTAGCAATATTAAAGCATAGAAAAAAGATTACAGCTCCAATTCAGGTTTATTCCGATCACTCAAAACTATTGTATCGACAGCTTGCAACTTGTTAATCACTGAGCTTGAGAAATAAAAATGGTCAGCATTTCCCCTGCACACACTATAGCTGAAATAAACCACATGTGTTTCTGTCTGTCTGTATGCACACAGCCTAACAAAACCCCAGAGCTCAAAATCAGGACCCATGAAGGAACATGCATGGCTGCAGAGGACAGAGTGGACTGCGGTGTCACTCTGGTGTGGTCAAACCAGACCGAAAAGGTCAAGGTAAATTTTAGAACATGCAAGGGGCTTTAAAATATTCACGGTCAGTTTTGTAGCACATGTGGCCACTCCAGACGTAATGAGCCGGGAATAATAAATATTTGCCAATGGTCTGTATCAATCCCATGTGCTGAAGGTTATTTTGAATACAAAGGATGCTAGGGAGGCAAGTGGAGGAGGCACCTGATAACTAATTAGTACATTTGCACAAATAATTAGAATGATTGATTGATTTGTCACAGGGAAGCGTGACAGACATGTCAAACGAAGACGGTTTGCAGTTAAGGGCAGAGGAGACTAATGGTGGTCCATCTGAAACCATCATTTAGGGCACATGACATATGCAGATAATATGAAACAAAATAGGCAGATGACAATATAGACACTGGAAAGACAACTTCTCCCTAGAGGTAGACTTTGTAAAATCTTCTTGGGGAAAAAAAAAACGGTCATCTTCAAATGACTCTACTTTCACTTTAACTTGTGAAAAATATCTAGGGTAATTGTAAGGGTTTAAAGAGAGGGTGTATTTATAGTACAACCAAAATCTCCATAAAATGTAGGAGGTGTGGGTGCCTTTTTTGCTCTTTTTAAAAATTAGGATAGTGAAAATCATGAAAAACATGAATTGTGGGGACAATATGCTTAATTATTATTGTAAATATAGTAACGTGCAGCAAAAATAAAATCCAACATTTCCAAAGAAAAAAATATTTTTGAATTGGTAGCATTTATTAAATTAAGACAGCACATTGGATAAACGCGAGGGACATAGTGTGTATAAAACTTTGTAATGACAGGTGATGCAAATCAGCAGACACTTGACTCACACCTTGTCTATAACAAAAAAACAATGTTGCTTTAAATTTGTATTTTGATTTAGAACCAAAGGTTTTCAGGCCCTATTGTTCTGCTATTGTTCTGCTAGTGTTGTTGTTAGAATCTAACTTACTCCAAGGGCACAACAATATGGCACTGTTTTTTGTGTTCTTGTGGTAAATGGAAATAGGTTTACAAAAATTAAACTTTCAGCACAGTCCATTACCAAAAGTCGAGTCTTGTAGAATGCATATAAGGCAACGTCCTGTTCCTCTGCTCTGCTGTAGAAACGTATGCACGGGCTGACACGCCGGTCTCTTAACATCAGTGAGAACACACACATTAAACAGAGCAAATAGATATTCTCTCTCATTATCCTGTTTTACAGGAGAGGCAGGCTATTTGTGGTGGCCGCACATAATTTCCCCCTTATACAGAATTCAAATATAGACAGTTAGAAAATGGGAGGGTGGTACATAAAGAAAGAGAAGATGAGATAGACAGAGAGAGGAAAAAGAGAGAAACAGAGAAAGAAAGAATCAAAGAAGACTGAGCTTGGGGTTAATATCTTTTTAGGTCCTTTTGAAGATGTGTGTCTTCATCTTTCTGGTCGTCTCTCACTGAGTTACTGTAACTGACACTTTGAGGAACTGTGAATCTAACACATGCCCTGAAATTCTTCAACATTGTAAGTAAGTCATTGAGTGGTTTTTTTTGACTGTGAGGGTTGGAGGGCAGGACAAGTAAGGAGAAGTGAAAAGGATGTAACTGAAATAGAAATGTGAATTGGCAAGTAGAGGAGCACAAGGAGGAGGGGCAGATAAGAGCATAATCCCTCTTATGTCAAGAACAGACTGCATAAAGACAAGATTAGGAGATACCTACCATACCGTTACAATTAGTCTCAGCCTTGACTTAGCACTCACATTAAATGCCTCTCTAACAGGGTCAAGGAAAAATAATTTACTACTGGCTAAAAGAGTGGCACACAATTTGTCTGTCTCTCTGTATTTTAGTAACATCTGGCAGTAGGAGATTTAAGGTTAGACAAGTAATTAGTGCCATGTATTTGTCCAAAAGACAAATGTTTTGCACAAATGTAAAATGTGTTTTTTAATTTAAAAATCACTTAATTACTGTGCTGGATAGCAGCCGGTATACACGCACACACACCTCCCCACCTTGCAAGCTATACAAGCTTGTGTGGGCTAATGTAAACTTGAAAGGTAAACTACAAAGACCCCTAGTGTTACTCAAAGCATCAAAATCGTATCCAGTTTACGAAAATAAGTTAGGCTACCTGTACAACTCAGTTTCAATAAATCTGTATCTATTCACTGTCGTACATCCATAATACAGTTTGGAGTTTATAAGGATATATCACTGATAATGTGTCTTTTAAGCATATATGGTTCTCAAAGCCTTAAAAGCCAGACTGTGAGCACATTTTTGCATAGCAAATGTTCTTGCATAGCAAATGTTTACCCAACAAACATTTTTTTAATTAAAGCCCTTTTTATAAAACTTCTGATTCTAATGCAATCTGTGAATTTACGTATTATATACTGGCGGTAAATGGATTAAATATAAAAAGTGACAGCCCCTTTCATTACAATATCTTCTATTTTCTCATCCCTAACAAGATCTCCAGAATAGCACCTTTCTCTGCTTTACTGACTAATCATGTTGTTTGTTTCCATTGTAACTTTTCCAGATTAAGTGCTGAAGTCTTTAAAAAGGAAACGTACTTCATCATGGTCATTTGACACTCTAAGCGCTAATAAATCAAGGCAAGTCCTTTTCTGCTGCGACTTAAAGTAAAACAAACAGCAGTGGGCTGTTCTTCTGTACTGGGCCTAATAGAGGTCACATTTGCACACATTCATTTAACACATGCACATTCCTATACAATTAAATATTCAAAGACATGAGGGAAGAACAAAAGCTGCCTTTCTTATACCACTTCCAAAATGAGAGCATGTTAAGTTCCAAGATGAATAAATAACTATACAGTCTTACCTGCCCAATCAGCATTTTACATTAATATTGAGTGGAAATCACTGTCTACATTTACTAAAACAATATACAAAGTATTTCAACTTATATAACACAGTAACGAATCTAAAGATTTCATATAAACTAAAATACTTTGTGACAGGACTGTGTTGGCAGCTCTTCAAAAAACTTCTATTTCATATATAATGTAAAACATAATAATAAAACAACAATGAAGTCTATTGTTATTCAACTCATTTCCTTGAATAGAGGTATGAGTGCACAGAAAAAAATTTTGAAATACTCTTTTCTATATGGGTTCACAGTCAAAATATTCTGATCCTTGTTACTGAATCTGAATATGTATGAACAAATATGCTGAATTTATTATGAATTTCTAAGGAGATATAAAATATGTCTTTTTCTACAACTAATACAATCAGTCTTTTGTGAATGTAACATATAAATTGAAGGAAAGAAGGAGGAAAGGGCAAAAACTAAGACAGACAGGGAAAAAGATTCAGAGTCAGAGATTCATCAACATTCAATGACACAACCATACTTCCCCACATCAAGAGCAGTCAAAATATCAGTGTGCATATCTAAACATCTTCACACCCTCTTGCTCAACCTCTTTAACACTCTCTCACCCGCTTCGCCTGTGTCCAATCACGCACACCAGTCCCTCACAATAAAACAAATTAACTGATTAGACATTTTCATTTCAGTTGTCTTTGACCTTGTGGAATATATTTCTGCTGTCTATCTTTGCAGGGCAATAATGCTAAGGTTTTTCATAAAAACATAGCTGCCCTGTTTTCTAAAAGGTTGCGAACAGGTTGAAGCTGTTACAGATACGCACACAGATATAAACATGCACAGATCTCCTCTCCTAATATTAGCATACAGCATCTATTGCTTTCCACTCTGAATACCCCCCTCTGCCACCCCCTCCTGCTCCAAGCGGGCGGCAGTGAAAGGGTTAAGCAGGGAATGCATTAACAAAAGAAAATGATAGCGTAAACAGTTCATAAAATCTCACAGACCCCGATGTCACACTAGATCATTAAATTTCTGCAACAATTAGACCTTTTCTCATGGCGGCAAATTGGACCCGTTGCCATGGCAAATCTGAGCCCCTAAGTCATATATCTTTGATTGCGGAAAGGTCAGACGTAGACAGCCTAATAACTCAGGGGGCTGTTTGACAGATTTCATCCGACCATGATCACATAACAGCACAAAACCATGTCTGCAGTTGTTAAAAGCATAGAGGGGTCACAGAGAAGGTTGAGGTTATGGAATGTTTGAGCTTGACTGAGCAGTCTGATAATGTGCCTGACTGCATTTAAATCCACAGAATCGTCAAGCACAGTGTGCACGCACCGTGTTTCAATACGGGCCATGCAGCATTCTTTGCTGTGATCGATGGACTGGTTTTATCCCTTGATAGTTTTAAGGCAGCATTGTTTTAAAGACAAGGTGTTTAAATGTCGCTGAGGCAGTCAAAGGGGAAGAACTGCTGGCAAGAAATAGCAGCCTGTTGAGAATACAATGATTTAGCATGATTTATTTAGATGATGTCGCACACCCCTGATCACACACACATATGGTTGAGGAATTGTGCAGAGCAGCTTAGTCTAAGATGGCATCAAACTAAAATCTATGAGCTCGACTCGCTAATGACCTTGACATGTAAACTTTGACGGAACAATACGCTCTCTTTACTCAGCTAACAGCATCTGAGTGTGATTTTAGGAGTAATCCTTATCCCTCCCCTGTAGGATTTGCTGGCATTTTTGTTGCCACAGGTGTCTGAAAAAGCAGTGACAACGGCACCATCTGCTGGACAGAAAGAGAAAGTCATTACAGATAGGTCGTTGTGTGCCATCTTAAGTAGACAAAATATGTTGTGATTAAGTGTGTGTGTAAGTCTAGTTGTAGATTTGCACATGACTGAAATATACTTTCTCTGGAACCAAACCCAGATATGAGGGGCCCTTGGGAATATGAGACAGTGAGAGTGTGCACTTGAGTGAGTTAATGTGAGGGTGGCTCAGCTGGACAGCAGATGTCTACCTCTCAGTACCCTTCCATCTCCTAGTTTCCACCTACCTCTGACTCTTTCCTTCGCATCTCTCACTCTTTATCCTTTATTTCTTTTAACCTGGTAGATCACAGTGCTAGCAATGCCAGGAGATACAATTACTGAGAGCCGATATACAGAGGAGACTAGCGCTAGAAATTATGTTGAGAATTTGTCACAGGGACTAACCATAATTTTAAGACACAGATGTGGGTTTTCACAAACAGTAGTTTTGTTGTATGGTTTTAAGCAGCCAATTCAAAAGACTGTATATGAATTCTGTGCTCAAAAACCTGTTCTTGAGACAGAAATGTTAGGTCGGGCAAGTTTTCACATGCATTTGTAATGTAACAAATTTAAACATTTCTGGTATGTTATTTTTTACATGGCACAGCTGTTGGGCATTTTGTCACAAAATGTCAACCCAGAGGAAAATACTGCTCTGTGAAAATAGTTTTTTTTTCACAACTCAGATTTAATGGCGTTCTTAGTTGTTTTATTTGAGTCAATGACAAATACAAATGAGACAATTGTTTTTATATATTAAGAGTATAGAGCTATAAAATAAATGTAGATTTTACAGTTAAAATAATCTGGATTTGGATAAATTGATGTGTTTATCTTTAAAAATGTTTACAATTAATTGACATAGACCTAGCAAATCAGAGCTCAGGTGATGACATTGTCGTGATCTCTAGCGGAGACATATATGATATTTCTAGGTCTTCTTCTCAAGAGACACACAAGGCAAATGTTTCCATTCACTCCCCATAAATGTAATTTTTACACTTTCACAATTCCCATGAACCCATTGGGTATGAAGTGTCCATGATCCTTATTTCTAAATCTCTTCTGTCATACACAGACATTCTAATATTGAAACATTACAGATAATGTGTTCAGAAATATAAATGTTATGGTCTGTCATAGTTAGCAGTTAGTGTATGTGTTCACACCAAGCTGTGATGTTCCTGCAGCTAACAGAACTTTGAGTTCAGCTCACATTTCCTAATTCTGTTTCCTCTCTTCTCTCCCCATTGTCTGTTCTGCCTGATTTCATGTATAATAAAATTTGCAAAAAGGCCAAAAATAATTTCTGAAAAACTGCATGGGTGGACTTACCATCACCTTTCTCTAAAACCAATATTATATGGAAAATCTCTTTTAGCAATCGTAGGGAAGTCCAGCTTACCTTTAAGCTTCCATTCAAACAGTCAAAATTAAATGTTATTATACAAAGGTCATACATTAATTCCAGTTTCATAGTATTTCTATTCATGACAGTGAGGGTTTCAGTGTCCTTGTAATCAGACATGGACTTCTCATTAAAAAGCAAAAAGGCTAGTGTCTGCCACAAGATGCCACAGCCTTACTTTAAGACTACATCATGCGTTCCTCCAAAGAACATTTCTAGCACAACAATGTCACTGCTGGCCTTCACTGCAGGGATTTAAGACACTGATGTCAGCTTTGTAACAGCTGCTTTAAGTGTACAGCTGAGTTGTACAAGACAGGCCCTGTTGTCTGTCCTTAATTAAGGCTGTGAAAATGGCCCTGATTCACAAAAGAATTCCACACAAGCAGTTTTGCTGAGCAAAAGGAATATGAAATTATATGAATGGTTCAGGTATCTGACTAACTCCAATCAATGTTCTTTTAATGACAATTTAATGATAATTGGATATAAAAAATACAAGTACTGGTGGATTTGAGAAAACTTTCAAGTGAAATGTGCTGAAAGAAGGCTATATAATCCTAAAATGAAACTGGAACTACTAAGACCAACTGCCTGGTGCTGTTCACATGTTCGCTAATAAAAGACTGGATGGTTTGAAGAGTGAAACAAGCCTCAAATGTTTAAAACGAGTGGTCACATGTTCCCCTCATACACATCCATTGCTTTTTTGCAGTTACAATCTCAGTGAATTGTTGCTTACCTCAAGTTGGTACAGTAAGAACAAAAGCCAAGCAGAGAACAGGAGGTGTCATGGGTAGGGGGTTTATTAACACAAAGCACTTTAAAAAGAGCACCCAACACATCTGCACTCAGAAGCAGCAGGGCTCCATGATAAGCGGCTCATCAAACTTGAAGCTGTTTCTCAACTGTTCTGCATCCAGATTAATAGCACCTCAGCCTGACCTGCTGTTCCCAAGCACCCCACTGTTAACTCCAGCCAGATCATTTACTGACGCACTACTAAGGTGAATAATTGGGGCAAGTAGCTGCGCAAAGCTCACCTGTCTGCTTGCAGGTACAAAGGTGTCAGAACCTCTGTGTAACATGCAAGCTACACAAACAGTGAAATTTAACACATTTCCACTTACACACCATAGTGTGCAGCTGAAAACAGTGGGAGGATCTTTTGAAAGGTAAAGGTAATCGAGACCCAACAGCAGGATTCAATGGTGGCTAGAACGGTCCCATACTCTTTCTGTCGCTTGCAGCACTGCAACAAGTAACAACCTGTAGCTTGAACACACCACACACGTTAGAATTTCTTCTGGGTCATTGGACATGTGCATTTCCATGACATTCTCCTAGCCCTTTCAGTCATTCAGGATTACTGGATAAAGAAATTTCTAGTGTGATTTTTTCAAAAAACCTAAATCCAATATTCTAATGACTTTACTCATTTACATGTTTTTTGGACAACAAAGTTGCAAAAATTCTCTGATGTTTTTCATGATCACGGAGTGAAAAGTCACACCATGTCTGATTCATTGCACTGTACTTGATAAAAGCGTGTCAAAATTCATAGTGGAGAGAATGTGAGAAGGAGAGGAAAACTGGGAATACAAATGGAAGGAAGACTGAGATTAATTGTCCGAAAAGTGAAATGGCTGTGGTGTGGACGCTGTGCAATGAGGGCTGGGGTGCCTCACTTGTTGTTGGAGCTGAGGTCAGGAGTGGGTCGATTCTAATGGTGTCACCCAGCATGCTCACAATTCAACACTCATTACACCATTCACAATTACTGCTACCTATTTCCCCAAGAGGGCTGGGCCAACCATTATCGTAGCAACTCAAATGAAGTGGATAATTGTGTCTCTATGTGGCACATCAGGAAATGAGGGAGAGAGAGAAGATGGAGACAGACAGGAAGAGAAAGAACGACAGATGGATCAGGAGGTGTAAGACGGATATCAACAGACTACAAGCTAGTTCAAACTGAAAGAAGCCATGTCACTTATACAACCTTGAAAAGTGCAAACTGCAAATCGAGCTATTGTAAGCAGAAACAACTTTACTCACAGAGAACATTTGGCAGTTCGCAAGAGAAAGATGTTTTGACTCAAGCTAGCTAATAATGGAAACCTCACAATCTACTGAATCGTATAGGCCCTGAAAATACTCTTTGCCACTTAGGTTTGAGTCAGAAAAGGGAATCATTTAGTGGAAATGACCAAAAACAGAGGTATCTCATGAATGCCATATTTATAAGAAACGGAAAGCAGTCATTTCAACCCCCAACCTGCAACTGCAATCCTACACAGACTTTTCAAATCATGTGTCATTACTATCCCTTGTCTTAGCATGCTTGTCATGTAAGATATGTTCTCAGATGAAATATTTATTCTGCATGATATAATAATAATAATAATATTCATTTTATCAATAATATTCATAATAATATTCAAAGCTTTTCTTTTTTTGGGAGCGTTAAATATTCTCAGACAGTTTCAATCTGAGAAGGGCCCTGATTATGTCTAGGGTTGTGAAAAATATAAACTAAAAGACATCAAAATGGGAAGAAAGGAGAAACATATGAATAAGAGTTAGAAGCTTCTACCCTTAGATTTAACTAATTCACAGGTGTCAGAAGCGAGATGTTTTGCAACACAACTTACATGTCTTATTTGGTGCATACTAACTGTGCTCTGGTTCTGTGGAAGAAAGCACATTTGCTGTGGAGGGGGAGTCAAGGTCAGGTCATCTGTAAACGTCATAAACTCCCATTAACAGGAGTGAGGAAATAAAGAAGGCCACTGATGAAAGGAAATGTGATTTGAAATGAAAGATATCTCATTTACTGCATTCTGTCCCATTTTGACACAATTTGCTGCAAGCCAGTTAATATGCAAGTTATCCATCTGAGAGGGCGTGAGACAGACCATTTCAGTGTCAATTTACAGCAAAAAAAAGTGAACGTAAGTACCCTTCAATCTTCAAAACTCTTTAGCCTAATTCAATTGTACCTTTCAATACCTTATGATATGCAGTGGTTGGCTCACTATATCACATTATGGGGTGATAAAATAGTAAAACTGATTTTTTAAAGTATGCACAGAGATAAAAGCAGATAAAAAGTGAAGCTTACTTTTGTCTTGTCTGGGGGTTGAAAAGTGGGTATAAGTGCTTTAGCTAGTGCTTAAGAGTAAATGCAGGGAATCCATCATCTAACTAGCTCAAACAGTAATGGGAGTTATTTGTTATTGACTATGTTTGACTCACTGCCTGACAGACTATTCATAACTTTTAAAAAGCAGCTCTGGACATGACAGAAGTTTGGGAGGTTAGATGAAGCGATGCTGCCCCATACCCGAACCTTGCACAGACAGATGATAAATGTTTAAATAAAAACGTAAATGCTTTTAGAAGAGCTGTCAGTTCACTGTGATTAATTCAATATAATAATAATGTGATATAAACTATAACCACAATACGTCCTCATCCCTTTATGTCCCTTATAATCTATATAATAGGGTATTCTTCTTTCGATCACACCACTTCAAGCTTTACGTAACACTTGTCATTGCAGCCCCACTTCTGGCAACACACCTCACCATCCTCACAAGATGTGGTATTTTCATTCAAAAGCAGCTAGATGGACTGCAACAAAATGCAATGTAAAGGGCTCTGTGTTACACCGTTTTTCATTTGACTCAGAATCTTAAACACAGCATAAGATGATGAAAATAATGAGATGCAGTGAACTGCATAAAGAGAGAAGGTGAAACTCATGCAAGGTTTGCACATGGCCAATGCAATAAAACAATGAAAGGGAGCAGTCGTGCATAACAGCAATAATAAATCAAAGCATTTCAACAACACGTTGATACATGATCTTCTAAAAGCAAACTTTTTGTATATAAGTCCAAGACAACAGTGGAATTCCACAGACTGTGAGTACCATATGCATTCATACTTAAGGGTACAAATGGAAATTTGTGGTTGACTTTAAATAATCCTTACCTAAGCTGTCAGAAGGCATATTTCATAGCATTACCATTTACATCACATTGGACAGGAGCTGAAGGACTACAATCTAAACATGCATGCTTGGACAACTTTAAACTGCATCTATAAATAACAACAGCTGTGAAGAAACCAGGTGGGCCACACTAGACATGCATGAAGACTTGCAAGCATGAAAAATAGAATATTTTCAAAGATATGCACATTTTCACATGCAACTAACATGCTATCCCTTCAGAGATGTAAACTCATTGCATTTTATATATCATTTTGCAAAAATAAATGTTTTTTATGTAAAACTTTAATATGCATGGGTCTAAAAGGTACTATATTCATATATCTTCTAGAAAATAATATAACAAATGACAAACCGGCCACCTGTCTTGTGAGTGTCTCAACAAGACATGTGCTAAGACATGTTCCAGCATACCACTACATAAGTGATATAGAAAATGGATGTTTGGATGGAGAAATGATCAATCCAAAACAAAACACACGTATAGATGAATATGGATTCACACATTATACATCACCCAAATCAAGTAATTTTCTGGTCAAGTGGCATAAGCACTGCTTTAGACATATGTACAGTATTTAACAAACCAGGCCAACTGTGGAACTGTTTCTGATTATTCCGGCCAGATTTAACGACCGATTACTAAAGTTGTTAAACTGCATCTGCAATGGTTATTAATTTATGTCAACATTAATTGCCCTTGAATCTGTATTTACAATATGAACAAAACACAGTCAGTACACACTACTTAAAAAAAGAAGTATTTTATGCTTTGTGTTATATCAGCTAAAGACAATGCAGTTGTATAACGACATGCTGAACTGTCCATCTTCTTATCCTGGTTATTGGCGATGATGCGCCTACATGTTAATGAAAATAGCAACTGTTGCCGCAACCCAGTTACGAACAGAATCTTCTCCATTTTGTTTTCTTTTTTTTACCTTGTGAACAGTAGGTCAGATGGGATCGACCAGGCACCAGCGCTCAAAACAGACAGCTCTGCCCCTATTTGAGGATCAATAGCACTGGCTACTGTCTGATCTGTTTTTGTCCATATTCAAATACAACGTGCTGGGACTGTAGCACACATCATCTCCTCAAAGTCATGTACAATTAGGCATGCCTAAGAGACACAATGAGGAAGAAAGAAGACAGAGACAAAGAGACAGACACACAGAGAGAGAGAATAAGAAAAGGCAATACATTCATTAACAAGCGTCTATCCATAGTTCAGTGTCTCTGATTCAATATTAAAGACCTTAACCACATACATTTAAATGAGATCTGTACATATATTGCAATAAAAAGGTACAGAGAGGGTACTTTCAAATATGAAAAAATTGAATAAGATGAAATGAAACACTGACTAAGAACACATTTTCTAGCTTAGTACATCATGATATGGCTCCAGGCACTACCTTTTGTCTCCATCTCCACACTGACTTAAACTGTGTATTGTAACATGACACCTCTGATTTCATGCAATATGGAGGATTACTGAATTGAATGCTCAACGTTTTTGTTCACATTTCTAAATTAGGATTTTCTGTCTCCATAATGACACAGAGAAGTCTCTTTTCTTGCCAAATCAATGCCAGCTATTTATACGAACGGTAATCCTTTACCCCTCTCTGAACTGCCAACATAGTGATGATTAAAGTAATGAGCAAATGAATGGAAATTGGCTTCTTTCTGTTTTAAAATAAAATTTTACTCAGCAGCAGAGTATCAAACTACAAGGAGTTAAGAAAATAAATATTCAATGCAGGTCTATATGTGTGCAAGTGCAAATGTGCGTGGGGGCCAGCTTTCCCACTTTTGTAAAAGTAAAGTGGAAATAGCTTGTAAGATGTTATGGTTATGCTAGAGATTCAAAAGTCCTCCTTGCTTCTTGACAGAGCGAGTCAGCCTGACAAGTAGGCTATCAGCCAGGAGATCATTAAGCTAAAAGAGTTGAAGTGTCATCACCAATGTGTGGGGAATGCCATGGCAACAAGGGTTCACCCTGCTTGAGAGACAAGTTAAAAAACAATGAGAGGCAGTGTGCAGGGCAATGTAATGATCCGTACTGATCAATGGTTCACGCTTTCTCACACTATGCTTCTGTTCTTCCCTCTTTAGAGATGGATGGAAAAAAGAAAGGGCAGTATCACTTAGGCTTTGGGGCTACTGGACCTCAGGGGGTCCTTAAACACCCAAGAGGGAAAAATGGGAGGACAAGTATGTTGAGAAAATGGTTGACTGTAATTATATAAATAGGTGTGATATCGGTTCTCTTAAAATCATTGATTGGCTGAAAAGTGTATGCTTTTAAATTATCCAAAATGAACAAATTATGAGTCTTGGCAAAATGTGAGGACATCTGCAGGGCTTTTGTATGAGGACAACTGAGAGCCTTCCACTGTTCTGCCACATAAGCAGAAATAACCACATCAGGTAAAATGAGACTCTTAGTGGCTGGTGGATGCTACTCTACACAAGTGATAAGCACTTGCTAATCCAAGTCTTTGAGATAAATAAATAAATAAATGACTCTAAATGCATTAAAATCCTGCTCCAAATTCTGCTCTCTATGCATCCTTTGCGATCTTATTTGTCTTTTTAATCCAGACAATTTACTGAGGGCAATTTTTAAAACATTCTTCTTTAAGACCCGAACGGGAAAGCACCTTTCTACTCAACTTAAAACCAACAATTCACTTAAGGATTGACTGCTTGGCAAATGACAGCAAGCACATGCTAAGCAGGTGCAGCATTAAGATGTGTTTAGTGAAATGACTGAGCCTGCGACCTTGCTTAGAGCGGCAAAAACTTCATTTACTGGTATTTCAATGGCTATGAAAATAGGCCTTTATATCACCGTGCCATCAACATAAAAAGAGGCAATAAAACTTGTGAAGAAGGGCCACAACGATAAACAAATAAAAGCAAATTTTGACATTTTGCATTTAGCACATCTCTTTATAGGTCAGAGGCAACCCTGGCCAACCCTGCATTGTTTCTAAATGCCATTTTGCAAAAGAGGATCTCAGGAATTAATTAATGCATGGGTAGCTGCCACTGTCAAGAGGCACACATTAAAATCAATGATTAATAAATTCAAAACACACTCAGAGGGGAGATGAATCTAGTATTGTGTTTCCCAGAAAGCAGCCCCAGTGCAGGTCCTTCCACCAGCAAGGCGGCCACTCAGATGTCTAATGGAAAGTCGTCGATGCCAGCTGTGTGCCTTTGAATAAAATCACTTTAATTAAAGGCATTACAATGAACAGAAAATACATGCAGCAGAGCCGACAGGAAATGACCCTTATACTTGACACACACCCCCAGAGCAGTATAATACCTAAAAGGAACAGAGGTCCCCAATGATCTAAAGACAAATAAATATAAAAGTCTTTCTAAGCTTCTTTTTAAGGCCATCAAGCACAACAATTACAGTAAAACACATGTAATTACATTACAGATCTTTCCTGATGTTCTTTACAATTCCAGTGGTCTTTTTATCAGGTATTAAGGGTGGGAGCTAGAATTAGGCTAAATTTAGCCTAATTGCCATTCAGATCACTTATTATCATACTTTTACAATCCATCCAAATATTTTTACTCTAAATGCTGGGGAGATTGGTTAAAAAAACATACAGATGAGCATTAAACCACAAATTGTTTATTCTTAAAATTGTGTGGCAAAAGAATTTCAATTGTCTGTATACTTTTGAAATATCATGCTGTCTAGCAAGCAAACAAAATAGCAAAATTACTGTCCGCCCCCATGTAAACAGATGAAGGGTTCCTCTTAATCTGATATACAACAAAGATAAGCTCTGATTATATTCTTCCTTCTCTTCTTGTTTTAAACAGGCTGGGAGAGGTGCCCACAGACAGCTGGGGCAATCTAAGCTTAGTTGACGCAGTATCAGTGAAGTTGTATTCCTATTCAACCATAAGGGGGCAGCAAACACAATTTTACGCTGACAATTTATTTACAAGCAAATACCATGTAAATTAAGAAATATGACAGATTGTGTACATAACCCTACTCTGTAGACAATATACAGTTAGTGTCAAAACTATGTTGACGGTATAAAAGAAGTGTTTTAAAAAGGATTCAAAAGCTAGGAGAGGTAGAATAGAAAATTAATAGAGTACTATTAGAACAAATGTGTCAAGTGTGCCACTTTGGGAGAAAACTAAAATGTCCAGAACATGCCAGGAAAACACAGAACTTACAAGCTTGGGGTCAGATGCCCTTCCACCTGAATCCTCCATATCAGCGTTCTTCTGACTAAGTCCCCTTTGTCCAAAACCAGTTTTCCACCCAAGTCCCATGCATGGATGATAACTGAGCCATCAGTGAGTGGGTGTAGATAACAGAAATGCACAATGCTACAATTCCTTTTCTTTGATATTCAAAGTATCAAGAGTTCTAACACGTTCAGAAAAAGAGAACACGCACAAGCTTAAACAAGATGTCAACAAACGCTGTCAATGATGGTGTTAAATTTAATACAATTTATAACAAAATACTACAAAGACACAACAGTACTGTACACAAAACTACACCCCATTAACACCCAACAAATGTGCAGTCCTTGAAAAACGTAGTCTACAGCCCCTCACCAATACCAGGCCCCAAGACTCATATCAACACCAAGACCAAAACTAGACAGTAATAAAAAGTAATATTTACACACAAAACATCATTGTAAATATCAAAACTATGTATCGTTATAAACACTTTCGCTTTTGTAATAGTATAAAATTTGTGTCGAGGTACGCCAAATTAAAACAATCATCATACCTGGATTGTATTATTCAAATGGGAAAACATTTAAGCAAATGGTTTCACAATACAACGTCAACATAAGCTGTTAGCACAATAGTTTCACATTTAAAGAAATATTAAATATCATAAGTTTATTTTTGCATTTATAACAGACAACAGTGGCAGTTTTCTTTGTTGTATTGCGGGTTAGCGTAAAAGTGTATATCGCCACCTTCTATCATAGTGTGTATTTACACAGATTGTGTAATAAACACGGTTAACCACTACTTACAATTGCAGACGTAACAAAATGATTATAAATGTATACCTTATTATGACAAAGAAAACAAAATACGCCTCTATGTTGTCTCCTATGCATATCAGCGGTGTGTAACGACATCTGAACACTGCACTAACTCATTGTTTTACTCCTATTTCTCTCCTATACTCGCCGTGCGGTGCGGTGAAATCGGAAAGCACAGTGACAAGGAACAAGTACACAGTAATACAAATTTTATTTATTTATTTAAATAATTAAAGAAATTTAATAAATTGTCTGATGAACCTGTCGATCTCTGGTCAATCTTTGATTAACCTTTGGCCAGTATTCGTTTGTATACCAACTGCCCAAGGCCAAACCATTGTTGTGAATAAAAGTGCAACAAATTCTGAGCAGCATCTACTGCCTCCGGGCGTCGTTAAGAAGTCACGTGTGTAAACAAAGTTGCTGCCACGTGGTTATGCGGAAAAGTTTCCATGACGGTTTGACAGCTCAGAGGAAACACTTTCTTTCGCACAGCTGGTGCAAAACGAATAGATTTTTTTTTTCCAGTTTTCATTAAATTAAATGTTTTAGGTAAAACTCGTTAAATGTTTTAGGTATAAAATTACGGTACAAATATAATTAAAGAAAAGCATTAAAGAAACCCGTAAGAACACTGGGAAGTTTGTATAAAGATAGCCCTCTAACAATCAGATACACAAAGTTATTTGCCTAAATTTACTTATATAAATGAATGATCTACAACACAATTGACTTCCCACCCCATATTACACCCCAGAAAGAATAACACAAAACGTATTAATGCATGCAGGCTGCTTATAAATTTCAATCCTGGCAGCACCTAAACGAATCAATGCTGGTTTCAAAAATTCATTTGAATACTCAGTGTTAAACAACATCAGCAATAAAGTTCTACTAATTTTGTCTAAAGAAAAGTGTTGAACCTTGTATATGCTTTTAAGATTTTTGTCAGGCACTCTTTAATTGAATATCATGTTATAACAAGCTTAATGAAAATTGGTAGCAGACAGGGACCATACAGCTCTGCCTAGGTGTGACTGGGAGATCATCCAATAGACACCTGCTGCCACTAGGGTCTGTGCAGAGAACAAAAGGGGCCATTAAGCACATAACAGCTGTTGCACTGTTGCCTGCCTAAGGGCCCCAGCCCCCAGGGTCTGTCTGCTGGGGGAAGCACCTTCCACCTCATTGTTGACCTCCTAACAGTTCTTTTAAGACTGCATGGTAACCATCCTGCTGCCACATTGTTAAATACAGAACACCGATGTGGGCTCCATTTACTGTCAACCACAGTAAAGTTAAGAGTTTAGCATGAGAGACACAACGCTGCAAGGACCTGATCAGAGATCAGCAGATTAAGACAGTCTAACCCTCTCCAAAATCCTTTTGTTATCAACGGCTTAATGTGTCATGTGTGGAGGTTTTTATGATCCCCCTGGTACATATTGTACAACACGTAATATTAGCTTTTCTTTTTAGACATAGAATTGCAAATGGTCTCATTCTGGAGTTTGCCATTTTAAATAATGAAATTTAAAAGCCCAAACCAGAATTGCAGATTCCAGTCACCAGCATAGCACCCAAACATCGCCAGACCAAGGCAGCAGAGCTATTGTCAGTGTGCAACGTAATGAATTACCCTCGTCTCAGCAGCATCTGTTGAGGAGCTCAGAGACCTCAAGTCCAGCTTTCTGATCACACTGACATCTAGTGGATCTTGTCCTAGTAACACTTGCTGTCAGGCGACAAGCAGAGGGCACTGTGTATGTAGATGTAGTAGTGAGAACCATTACAGGCCCAGTTCACCATTTTGTGACATTTTATAGTCTTACAGATGATGCCGCACCTAGGTAAGACCTGCTAAGATTGTAACGCACACACTATTCATACTTGTAAAAAGAATGTAATTGCAATCTGGATTGACTACGGAGACAGTGACATCTTTAGTAATAATTTGCATATAAAAAACAAATTGATGAACTTAAAACCTGTCTGAGACAGTTGCTTTATTTACACATATGATATAGAGAAATATAGCAGCATTGTGTTTAAAAACAAACTGATAAAAAGGAAATTATAAAATTTGGTTAAAACACACACTCAAGGAGGCAACCAAAGGAAAATCTTAAATATAAAATCTGAATCCTAGCTTCTGAAGCTGGTGATTTCTCCGGTCCTTTCTGGCAGTGAAGACTTAAGTCCTTTTGACAACCTGTCAGGATTTTGCTGGTCCAAACAGCAACCTGAGTCACAGAAACCCATGCCCATATTTGTGTGGGGATCTCAGTGGTCATCTTTCCATCTGCTCCAGTCCCACCCTCTTTTAGCAGCAATCAGAGCCAATTACAGCTCGGAAAATTTGGCAGGTAGTCTACATTTGTAAAAATAAACAAAAATAAAAACGCCAAACCTTTGGACCATTAAAACAAAGTATGTCTTTCAAGGATCATGTTAAAACAAAAAGGCACAAGATCTTTTGGTTTTGAATCTTATGCTGATCCATGCGACTTGTGTGCTGTAATGCCATCATTTTGTTGCATTTCATTTAAAGTCAGTCACAGCTGTCCTCTATTCCATAAATAAAAGGAAGTCAAGAGACTGTGCTCTCTGGCTTCTCACTGCTGGGAGGTGGAGTAAGCACGCCAGATGGAACTGGAGACCTCTGACTGCTCTCAATGTCCACTAGCTGATAGGAGTACACTCTTCCCTGCAAAAAAAAAAAAACACAAGACAACTTTAGGCCAAATTCTAAACTAGATTAATGCTCAGCTGTAACTAAATGCATACAAGATTAAAAATACAAAAGCTGCAATCCATAACTTTGCCTCTCTACCACAATCTCTTTTTAAACATAAATTGTAGGTGACTTTCCTTTATGTTAAATCAAATGAAGCCAAATTGACATTCCCTGGCGAATCAGACCCAACAGCTCAAATTATAAATCATTATTATTAACTTACCGCTAGGAATCGGGGTAAGGTAAGGATATCATGTTGAACACTGATCTGTAAAGTACCTGATCAATAACTGTTCATTTTTAACCCCAACAAATTTATGGATTACAGCTTAATTTTGTGCTCAGATTTTAAGCCATTAGACTGAGACTACAGTGTACATTAAAACTAACCAGCCATTCCAAGTAAGGCACATGGGTCTGGATATTGTGCATGTCATCTGTTGCTATTCCTTTGAATGTCTTGAGAGTTGAGCTGCCGACTTCACGGATTGACATGGCAAAAGGGACCATCCATCTGACACACTCCTCTAAATCACACCACTTTAACCCTGGAACACCCAACAAAAATATAAGGTCAATCACTGTAAACTGGTACAATGGCTTAAGACTTTGTTTTGTGATTTAACCCAACAAAACATACAGTCTGAAACATAGTGCAGCCTAACAATCTAGAACCAGAAAACAAGTCCATTTTGTCTAGATTAAATTCCTAAATACCTATAAATATCTATTATAAACATAAATAATACATTAAAGGAATTACCATGCATCACATTTTGTCATTTTTGACCTACATTGCTTAAAGACTCCACATGAATGTTATTGCAGCAATGTGCATACTTCAAATGCAAACAAATCCTACCACTTATATAAAGTTAATGGGGTCATGTCACAAATCTGCTTACTTAGTTTCATAAAAACAGTGCAAAATCTTAAATGTCTTATTTTACAAGTTTGAAATTTATCAAAAATTTCAAACTTGCATTAATGTTATCAAAATCCCAAAATGTATTCACAGGTTTAAACTAGACTTACAATATACATACACAATTTCATGAAACAACCTGTCAATCAATCATACCTGAAACTTTCATCACTAGTTCCAGAGAAGAAAAGTGGAAGAGTGCAGAAGCTGCAAGGAGGCTATAGGAGAACTCCAGACTTCTTACATCCAGTATACAAAGATCCAAAAGCTATACAAGAGATAAAAAAAATTTGCACAAAGTCTTAGTCAAGTTTAGTTGGGTTGCATTTATAACTGGTGTGAAACAAACAAAAAGCATGTTCTATGCATGTAAATGTTACATATGCACAAAAATAACAACATTAATGGAAAAGAGCAATACTATAACAAAAAAAAAAAAACGAAAAACCTGCATAGCCTTACCTCTGCAATCTGTACAAATGTAGTCTGTGGGTACTGTGATATGAGAACTTCCGCATACTCCTTCAGATAAGCCATCTGCATGTAGATGTTGAGCCAAGCCACTGGAGTTAAAGGGCTCAAACTCCAATTCAGCTCCTTTGGAGAAACAAATCAAGTGTAGATTACTCATAAATTGTACCATTTAGGCAGTCAGGCTACAGGTTTAGGCAAGCATCTCCAAAGTTGTAGTTAAATAATGATGATAATCTACCTTCATAATGATAATCTCCATGCTAAGTATGTCGTCATCTGTGCAAGCTCCATCAGTAACATAAGCAAATTGGTGCACCTTGGGAGGGTAAATTTCCTTTGGAAACATCACACAAGGTCCAATTATATTTCTGGTTTGCAACTATTCTAGAGACACATTCTACATTTTCACTAAAGAAACAAAGTTCTTAAAATTAAAGATACACTGATACAGTATGAAAGTTTAGTTTTAAGGGAAACTTACCTCCATTTTGGCAGCAATAAAGAGGCAGGAGATGCCAATGAGCTGCAGTGTTGTCTTAAGAACATTCTCTTGTGTGGCCATAAAGCGATCAAAGTAATCCTGACCCAAATAAAATGTTTCTCTGTGCAATTTATACACCTCACAAACCTGAAAAAACAATAAATGAGTGTCAAAGACCATATTGACAATATTTTAAGCTTATGGGGGGGGGGAAGCCCCCTAACACACGCACACACGCACGCTTCAAACAAAACAATTTGTTTTTAGCTAATAAGAAACTTGTCACGACAATTGTTATTGTAAATAAATGCTAATGGTAAGTGTTAGAAACTAATATCCTGCATATTTTGGGGAACAGCCTTTGTAGACTTGTAAGGTTTAGACAAGAATTAAATATGAGGAAGGAACTTGCAGTATTCACACCCCTCTTAATGGGATAAGATTAAAATGTGTGAACTGTTAAACAAGGATTACAAACCTCCATTAGCCAATCCAGCAGAATTGCTCTCATTTTGGGTTGTAGATTTGGATGTCTCTGCATAACACATGTATCTCGCAGGTACATTTTTTCCTTTTTAAGCAGATTGTTCCACACATCATCTTTGCTTGCCCAGCTACGGAACATGTACAGGTTGTAAAGTTACACCTTCATTATGCACTACTAGAAACGTTGTGCTAACATTTAGTCAACCCTCTAAATTAATCCAAACACCAAGACAGTGTTATGCGTTTTAAACAAAGACATGAACCGCTGAAAAAAATTATCAGGAAGGTGTAAAAGATGCATTGTAAGACAAGATGATCAAATATTTAATTATGTGAATCTATTTTAACCAGTCAGCGAAATACAGTTTGGAAAGTCTCAACTAACTCACCAGAGGGTAGGCAGAGGGGTAGCGCGTGTGGGGGTGATGAAAATGTTTTCGGAGGTGTACTGTGTGAATCCCACGCTGCCAACAGCAACTGGTTCCTCGACTTCATCAGGAGTAGGGATCCGCCTGCATGGGCTTGTGTAACCTGTGTCAGGATTCCAGCAGGCCTGAGCAAGAAAACAAAAGGAGAGAAGGAATGACAAAAAAGGTAAGGTCTCCAACAGATATAAACAAATAAATCAGCCCATCTATGCAACTGGGACAGACTTCAAGCAAAGCTATAGTGATAAAGAAATGCCACCATCTGCAAACAGCTCACTATGCAAAATCAAATAACAACATTAACCCTAAACACTCATAGTATACCCATATGATGGTGACATGGAAAACAAAATATGAAATCATCAAGTTCAACTTCTGTGTTTGTACCCATTATGCAGGCATATTTGAACAATGAATTTGTTTGGCTTTCCCCCAAAAGCCTCACCATGCACCACTTTTTAAAATACAAAAGTGTAAAATGAAGTCATATGGGAGAGTTAGTTTAGCATCACCAATAGAGGACGTCTAATAAGGCCTATAAGATACCACATTAGCCATCATCCATACCTGGGATGCACATGGTTTCTTTTTGGTCATCTCTGTGACCTCCTCATCTGGATCTTGTAAGTGCTGTCAAATCACAAAGAAAATAATCACACCTTGAGCTTCCAATACCTCCTCCTTTGTAGTACATTAAAGATGATCAATTAGTGTTTCTTACAATAGCCATGTCCGCTTTTCTCTTCCTTGGGCGCCCCAAAATGGCTTTAGGAGGTTCATCTGTAGTGCTAATCTGCTCTGTTTGTATCCTGCATGGAAAATAAAAGTGTTACATTTGCAAAATGGGCTAAAACTCTGTGCAAGTCACTAAATGGCCAGCTCACTGCAGCAACTTTTCCATGCATACTGATTGTCAAAAGTCGTTTAGAAAGATACGAAATCGAAATTTACACTTTCTTGCTTGGCATGATATCCCCGCGTGTGTCTCTTTTGAATGTAGAGAGCCTGAAAACAAAAGTGTTGTTTTATTAAAATGTTCGATTTGTGGCGTTTAATCCCAACCCCCCTCACGTAAATCTTCACAAAGCGCTTTGGGCGCGGGGAACTAGAACTGTGAACAATGTTCAAGAGGTCAAAACTACACGAAAAACTCAACAAATAACTTCAAAACCACAGATATATGCGCTCCACAGTTTACATTTTAAGTATTACGCTAGTGATTTCCGATATTTGCTTTACTTTATTAAAACAATAAGTTTTCATTACTCTACCCAGGGGAGTCAGAAAATGGCCGAGCCAATCACTATTCCTCATTTTACTGAACCCGCTCTCACAATAGTTTAGAGAAACAAAAGTCGCGATAACCCCATTTTTCCAAATCTGTTCCTAAAACACTTTAATATACATTGCAAAGTACAATTTTACTCTTATAGAACTCTAACAATGACCATACTGTAATGCACTTACCTTAATATGATGCTCTCCGAATTTTTCTTCTCTCCACTGATAATGTCGGATGCTAGAGTTAGTATGCTGTTATACAAAGCATTATTTAGTAACAGCGATTTAACAGTCTATATGTAAACAGCATATGGATGTGCTGTGTTCCGCAGTCGGCTAGCTCTGAGCTGGCGCCAGTAATTTTGCGCCTTGTCTTATAAACCGCCTGCACTAGCTAAAAGGGGCCGTCAACGCGGGTCATTTAAAATTCCAACTCCGATATAACAGCAGCACACTATGGCGATCGATGCCACTTTACGATCGGCACCGGTACGTAACAAACATACTAAATCATTGAGTAATACAGAAAACAGCTATTCATCAACAAATCAAAGATTATAAACATGAACATTTTTGCCGGCAAAAGGAGGCGTGTTTGATTACGTCAAATGAGGGGCGGTATCTAGCCTCAGGAAGTGCGTTGAGCACATGGCTAGCAACCTCAAGAAGTAAACAACCCGAGTGATCTCGTCAAATTGTTGGATTTTATCAGGTAATTTTGTTAGCGATATGTGAAATGCGATGATTTGCTCATGCTTGTTTGACCGTTTGATATGTCATGTATTGGAAATGTTGATGTAACGGGTTATTATGTTGCTGTTTCAGGGTTACGCAAATCAATTTCATTAAACACTGGCGCCTCTTTGTAACTACATTGTATGCTAGTGCGTACAGCAGCTTTTTCAAAAATAATATTAAAATGTTTAATGCATACAGCTCAGTTGTTGTCATTGAGCTACGCTTGTTTCAGTAATGTAACGTTTGATCGGTCACGTGACCATCAAACGCCCTCAGAAGTCTGGGTATTGTAGGTCTAAAGAAATTAAAATAAAAAAAAAACTTTTCAGGCGCTTGAAAGCAAATGTCATTAGCATGATTCACGTTCAAGCCCTGCCTGGTAAGGTACGCGTTTCAGTGGTCTCTAGGTTAGAAAGTGTAAGTTATGAAAGATACGTGGTTTGTATAAGTAAAATGTACACATCGTGTTCAGTTGTAATCAGATCATGCTTTCACTATGGAGGAATATAGAAGTTTATCATTTTCGATTTTTGTTTAAATTACCAGCGTTTCAGAATGGGTACCTGCAAGGGTCATAACTATGTAGCAGTTTTTTAAAAACTGAAACCAAAATGGAATGCCATGAATAAAATCAATTAAAATATGTATTTTTCTTTACTTGTCAGTTGTGTTACCGTCATTGTATTGTGTATGTGATTGAAAATTTCCTACAGTCCTCTCTGGCAGGATGGAGTGATCACTGAAAACATGATATTTCATACACCATTGAGGTGTGTACATCCATGACTGCTGTGTGTGCTGCAGTTAGAGGTATTTATTCATCCTGGCCATATTTATTCATCCTGGTGTACAGATTCTCTCGCCTGCCAACCAGTCAGCAGTTGCCCTGGCCTCAGGTGTTAATATAACTGCATGTCTCATGTCAAAGTGTTCCTCCAGTGAACGTCATATGATATTGTATAAAATATTATCTACTATTTGTATGAACGACCCCTCCAAGGGCTGGATTTCATCCATGCAAAGGGCTTTGTGTTTTCACATGTTGCTGATGAAGGTCTGTTAAGTGCTTGTGCTGGTGAACTGATCCACTACCATAGGAGCGTTGGAGCAGAGCCCATTCAGAAGTTTAAAGATATCAAGAAAAATGCATCACATAAAACTGGAACATTATAAGGTCATACAAAAGGAGTTAAACAATGGTGGTGTATGTTTTCTTGTAAGGACTGTATATTTGGCATCATATAACTATTGAAGATTGTCATTTTAGTGCTTATGCCCTCACTTCACATGTGAGTACAGCTGAGACAGCCAAAATAGTTTTTCCTTTCTGATGGAGTCATTGTCACAGGAATTGTCACTGGAGCACCACCTGATCCAGAGGAATTAAAGGGTCATAATGTACTGCAATAGGTGCTTTTAGGTGTTGTGTGCAATGTTTTTATTGTTAAAATCTGTTCTGTATACATAGAGTAATTTTCCAGGAGCAGCTTTAATTAAACATGTACATTTATGCAATTAACATCAAATTAAAATAGTTTTTATACAGAACAACTTACAGTGCATTTAAGTTAAACACTGTATAAGAAATGTGCATATAGGAATCAAGCCCATGACCTTGGAGTTACTAATGCCATGTAATGTTATGCTTATTGGTGAGCTATAGAAACATTTTGAGGCAGGCCTACCTATTTGTACAAATAGTGGCAGATGTTAGGACTGTATGGAAAAATGTGTTTGAAAACAGTTAATATTGTTTTCAAGCAGTACTGTTTATAGTGACACAGAAATTACACACTGCACTTATACTGTACCTTGACACAGAAGCACTATTTTACTATACTATATGCGTTTATACATCTGTCTTTGATTTATTAGGCCACAGTGTGATTGATTCCCTAAATCAGATCAGAAATCTGGTACACTATGCATGTTTGAATCACTCAACTCAGAACTGCTACAGTACAAACAAACCTATCTCATATGTCATCCTGACATTTATCAGCAGCAACTAACATCTTGGTTTCATAACAAAATGAAACCAAATCAAACTAGACCCATTGCTAAATGGAAACCAGCTGATATAAACATCATTTGTCAGGTATTTTTTAGTCATCCGTTTATTATACAGGAAAACAAAGGAAATGAATAGTAGCCTGCCAAGACAGAAGTAATTTTGGACGCTTGAGGTCAATAGTCTCTCTCTTACCCCCTTCCTCGTGTCTGTCTCTGTGTGATATGCCTGTTTAAATGAGATGTAGGAGAATATTCTACAAATATCTTAATTTGATAAATGCCCAACATGTGTAAAGTGTCACACACAAACTTTACCAAGGCTTCTGTGCAGCCAGCATGCTAAGTTAAGCTTTTGTTTTTTTGTGCTCCTTTACACCCTTGTATTGACCCACATTTGTTTATAGTTACATATATTTGTGCAAGAATCATTATTATTTAAAAGGTATACCTGATACTGCGTTTCTCCTTGTCATCACCTCTCAGTTTTTAGGCCCATTCACAACTTTATACTAGAGCTTAATCACATCCAATATCTAATGGAACCCACTGGCCTGGTGTGCAAACACATACATGTAAAACCCCATGTATATTTTGGACTTAAGGCCTTAGAGAGAGTAGGCTAATCTCCTAAGAGAGGAAAGGATGCCATACAATTTCAAAGCCCTGGTGATTGCCCCATGTGAACAGACGGCCTGCTTCCTGCCCTGCCTCACAACCAGTGGCCTTGTATGGGCTAATATAGACAACAGCACTGCTAGCTATTTTAAATCCACATCCAGATGGCTGGTGATCATTGAAGGCTGTAAACATGGGCATGAAAAACAGGCCCACCCTAGTCTGCCACTGCCCTGCTGCCTACTTTGGATTTTTGCCTATTGCCTTCCTTAGTTCTGATCCATTGGGCTGGGGAATTTGTCAGATGGAGGATGGGGCACAGTCTGCCAGAATCCTCATTACAATGAAGGAGAAACATGTTTTTGTATTTTATGCATGCATGTAGCAAAAGATGTCCTTACACTAACATTCTAGCCTTTTTAGGAGCACAAACTATTTTCCTTATGCATGTGACTTTATGATGTAAGAAACCCAGCCCTGTGTGCAAATTCCTTTCCCAAAATAATGTTAAAATTCATATGTAATATTCTTTCTGTTCTCCAGAGGTTCCCCTTTCAGTAAGTATTCCTGTTCTTATCGGCTCTGGAGTAACGCACAGCAATGTAGAGCACTACCTTCAAGCAGGTTCTATGATCATTGGCTTCCACTTCAATATGTCTGAAGAAGACGCACAAGCTTCAGGAATGACTGCAGGCAAAGCAGTTAAGACAAAAGATAATACATCTTGTGGTGCAACAGAGAATCTTTAAGCACCAAATATAATAAATAACAGAGGAGGTGCAGACAAAATATTATTCATTTTTAAAAGATTTTCCCAAAATATTCTTTAAGATAGAAAATAAAACACCAAAATGCATTTATATATACAAGTCAAATAATGACAAAAATAAGATGAATCACAACATACATAATGATATTCAGTGGCTTTGGCAAATCACTGATTCCAACACGACTTGTCATGTCATCTACATTATTGATGTAAACATTACAGAGCCTTAAACAGTAGTCTTCAACTTTTAAGCTTCAACACTGAATTATTTTCAAGCATGGTTTTCCTTTACTTAAACAATATTTATGTAGTTATTGAATTTTCAACACTTTTGTGAGTTTTGTCAGTGTTAGACTATCAGCTCAGTAATAAAGCTCAGTAGTTGTACAGGCGTTGAGTGGGCTGTTTGAAGTAACCATAGCTATGCACAGAAGATGAAAAGTGTGTTTTTGCAAGATTTTGCCTGTTGAGGGCACCACGAGACAGCTTCCTGTGCTCATTATAAACTCTGGCACGCTTCACTGAGAGCAGAATGGTGCTACAAGGCAAGGGGCTGTTCCATGCAGCTAGCCCCCGAGAAACATGGTGTCTGATTGGCACAGGTCTAAAGCAGAAAATTGACAGGTCAACAAAGGCGCAGTTAAACATGAAAATATAGGTTGCATGTAAGTGTCATAGGACTTTTTTGTTGTAGTTATTTAGGTCTGACTGTCATGCTTATGCCTGAAACCATAAATATGCCATATAAGAAATGTGACCAGCATAAGGAATGTGACCCTACCTTTCTTGGTATTTAAAAATATTGTTTACATTTCCTACACATTTTTCAACAAACAAAGTTGCATAGTTAAGGAACATGATCCAAGTACTACGAGTAAAAGACTTACCTAGCCATGTCTTCTGATTCTTCTTCTGAACCAAGGTCTTCCTCATCAGGTTTCATCTGGTACACAGACATGCTTGGGTGCTCAATTAACAGGTTCTCAAGTATGTCTGCCTCAGCGGAGCCAATTGACTGGTTCTCTGCAATGGAAGCAGCAAACACTTAAATTCAATGCAATTCAATGCAATTCAATTAAGTTCAATACTACTACTCCTAATAATAATAATAAAAACATAAAAATAAACTGTTATCCATTAAATTATAATCAAAACCACTCACCATGTATATTTATGATAACCCATTCTCCATCTTCAAACTCGAGGAGGTTAGCACAGTTATCAGTTTCAACTGCAACATCACTGTGATTCTTCTCTACGCTGCCCACGAGCTGTGCGAGGATTTTACCGATCATTTTTCTGTTTTGTCAGATTGCGATCTGTGACAAAATAAAAGAAAAAAGCAATGACAGATTACATTGCCCTCTACAGGAATTCACCTCACCTGCGAAGTTTCCACTAGTAAATTATTGCAACGTGCACACATCATGCAACGATCTTTCTTTTGCGGTTTAATACAAGTGGTTGATAAGAAGTAACGCGAAGAATGTTTATCAAGTCATATAATATACAGGTAACAGCCTTGCATAACCTTAAGGTCATGTTCTGCTGCCCTGGTACAACTAATGCGCTTGGCACGTATCAGCTGGCTGGACTGAGACATGATGTTCTCTTCCATACATGGTTTATTTTTAAGATTGTCTGAAGTTCCCATCTAAATTTAGTTTATTTCTGACCAAGTTCATAAATGAATCAGAACACAAATAGACTCCTGCACAAGTCGACGGAAAATGGCATGTAAACACAATAAATATTAGTTTGAAATTATAGCGCTCTGAGCCCAACTAATGTGTATTTGACCAACTGTTTTCAAGTTTTTTTTCATAAGCTTTAAAACCAAAGGTAACCTTTAACCATAATTGCGATGATTCTTGACAGTCTTTTTGTATAAAATCGGCTCAAATTAATCACTATATGTTTATTTCTAATAACTCTAAAATGATCAACAGCGCTCCGGTGTAATAGTGAAGTGGAACAGGAAGGAGCGATCAGCTGTAGTCGTGACCATGTAAAGCATTGGCAATCATGTTTACAAGCTCTGCAGTACTTTTGTAACTTATAAGTACTTTACTTTGTATTCAAATAGCTCAGCAAAGCAAGAACTGGTATAACAACGAGTAAGAAAATTATAATACATGAAATAAACCAGAATATTAATGACATTTAAGCACAACAAGATTATATACGCAAACTTCGTTGAGTCGTTACTTTAAGGTTTAATGGATCTTTGAAGTTCACCAAAGTGTCTAATCACATTTATTTTAAGCACAAGTGTTTAGACACACAAAACAATCTCCAGGTTAAGTGCACGTACACGATTTAGCATGCACGTTATTTCAAGCCGAAAAAAATAGGTCTAGAAGTTGTTTAAAACGTTTAGGTTTGCCTACCTTAACAGCCGCTTTAAAAGTTGGTTTTATGTATGAAATACCTTTAATTTGTATAAATTATGTGGAGGCTGCTCACTCAGTGCGCAGTCTCGACTTGTTTATGAACTCAAGGCCACTCCCCTTTGTTCTTGACTGTACTTGACATTGCGTCATCAAGCCCACCCACAAGGCGGGGTATCGGCACATGCGGATGTTCTTGTTTATAAACAGCTTGTTGGTGTTAGCAGAGAAATCTTATTAATGAAGAAATCGATTTATCGGTCTATTCACAGTCGCAAACAATAATTGAAATACTTTATAACCCACTCTTCACCTGACATCTTGAGTGACTGTGGCCCAGCCTTTAACTGAGTCTAACGAAACCGAGTCATTATAAATGGAAGTCCTTAGTAGGCCTAATTCAAGGTAAAGAGTGGGATAGGTATGACAGCAGATATGACAGATCAACCCCAGCTCAAATACACTTATTAAAACACTTTTATATTACTCATAACACACTCATTTATAAACTTAAGATACTGTGACGCGCATCCCAAACGAGCTCACCGAGGTAAGGTGGCCCTCTAGAGGAGAACATTAGGATAAACCTTTGCAAATACCATATCTTCCATTTCAAAAGACACGATTAAATAAAAAAAAACTAAACTTTCGTTTCGTTAATTCTTCACATAACAGGCTAAGTTGTTTATCAAGTCGTTCATATTAGCATTGTGGTAAGTTAAACAGAGAGAGAGAGAGAGAGAGAGAGAGAGGTCTGACCAAGTCAAAGGAGTGCGGAGGCGTGGAGCTCTATAGGCTAGTCACTGATTTACCCGAAAGCAACTTTGTTATTCGTTTTACCCATTTTCTTGTTTATTTTAATTATAAACAGCAATATTCGATGCCTCACAATTATATGATTTTGAGTTAGTTTTGGTTTTGCCATTTGTTGTTTAAGAATACTGGATGAAAATACTGATTGTTTGTGGCGTTATGTGATTTCATGAGTAAAAGCTATATGCCACTGCACATTTGTATATGCATGAAAATATAGTAGGGTATATAACGTATCCAAATGAGTTTTGTCACACGCTGGTTAAATTGCATGTTTGGTATAGCGCTTCATTAAGACTTTCTCGTCTTCCTTGTATTTGTGTGTGAAATAGTAATCCATCCATTGGTCATTTTGCCAGATCTCTAAACATCTCTATACATCACAATGAACAGTCGACTGGATGATGTTATGCGACTTTGTTGTGAGATCTCAGCTAACAGGAAAATAAAAGCAGCAGTGAAGAACTCTGGAAAAGGAGCTGCTGCTGCCGGTGGTGGTGCATTCGTAGGGGGTTTGGTTGGAGGTCCAGCCGGTATAGCTGTTGGTATGCAAATTATTCTGCTTTCTTGCAATACTCGAACTTTCCACTTGTAATCCACAGGTTGGAGTTACAATATCATCTGCCATAGCCTAGTTAATTTGACTGCTCGACATGGTTACGAAATAATCTGTAAGGCATTACAAACAATCTCTTTAGATATATTTTGATATTAATCCAATGTATTGTTTTAGGAAGTGCTTTAGGGGGTGCCCTGGGAAGTTGGATGACAAGTGGCCAATTTAAACCTCTTCCTGAAATCACCATGGAGTTGCCTCCTATACAACAGGAGAAACTGTACTCTGATGTCATGGCAGCATTGGGCACGATGGACTGGATTGACGTTGCAAACCTCCTTGTCCTGGTTATAGAGAGTGCTTCTCTTCAAGAGCGAGTGCTTGCTGCTATAGTCATTTATGCCACAAAAGAGCTTAAGTGCAGTATGGAGAGTAAACACTAGGGGGTGAAAGTTATCAGTTTACTCACCAAGCTGTTTTTCACTAATAGGCGGTTATAATAGCTCCTAGTTATAAATATGTTAGATATGTGAAGTTGCTGCTAGTGTTCTCATATAGGCTCTGCATCAGCTATAACTGTTTGTAGCCTATAAAATGTATATTTCTGTCCATAATATGCTTATTGATTATTATTAATGCTGGTCATTGTTTCTGTGGCTAAATATATTAATCTCTATTATGCTGTTTTTATTAATAAGCAGGCATAACATTTTAAGATTTGTAAGATCTGCTTAAACACTTGCATAGCTTAAATGCATTGTATGTCGCTTTTGATAAAAACCTATTCCAAATGCACAAATGTAAATAAATGTAAACGTTTGAGTGGCAAACTTTAAATTCTTCAGACATGTAAGAACAAATACTTTTGTTTGTGTGTGTTTGGCTGGAAAGTATACATTATAATTAAACATTAAAATGTGTCTGTCTTGCTGAAGATACAATACAATGATTCCAGAGGATCATTAAGTGGATACATGAAAATATATATTTTTAAACATATCCCCCATGTACGCGCAAATGTAGCATATTTTGGTGTAGCATATTTTGGTGTAGCATTTCATGATGAAACACAATTTTTTGAGCTCTATCGTCGCTTTGGATAAAAGCGTCTGCTAAATGACTAAATGTAAATGATGAGAACTGAATAAATAAAGTTCAGTCGGCGCATATAAACACAGATGACAGAATGGAGAAAGTGCACAGTGCGGAAGTGTAAGTCATCCTACAATATGATGAAAATGAAAGTGAAGCCAAGAGTAATTTAAACATACATTTACGATCTCTACAACCAGGCTCTACAACCTAAGGTAAGATCAGAAAAAAGTTCTGTAAAAGATTGTGGTAGTTTTGAAGTTTATTACATAATTCCGTAAGTGTCAAAACAGGATAGGCTTTTAATAACCTTTATTTTACAGTAGATATAGATATTGATTTTATAAGTAAAGGCAGAGCTAAGGCTGCACGTGTTCAAATAAGCTTAACGTGAGAGAGCAATTCAGTTTAAATACTGAATAATATTTTTAAAGAGTTCACGGGCTACCGCAATGTTTCGTCTTCTTTATATTGTGACAATTCAATCATTCATGTTTATCAACAGTTTATAAACACAATGGACAATCGAATGAACGATGTTCTGCGCCTTTGCTGTGAAATCTCAGCGGAGAAAAAGATAAAGGCAGCATTTAAGAGCTCAGCGAAAGGAGCCGCAGTAGCTGGTGGTGGTGCATTTGTAGGAGGGCTAATTGGTGGCCCAATTGGTATAGCTGTTGGTAAGTTTTTATTTTATTTTTTATCAAGTTTTACATTTGTTATTAATAATCTTTTTTAATAAAACCACAGTAATAACTGTTAAGCACATATTTAAATCATTTAAAACTATTTCAAATGAAATGGTTTGTCATCCTTTATCTTACTCTAGGTGGTGCTTTAGGGGGTGTCCTGGGAGGCTGGATGACAAGTGGCCAATTCAGACCTCTTCCTGAGATCATCATGGAGCTGCCTTCTATACAGAAGGAGAAACTGTACTCTGATGTAATGGCAGCATTGGGCACACTGAAGTGGACTGACCTTCCTCAGCTGATTGCTCTGGTTAAGCAGAACAACCCTCTGCAAGAGCAAGTGCTTGCTGCTATATTATCTTATACCACAAACGAGCTCAAAGCTAACGTGCAGTATGAAGATTAATCACTAGAGGTTAATGTCTTAGTTTATTCTAAACTAAGTAGCAGTTTTTCATTTTATTGTTCTTAATTTACATTTCAAGTTTAAGTTTAATTAACCATTTAAAGGTTGACTTGTGCTTAGTCATCTATATATTTTTCCACTTCTAAAACTCTAGTATAGCATTAATGGTGCTATTTGATTTTAGCTGAATTTTTTTTTAGTAAGCTCACTTGGCCTTTGTTTACACTATTAATTCAGTATATTTGTCAAATTCACCAGACTTTATAGTTTTAAATAATAGCAATGTAATAATAAGTCAACTAAAAATATATATTTCCATCCTTAAATTACTTTCATGAGATAAATGTTTGCTTGTATTGGTAGGTTATTAGCCCTGCTAATGTGTAAAGTTTATAGCTGTTGTTGCAAAAATAAATTCTGTATAAATGCTTAGCATTATTTATCCAATTAGAAGGGAACACTGAAACTACATGTTTTAGAAAAAGTGCATAGGCTGCAAACGTACAGTAACAATCAGAATAACACTGTCATAAATTAAAGAAAACACATCACACATCGGTGGAAGTGTGATGTCACTACAAATCTCTGCAATGACAAACTTAATTTAGTGCATGTAAACCTGATTTTTCATAAGTGAAGCCCAATGAAGTTTTAAGTCATGCTGCAGTTTATATTATAAAAAATATATTTTATAGTCAGTTGTACGTAAAGCTTTAGAAATGGTGGAATTTAGTTTTAGCATGTAAACTATGATTAAAGCATTGTTTCAACAACATATCTTCTGCCAAGTTTTTAGGTCTCAGAGCCTGTTATTATGTACTTTTACCATGTTATCTGCATTCCTATTTGCATTCATGCTTTTTTCCAGGTTGCTTAACAACACATCACAATGAACAGTCAAATATGATACTGTAATGGGACTTTGCTGTAAGGTTTTAGAACACAAAAAATAAAAGCAACAGTGCAGAACGCTGCAAAAGGAGCTGCTACAGCTGGAGGAGGGGCTTTTATGGGGGGCTGGCTGGTGGTCCACCTGGTATTTTTCTTGTAGTTTATTACACTACATTATTTATATACATTTTTATATATGTATATATTAAATACATACATATATATACAGTTCATTATTAATTTCTTGCTATCACGTGTGTACTGCTCTTCCTAACCACAAAGAGGAGCTATTATGTCAGCTTTAATCCTGAATGTGTCATAATATAACATGTTCCTAATCATCTTGGGTATGTTCCTATTGATCTCCTATTGATTATCTTATTTAGATGCTGCTGTAGGAGGTGCACAGTATGGTGTGGGAAGGTGAAAGACCAGAAGAAAATTTCAACCTTTTCAACAGACTGAGTTGCGTCCACAACAGAACAAGAAACTGTACTCTGATGTCATGGCAGTATTGGACAAACTGCTCTGTGTTGACCTTGCTGAACTAATTGTTCCAGTAAAGGGAAATTCCTCTCGGCAGATGCGTGTACTTAGCACTGTAATCACCTTTACCACGAAAGAGATCAGAGCCAAAGTACAGTATGGAGAATGTGGAAGGATAAATGGTCATCTGCTTAGTTTCAGGGAACACACATACTGATAAAATGAATAGCTTAAATGCATTGTAAGTTGCTTTGGATAAAAGTGTCTTTACAATGCATAAATGTAATGTAAACTTAAATAACTGAGCTATTTTTCATGAAAAACGACTGTAACTACATAGTTGTACAGTTTTATAAAACTCAGTAATGACTATTAATTAACTATTGATTAACTTTTACTGCAAGTGGGTTGTCAACTTTTACTGCAAGTGGTTGTATAACATAAGTTGTTTTCCAAAGAAAAGGGCAGCTACTTCCTCATATCTAGTTACGCATACATGTTTGTCCTCTGAAGCAATGCTACTGAGTGTTGGTACTGAACATGATAAAAGAATGTATCAATGTATCAAAATTTGATAACAGTGTTTACACATTGTTAAACCACGGATTTGCGCACAGTAAAGGGCTAAATTCAGAAAAAATCTTCACACATTATTTAATGTACAATGTATAAACAACAGTTTTATTCAACAACAACAAAAAATGTAGGTTTATTTGATACGATATTTTTGAAATAATCAAATTCCTCCAAAAATTTTTTGTGCTTTTTTTCCTCCAAAGTAGTTTTCTCATGTAATTTGGTATTGGTGACTCAGCAGAGAAAGATACAAATGCATTTTGTTGCATTGTTTATTTTTGTGCATTATTCTAAATTTAAACTAATTATTTTGTCCTGTGTATTGTGCAGTCACACTGCATGTTTCAAATAATCATGTGACAAATAATCGTTGGTGCTGTACACAAAGGCCTTATCCGAGAGTCTTTGTTGATGCTTTGTTTGGTTAAGTGGGTTGGGCTGCATTTTCCCAGACCTGTGTGCTTCTTTCTATTTTGCTATGTTCTATTTTTTGTCTGTTTAATAAAGGTAACATGTTAAAGTTGATTTTACCTGGTGAACTGGTTTTGTTTATTGCTGTTTACACATATTTATTCACTGTCTACCAAAGACGTTTGAGAATTGTGTTCTGGATGATATTTATACTTACATATATTTAAAATATATTGTGTACAAATTTTAAAAAAAGTATAAGAATGAGCTTATTGTTTATGATAAAATTGTCAAAATAAATGACTGTAAGTGCTTTCACTGATTAGATGATTAAAAGTAACTGGAAAAACACTAAAAGAATTGTGTTCAGTAAGATTTAGGGGTATTGAATTAAGAATTGTCCCATCGGGCAAAAAATGTTCAACTTAATTCTTAATTTACAAATTATTAAATTATTGAGACTTTATAGTTGCTTTTATTTGTTCTCTATATATCCATTGCAATATTTGTTTTATAGTGATTGTTTAGGTGTAAAATTAATTTTTATTCGATGCAAATTTACACATTTTGTTTTTAAATGAACATGTAGCACATTCATATTCAAGCATGTATATATGCATGCATACATATGTACATATATACTTTGATAAATTTAAATGTTTCATCTTTATTATTGAGATCTGTGGTTGCTGCAATCTTAAGTTTATTGTCTTGATTTTGAAGTACACATTTTACATTCATATGTCCAGAGTTTTTCTCTGCTTCGTGCTGTGGTAGCTGGGATAGAATCCAGCACTCCCCATAACAGCAATAGGGATGAGCATTATAGAGAACAGATGGATATTTTACATATATTTACAATTTTTTAAATTGCAAGATAAATAATAATACATGTGCTGCCACACAATAAAATTACAGTGTAATACAAATAACTACAAAATCAGCAGTGCGAAACACATGTAGTACAAGTGATTCTAGTATTAAATACTTGTAATTAATTGCTAAAATCTCTGGGCACCTGTTGTTTGGACTGGTGCAAAACATGATCAGTCCAGCATAGTTCATGGTAATAGTAGGCACTCACTTTCTGTCTCATTACTGTCCAGTTTTACAGCCGACGAGGAGGCCTCTTGTGCTCTGGTTTTATGTAGCAGTACTGGGAAATATTTTCCTGCTGGGCACTGAACCACTTGGTGGGCATTTGATACCCACCCTTATTCTCTAGCTCTCCTTCGCTGGAACTCTCATATTCAGGTTGTGGTGGTGAGTCCCCCAGTGAGATCTTCTTCCAGTACGTATCCTTGGCTCTCTCTTGCCTCTTCTCTTGTCCATACTGTCCATGGCTTGCACAATGCCGACAGACTCTCACAGGCCTTGAGGAGATGTTTGGTAGCAAGGCCTGGTTCTTTGAGCAAGCTCTACATACTATAAAGCCACACATTCGGCAGTGGTGCCTCCGATTAGCAACACTGAAGCGTCCTGAGCAGCGCATGCAAATGGCTGACGCAATGTCTGGAATCCACGTAGCAGCAAAGTTCCTCTCTGCGGTGCTGTCAGTAGGGAGGTCCTTACTCTGCAAGAGCAGGGTCCTGTACTGCTCAATGTGCCCCATCCATGCCTGCTTCTCCTCAGGTGAGGCCGCTGCCACGTAGAAGGACTTACGTGGCGTGCGGATCAGCCACTGGTTGGCCATGGCCATGCCGTCTTCCAGATCTTCCTGCTGCACTTCATCCAAAGGAATAATCTGCTGGTTACTGTACCAGTGACCATGCACCATGATATTACCATAGACCAAGATGTCATTGAAGAGAAAGAACACTTTAAGTTTGGGTCCACGTCTGCAAAACTTCAACAAGCAACCCTCTCCTACCAGAATACGGCCAGGTATTAGAAGCGTCTTTCCAGTGTGCCTGAAGCTGCTATCCACTGCCTGGATTCGCTCACGGTTCTGTATTGAAAAGTTCACTTGTTCTGCCATTGGTAATAACTGCCTGTTAAAATAAGAAAAACAAATTTAGTTAAAAAAAGTTTACTTCAGTGTAACCATTGCATACATGTGTCTGTCAAGCTGGTATAGGAATAGGCAAGTGTGACTTTTTATAATTAATTAGAAGTGTTGTGTTATATATAAATGTTGTTGTTTTCAAACACACAATAATGAATATGAAAATGAATAATTGATATAGCAACATAAATAAATGTAAATGGTCACTTAATGTTAAAGTAACACAAACCTGAATGTGATGGACTATGAGGAATTATAGTTGGTTAAACAGACCCTGTTCTGTTCAGTTTCTTCATCCTTAAAACTACAATTCATTTCTGATTACTTCTGCAAATGCTTCTGTAACTGCTTGGCTAAACAGTGTTCAACAATTTATACCTCACAAACCCGTCTTTCCTGTCTGAAAGAGGGAAATTCCACATCTTCAGAGAAGTGCCGAGAGAAGAGCACAGAGGAAATACACAATCATTTAAAGTGTAATCTTCCGTCTATGTAGCTGAATTTGTTGAATGTACACATGCTCAGTAGGTTGCACTGGCCTGATCCCATTATCTCTCTTTCCCAATGTTTTTCTATCTTCTTTTAAATTTTTACCGTTAAAAAACTAAATAGAAAAAAACTTCTTATTGACACACAATTACACAACAATTACAGTTACAGACCACAATTTACACCAACCCTACAAAAACAACAGATAAATGCATATTACTACATGCAGGAGGCTATAACACAAAGATAAAAAAATAAATAAAACATTATTTTACTTTATATAAGGGGAATTGAGCAGGAAAGAGCAACAGAGACATTTCACATTCCAATCTTTTTTTTCAGCCCACAATCAAGCCATGTGAGCTCAGGTCACAGTTAAACAAACAATATACAAGCACAAATGCGGGAAGACTATTTTTAGAACCAAGTGTATAATTTGAGACCACTAATGTTTCCTTATAAAACTCTCTGGGAAAAAAAGACTACTGGATGGTTATGCATGGTATATTCTAATATTCTTTAAATGTATGAATGCAAAAATGCTTCATTTGCAAAGATTAGTTAACTACCTTAGTTAACATGAACTAACAACAGTTTGTTCAAAAGTTGTATCTGCTAATGCACAATGAACTAACAAACAAAGAATTTACAATTATCTGTATTAAATAACATTAACAAATGGCACCCTATTGTAAAGTATAACTAACATTTCTTTATACAGATTTACAGACGTAATCTTAATCATAAACATGCACTGTACACATACACTTCTCCTTCAAAGTGTAAACTATGTAAAAAAAGCTGAAGTGAACAACAGTGAGGTCTATATTAAAAGTTGTTTATCTGTAGAAAATAGATATGGGCCTCAAACAATGGACAAGATCTATTATTGGATTTACTAACAACAACAGAACTCTGGCCAACAGCAGAAGTATAACAGACAAGCTCCTGGGAGCCCTGGGAAAACCAGTCAAACAAGTTTACTGTTAGACAACTTTACAAAACCATATCAAACAATAGACTTGTCATTTCCATGCCTCACATTCAATGCATGGTGTTGTCTGAAACTTTATTTCTTAGAATATATAATGTTTCTTGTTAGAATGTAAAATGTGATTTAGGGGAAGTACACGTATATTTGGCAACAATGTTTCAACAGAGACTTCAGAGGAGGAGACATTTAATGTAAGGCACCGCTTTTCTCAAAAACACAGTAGTATCATGAACAAACTTGCTATTAATCATACTTCAGCATGTGAGCATTAGTTTATTACATATGTTTATATGATATACTTTATATTAAGGTTCTTTACATATAGTATCTATTAAAAGTGTCACTTTAAACCAGTACCAGTAAACTTGGTATCATGCTGACGTTCAAAAGTTCCTTGTTTAGTAAAAAGGCAGAGGATTACACCAGTACATAAAGACACTAAATAATTCCCCTTCAAATAATTGGAACTTCCTGTTCTGGTGGAATTTGTCAGAAAATACTGTTCTTTATGCTAAATTGTATTCAAATAAACTTTAGGACCTACCAAAATATCTTGTATGTCAAATAATTTTCCAGTGTAAATATGATCATGATCATAAACCTTGGACCTGTGATATAATCTGACATTAACAGAGCATTGAAACAGTTCATGTTGTGTTCAATTGTGTTATATGTGCTTTTCGGTGCTGACTTCTAGTTGCCTGAATGAGGACAATACATGTTTAGGAGAGGTGCTGTCTAGGAGAAACAAAATTTTAAAGAACTGAGAGATCTGGATTCATTTACTCCCCTCTGAGAGGTCTATAGCCATTATTTCATTAAAAACTGAGAGGGTCTAATTCATTTATTAATTTATAACTAATAGGTGTAGCGTCAACGAGTCATAATTTTCTAATAAGCTAAATGTATCATGGTCTCCAAAAAGAAACATTTTCCAAATGTCCACATAAGAATATGGTTTCATGTCCTAGTAAATATAAGATATATTAAACACATATATCATTAAACACATATATTATTAAACACATAAAGGGAAAACAAGCAATGGAGTTTCCTCAGTCTCAAAAATCTGCTAAAACAAAGGTCCATAGTGAAAGAAGCAATTGTGCAATTCTCTTCATAGTGTCCAGTTACAAATGACATGACGTTAGTGCCTTTCCGTTACAAGTCTAGAGTTCCTTTTACTTTGAATTTTTTTTGCTGACCGTTCACTGGATCGTAGTTCAAACTTGCTGCCATAGATGTGAGTTACAAAATCACCAATTTCCACACTGAAAACACTACTCCTTTTAGGGATGACTAGAGAGAGGGAAAAAAAAAAAATCAGAATCCAGAGGGACCTCAACTCACAGGCTGCAGCTCCCTCTGGTGGACAGCAGCTTGATTTGACCTTAATAAGACCACAATTCTGCACGAAAGCTGATGCATTCATTTAAATGATAATTTCATAACTATCCTAATTTAATAAACAATAATATACATATATATATATATATATATATATATATATATTTATTATGTATATGTATGCAATATAAAGTTTGAAAATACAAATGAAGGGAGAGGGCCAAGCGAGTCAGTTAGCTGTTGATGCAATTTACTTCTCAAAGCCGGAGGGGGGATAAGAGATGCCGAGGCTGAAAGCAGCGTGGAAATAAGTGACCAATAGTCAAATAATATAATAATCCTAAAAAATAATGTCGACCAGCAGCTATATGGAGAGACATCAGACCACAACATCAGAACACAACACTCTCTGGTTTCTAAAGGTTTGTGGTGTTTGTACACTATATGAATTATTGCTTGTGATGATGGTTGTGCAATATGTTGCTGGACACTGTCCAGACAGATCACCTTCTGTACTATGAGAGATTCAAAGCATATCAAGACTACATGCTTGGTAGTAGCTCCTCCTATCCTTCAAACACTTTAACAAGTTGAACACTTAACAGGTTTAAACACTTTAACAGGTCATGCTGACTTAGTTAAAAGGGACTGATAAAGTGTATTAAAGTTAATAATTGAACAGAATTAAATGTTTGATAGGGGACTGCAAAACATCTGTTAAAGTTGAGGCCTTCACTGCTGAGTATCTGGAGAAGATTGTGGAGCCATGTGATTGGCAGGCTATATAGCACACTGATGTTTTTGATGTGCTTGTGGAAGTAAGTGGACTGAAGCATGTTTGAGTGTCAACCATTACCTAACCCATTACCTATCAAAACATTACCATTAATGCTTTTGATGAAGCATCTACATAAACAGACTTTTAGAAGGATGAGAGTTGCTGTTGTAGGTTGTTGATGTGGACTGTAAAGTGCCGAAGGCAAAGGTGGAGCTGGTGTTACCAATGCAGTGTGAAACCAGAGGTTGTGAGCTTACTGAAGAGTCAATGAAAGCTCTGCTAGAGGCCACGCTTCAACGCTTTCCACCAGGTGGCAGTGTGTACAAACTAACGAACGGTCCATGGCAATAACATTACAACATTATATTTTGTTTGCCACAAGTAACAAAGTGCAATTGCAAACCTGTGCCATTGGTTGAACCAATGCTATTATGCCAGCTCAATCATATCACTCAAACAAAGGCATTCCAAATTGCGTTAGGTGCTGCAAGCAACCAGATGATGTTCTCATGCCCTTGTCTTTACCATAACTGTCTTTACACAGTTGTTATGATATTCTGGAGGACTGTGTTCCAGCTTGTAGCCGAGTACAACTTGTAGCCGAGTATCACTCTGCTGATGTTGTGCTCAAAGAAGTTTCAGGAGTTCTCAAGCCTGAGAAGTGGCCTAAACAGTGACTCAGAATCCGAACTAGACAACGTGTCCATGGTGGAAGGGCTGCATACGTACGAGCAGCTGGAAGCAATTAAGCGCAAGCTGCATATTATTGAGAACCCGCTGCTCAAGTTATTACTGTTTGTTAAATGGATAACTGTCATGCGCGTGTATGGTAACAGCACGGCTCAGGTGCGATTTAATCAGGAGAGTAACATGATCAATAGAAATGTGATTAATATCCGTACTAGCGTTTTTTGAAGTATTGACTTTTACTTTTTCCAAACATTGGGATCGATATACTCTGCTCTATAATTAATTGGCAGTCTTGATCAGATCGACTTTCCTAGTACATTGGTTTCTAGCTCTGCTGGGTTAGAAGACTTGTCTCATTTGAACAGCTTTTTATGAGTGATGGCTGTGGTAGGGGTTATTTGTTAGTTCAGTGGTTTGTTGACCCACGCCAACTGCGTGTGCATCGCAGGTATGTTCTGGGCTACAACAACAAGGCATTTGGATATAAATATGATATTTGAGTTGTAAAATGTCACTAGCTATACTGTAATAAAACTGCTCTTTCCACCTATTTCCAGATTCAGTTAAAGGCAGGTAGAGCTCAGATCCCTTTCTCTCTCTCTCTCTCTCTCTCTCTCTTTTCCTCTTTCACTCTCTCTCTCTGCACCTGACCAGTCTTTTAATTTATCTCTTAAAGGTTAATATCTGGCTGACAGTGCTGACTGCCTCAAAGCTCTTAGAAAAGAGAAGATTAAAGGTAGGGTTTTCAGGCTCTTTGCGAATGTTTGGTTAGGTAGAAGGTGTTGAAATGAACTGGTTTCAGTCAGGTTCATTTGTATTGTTATCATACTTAAGACTGTTCAATGACAGTTGGTATATCTAAATAAACTTTGTGCTTTAGTGTGGCTAATGTTGGCTGTAGAGGTGTTGACCTTTATCACCTAATTGATTGTAAGATGTTCTTACTTTTTTATACCTTTTATGTATTATTCTCTTCTCTATAATAAATCTTTGTGATACAGCGTGCTTCATAACAGTAAGTCAATAGTCTGGTGGTAGGCTTTGTTTGTCCGAATGGCTCCCTGGATGTGTCAAACGCTGCAACCAGTGTGATATCAGGATGCCTGCCAAGGTAATGGAGCTTAATGCCGCAATAACCGCACCGATGATGGGGGCCAGAAATTGATGCATGAGGAATGTGCAGGCATGTGAGTGCGGGGTCAGGGTCAAGTTTTTATGCAAATCGGTGACCCACAAAAGTCAGTGATGAAGTCAAATGAGGAACAGGAAAAGAGGACTTAAGGACAGTGTTTGAATGGAGGTTTTATGTGCTTTGTCTGTCCCTCCCGCAGCGTCTGGGAAGCCTTGAAATTTTGGATAACAATACTCTACTGCAGAAGAAGAGGAATTCAATTACCACTGCCACTGCCAAATTCCCATAAAACCGTGCCGCTCCCTCATTAAATGTCTTTGATATTTAGCAAAAACATTGCACGTGTCTTTGTCTCAGGCTACTGCTTTACCACAAAGATTATTTAAAGCTGTAAATTTGTTTTAGTTAAGGGTGTCATTGAGAAATTCAGGAGGGTGTTTTGTAGAAGCTGGTTTGTGATCATTTAGAGCCTCCCACTGCTGCCAATTATGAAGAGATCTTCGAGAGAATCCACTGCTGTTAGCTTAAGATGTGAAAGCTAGGATGGCGGTGTGACCTTATTGATCTGTATTCATGGTCTCTCGATCAGGGATAAGGGTCTGTCAATTTGTGATAGTTAGAAATTGTCAGAAATGACCCTTACTTAACACTCAAGGTTATTTAACACCACTTTTTTATATACAGAGAGAGTGAATAAGAACTCTATTATCTTCCTTTATTTCTTCTTGTGAATAACAAAAGGACATGCTAAACAGAATTTTAGTAAAATTGAAACACCATGAACATTAATAAGGCATAATGTCTGTTTTTCACAGACATTTCCTTTTATTCTTAGGATACGGTCTGCCAGATGAGGTGGTGATTGAGAAGCATAATAAGGCAACATTTTTGTGGAGTCGACAGGAGCAAACGTCAAGGTCTCAGATCTAAAGTTCATCCAGCGTGACACCATTGAAGACATCTTATGTGAGTTTTAGACTGATTCTATTCTGTTTCCTCTTTACCAATAGTGTCCTCTGTGTACAGTTTTCAGTTGAAGGGGGACTGTTCCTCTTGAATGGCTTAGCAAGCAATACTCACCATAGGCCTGACTGGCACTTTTGCTCAGACGTTCATGTAGTCTCTAAAGACCACATCAATTTCTGAGTAACTTTTGTCAATGTGATGTGCTGCCTGTTGCCTATTTAAGCAGCATTAGAAAATGAAACCTAATCCTAATTGATTCCTTTAGAATCCTACATAGTTGAAGAGACTTGAAAAAAACAGTGGACTTGCCCTCAGTTGATCCTAATACAGGTTACGTAAGAGAGTAAATTTGCATAGAACACACAAACGTTGTTATTAGGTTAGTTATTAAAGTTTAAAGTTATTTTAAATAATTGTAAATTGTTGATCAATACTTCAACTATCAATACCTCACTTATCAATTTTTATTTCCAAAGTTTTAACAACTGAAAGAATTTTAAGTCTGCTGTCCTATTTTTCCCACTGAGCTTGTCGCTGCGCATTTTGAGCTCACTGTAAAGGATATATCAAATGCTGCTTTATAATCTGTCCAGAATGCAATATCTTAAAAGGCAGTATAATTAAGATACCATCCTTTGCAAATGAAGCAGTCTTTCAATTCTTTGTAATTTCATCATGACCATGAACATGTGTGACCTTTATGGCTCAAAGGTGAGCTGCAATAGCACGTTGTACCTGTTTGTGACCCTCACATGAATCAATCCCTAAAGAATTTATTTTAAACATTGGTGTTGTCAATTTAATTTATTGCTCTGTCATGTGGCTCTTATGAACACATGATTCAGGTGGGAAACGTCTTAACTGCTGCTGGCAAGTACCTCTGCTGAGCCAAACAGTTTCGATTAAATTACCCCAGCCATTTACTAAAGAACCTCTTTATCACTGACCGGTGTCATTATCATTTTGATGATCGCTGTGTGCTTCCTTCAGGGGCTGGTGTAGAGATCTACCTTGGGAGTGTATGCAGTCTGGTGGGCAATGGCATCCATCACTGCAAGGAGGGGATCCTGATTAAGGTGAGGAAGATGGATGAGCTTTGGCTCTTCTAAGCACCTATAGATTAGCCCAGAGCCCCAGGTACAACTAATGGGTCCCCAGACAACTGTAAGTATCTTGCCAGACCCAAAACATAGAAGCGTCTTAGTATCGTAAAAATGATCTACTGGATTAATGCAGGGTTTAGAAGCCCTCCAGGGAAGTCTACATTGTTAGTGTGTTAGTGGAATAGGACTGCTGGCTGCTGTGGGGCATCTTTGATGGTAATAGTTCTAAGCTGTGGAACCAGAAGTCAGTACACTCACACGGTTCAAAGAAAATCTCAGAAAAGCCAGTGAACACTTAGCAGTAGACGCACAACTTTTCGGAAAATCTGGGCAATCAGCTTCATTTGGAAAAAAACTTTTTCAGCTTTAGTATTATGGGGTGTTTTCAGAGTTCGGATTCTGAGGCCAGCATTATCATGTGCATGTCGATTAATTGTTTTGTTGAATTGGATTATAATTATATACTTGGTTTTTATCTCACCTCAGACCAAATTAGATTTTTGATTCACAAGCAGGTAGAGGCTTTCCTAGAGGTAGAGACACATTCTGAAAGGATTTCTTTCTAATTACCTCTAGCGGAATAATTGGATTTTATCTACCTTCCTAAAGCTTTATATGTTTGTGTATATACCGTGCCTTCCCAGCCTCTTTCTTGTTTATTTTTCCTTGTGTTGCATAAGCCAAAAAAGTGCAAGCATGCGTTCGCATTCATTTGTGTAGGCACACTGCGTGTTTACCTCACCACTGCTTTCCCTTTGGCAGGTTTTTGCAGATGAGTTGGATGTCATGCCGAAAATCACCATGGTGAATAACATGATCCACAACAACCAGGGCTACGTCGTTATCTTGGTCAAACCAGGTGATGCTACTGTGGAAGATCTGCCCACAGAGCCTGACGCTGCAGGTATCTTTTTCCATTTTCTTCTGCTCCTCTCACTTCAGTTCACCCAGCTGTGGGGCATATGCTCAAATTAACAATAGCAGCCTGTTCATTAAGAGCAGTTATTAGGAAGTACCTCTCTGTGGAGGACATGCAGTGAAATAAAAAAACAGAAATGGCAAAACCTGCTTTGGTGTTTGCGTGGAAACGCGTGTATAACGGTAATAATTCTTCCAAAAAAGTTGTTGTTTTAAATTAGTATACTTATTTTTGTGGAACACAAATTGAAAAAAAATGAAATTTCATAAAAATGAAAACAAAACCTTAAAATAATGTGAGTCATTTCCTTTCCATTCTTATGCTGAGTTTCAAAATCCAGCAATTCTTTGTAATTTTCCTGGAAAATTACTTTAACATGGTGGGCTTAGCCAACCTTGAACGCTTGGAGTTCTAAAGAATTTTCTTGTCTGCTTTATGTCCTTGGTTTCTGGAGCAATACGGTAACCTTCCTGTTCTTTGCTTTAATATGCCTGATCATCTTTGCCACAAATTAAATAAGCCACAGTGAAATTCCTTTTCACTGTAAATGGTTCCATGCATGCCTGCATACACTGCACAGCCATATAGCTCATGAAAGAGCCGGTGGGTTCCACCATGCAAAAGTGTTCTGCTTTCTCCTGTAGAAATATCTGTCCAAATACATTTACTTGCACAAAAATTTGGTTAAAAATCCCCCCTGGGGCTATTGGAAGGCCTGTGTAATGACTGCCATCCCCATTGTACATCTCTTCAGCTGGATTGCTGTTTTTCTCTACCAGCAGTTTCATTGTAAAGAAAAGAGAATGAAACGGGCTTGACGTTCAGTGGAGGGCAGCTGTGAATGGAGTGTGCTGCAGAAGTAGTGTGCTTAATTTATGAATAATGCTTAGCAGACTTAGCATGCCTCATCTTAAAAAACAAAGTACTTGCTATTCTGCTTCCATTGTTTCCAGCTCTTATGCCTGCTTTTTGTTTAATGGGCACATTTGCTTAGTCTCTCTCTCGGACTACATAGAAAAGGGAAGAAGAGAAGTGCAAGTTGAATGAATTTATTCTGCGTGGGAGGGATGGCTTTTTTATTAGAGAAGAACCTGTTTAAGTTTTAAATAATATCACTTGATATTATTCAGGTTGGATTATATTCAAGCAGATAGTTAAGACTTGTATCTCTGCTTGTTTTATGGCCTGTCTTTTGTACTTATGTGACCTACTTGGTATTAAAAGCAACCTCCATTAATTAGGTTGGATAGGCCCGAAAATAGAACAGATAAAATTTGCAAGATTATTCTTAGTATTTTTTTAATCTCATTTGTGTATTCAGATTAAATATATGTTTTATATAGGAATTAAACAAGTTGAATTAACTATAAAACTAACTGGGCAGAAAATGTAGGTTACGGTTATGGTATTGTGTTCTTTTCTATGTCTCATAGCAGCAAATGAAAAAAACTAATTTAATACTATATACTTGCAGTATAACAGCTGATTTCCTCAAGGCTGTTTCCTCCTCTATCTGGAATATTCTCCTGTAGCTCAGTGGTAGAGCATTGCGTTAGCAGCGTAAGAGATCATGGGTTTGATTCCCAGGGAGTACATGTACTACGACAATGTATAACTTCAATGCACTGTAAGTCGCTTTGCATAAAAGCGTCTACCAAATGCATAAAATGTAAAAAGTAATATAGGAAATGAGTCAAGCTTTTCAGTCTAGTAATACAATATAGTTGTACTTTGTCCTTTAAAGACTTTGTTTGTCAGAAACAGCAGGGTTCTAAGTGCAGAAACCCTCTATTTAGGGAAGAGCAATAGATGTAATTCACAGCATCCTTTTATTATACCCTATCATTTTTAGGCTGACTATAACCATTCATTCCTTGCAACTGTTGTGTTCACTCTGTGCTTCAGGCTTTACCGATCAGGGAAAAAATGCACAACTGGAGATTTATCTGTTAATGCTGTGTAAACCTTTGTTTCAAAGACTTACATTGAATTTTTTTTTTACAGCTGAGGTTTTAGGTTAATAAAATGTTACCAACCAACAGTAGAAAGTAGAAAATCAGAACCAAATCCATTCTGAAGACTTTTGCTTCTGTGTTTGGCAGATGACCCAGAGAGAGAAGAGAATGAGTCAGATGATGCTAAAAACAACAGACACCACAACAGACATGGATGATAATAATGGTGATGATGTGCCCAGCATTGTGATGGAGTAAGAGTGCCCAGCCATCAAACCCAGCCGCCCCATCCCTCCAGATTTTACTGAGGGCAATGATGCCATCAAACAAGAGTTGGCTGCTACGTTGGCCAAGAAGCAAAGCCTTCACAGAAGCAGGATGAAGACACTCAGGGCCATGCAGGCTGATGAGAATTCCCTCTCACAAGAAATGTTCATTTCCATTCATGGAAATCAGTTCAGTTCACAATGGTTTTGGTACCTTCCAGTACTGAAGTCAACTATACAGCAAGCACGCACAGACACACATTACAGTTCAATTCTATTTATTCTTTATTTCTGAAGTTTTCCTGCAGTTTAATTTATGAAATTTGAGTAAATGCTGAAGGTGAGTGAATGTGAAATAAATCATGGTGAAAATGTATAGCTTTCAATATATATTTTTTAATGATTTTAACCACACTGCCATTTTTGATTGTATTGATCAGGAAGTTTTTTTTATGAACACCAAAATACCTCTGTATGTACCTCACAGCACTTTCTTATTCTTTTCTAAATTTTCTGATTATATGACAACGTTTTCGAACAATGACCTGGTTTAGCTGGCAGTCACATTCTAAGATTATACAGTCATTTTTTCAGTCTTCTTTTTTGAGAGTTCTCACTGTTCAATTTTTAGCTTGTTGACATGGTTTAATGCTCACTACAGTTTAATGGTCACTAAATCATTTTTTTTCCAAACCTTTCCATATAATTTCTTTGCTTTCTGACTAACAAAGAAACATGCAGTGCGTTCAGAACAAAAGCAAGGTTTTGGTGGTGTAGAGAAACCTTTGGTGAGGAACAAATATTTAATTTCAAGCAGATTGAAGTACATCTTGTATCAGAATTACATCAGAATCTTGTACAGCCTCATTACATTGCAGACAGTTTGATTAATTACAAAATCCAGCATGTCCTTCTGAAACTACACGTGCTTCGTTTGCCTTAGGGAGCTGTGATTTGACCTGCATTAGCCAAATGTATTCTCCAATCCAGCTTTTAAAGTTGATCAATTTTGGATGAGGAAAATAAACATTAATAGATCTCGTAATGCTGTCTGTGGTATTTAAAGTACACACGTACGTGTGAATGATGATACAGATTTACTGGAGGAAACACAAGATGTCTGTGTTTATTGTATAGGTCAAAGTCTTTGAGTGGAACTGATGATAAAAATATACACTTCTCTTTAAGAACTGAAAAGGACTGTGTGATTGATTTTTCTTTCATGTTGTTTTTTTTCCACTGATTCTTCACTGGCATATTTTTGGTGCAACAGCTTTAAAAAGGAAAAGATGTGACAGGATTCTTTTGTGGCAGTTGTTTCATCTTTAAAGGTGTCACAGCCTGGATACAAAAGCTAAAGCTTGTGGACATGGAAGACTCTAGAAAGTGTCCCATTTTGAAGCCATGTCCTTCAGACCAGTGAGTAGTCTGTGAAACAATGGAGGCTTGCATTATTCTGAGTAAGGGAGTCTGTCAAAGCCACTCTTTTACCCCTGTTGTGTAGGAGAAGGCATACATAGCATCTCCTGGTGCAAAGTTTCAGGGTGTCCCCTGCAAGCGTAAACATTACATCCTTTCATTTTTTACCTCAATAATAGGATGACCTTCAATGTATACTGTTTGCTTATTAACTCTATGACTGTTTCACCTTCTGTTGTTATTTTGTGTGTGAATGCTTGAAGTGCCTGTGCTGCTAGAATAGACTTTAAATACAAGACTGCAGTGAATAAGGTCTGATTAATTAGCAGTGCTCTCTGTTATTTAAATGTAAGGGAGCATTGCCCCTCTCTTGAGGTTGGATCTTTGCTTTGCATTTTTAGGAAAGGCATGTTTTAAGTTGACAAAAATGAAGGTTTATTGATCTCATCCTGAGTATTTACTTTCTGAACTCTATTGAGATTAGGCATGAGCCAAAGAATTTAAGAGTGACAGTACAGATAAAGTCTGAAACAAGGCATGTCTGGTTTTGTCAGTTGCCAGAATTTTGCCCTGTTGTTGTTGCATGACATTGAGTAATAATTACATACATTATGCTTGTAACTTGGCAGACAAATAAACATGGTCTCTTTTACTCATTAACTGTATATGAAGTAGTTCTAAGAAGTTTATTAAATTAAACAGATGAAATGGGAAAGAATGCATTTTTAAAGTAAAAACTCTAAGAAAAGTCTAAAAAATCTGTAAAGGAGGAACTGAGCTTACTTTGCATGTAACCCTAATCAACCAGCCCCAAAGCAGTTCCACACACAATTTTAGCTAAAAATGGTGAATGAGAAACAAAACACCTTTAGGAGTAGCTTAAGTTGCTCTTCTCTCATGCTCTCTCTTGGGATCCATCAGGGTTTCTTTTCTATTATTGGCTCTTGGAGGTCAGACATGAGGTGAAGAGATTGAATGACAATGCCATATACCTCAGATCGATGAAGTCTGAGCACACTTGGAGGATCACCTCACCAAAGATTCCAAGCTTTAATGACTGCAATATCTCACACCATCTGTCACTGCGTCGAATGAAGCAGGAGGTCCACTTCTGCCATTCAGGATTAAAGACTGTAATAGTCAGCTCATAGTCTGGTTTCCGTGCCAGTTTGTTTTTGGATGATATTTACATGCACACCCCTCAACACCTCCCCAGCACAACCTCCCTAACCAGTCTTTCCCCTAGCGCTCTCTTCATGTCAAAGAAGACACAACTGTCAAGGAAAGAGTGGAAAAATGTGGATATTTCCATTACTGCTCACGCTGTGAGTTTAATGAGCTTCGCTCCAGAATGTACAGTACCCATCTTCCTTTGAATTACCTTTTCCCCACTTCAAGTGTCTTGTGCTCTAAAGTATGTCTTGAGCTAGATTGCTTTGTCAGTCAGTCCAATTCAGGACCCTATAATCTTGTAATGAGGAGTTCCTGTATAACATATTTTTTCCAGACTTTCTATCAGGTTAATGTCAGCTTTCAGATGAAATTTTGACGGTTATATTAAAATGCTTCCTACAGGTTCACTGTCTGTAGTCACATGTTTGTAACTGCAGCTGTGTCTCTTTTTGAATGCCATTTCAAAAATGATGTAAGGATGTAGCATTTTAAAGAAATTTTACATGCAAACCACATTTTATAATAGCAGATGTTTAAATAAACCTCAAATTGTGAATCAAACACATGGGGACACAAATATGTCTGGTGTACCCATATTTTTTTCTGTCACAGAGGTCTTTGATGGAAATGGCAAATAATTCATCAGATCTGCATAGGAGTAAAAGAAAAAGCTTGTCTGGCAAGGAAGATAAAAAGACGGCAATGAAGAAGTCTTTTCTTTGTAAACTGAACCAAATCAAATCATGTGCCCTAATGTTTAAACAGCTTAATGCTTTACAAAACCCCAAATTTTTTCATTCCTGTCCCTGCCTTGCGATCTATCTGCAGTATCCAAATATGACTTTTGACATGCATCAAATAGCAAAAAAACCAATGTGTTGTCTCATGCTCTTTGAAGAGTTCATCTCTCATGCTGTTGCAGCATTTCATACCAGATTTTGGTCTCTGCTGTCATGTTTGTTTTAAGAAAGCATGCTAGAGCCAAAACACATTGCACATTTTCATGTTATGTTTCAAATTTCTTAGAGCTTGTCAACTTTTATTTTATATATTCGCTATAGTAGTGACAAGCTCATTTTTCATGTCACATATTTGCACAAAAACATTATTATATATAAACGTTATTCTTGTTTGCACATCATTCTGAGCTAAATGATGTCTGATTACATTGAATATATTGGCAGTGCTATTATGCTATGGGTTTCTTATTATGTGTGGTTAATAAGACAGACTTCCTGTTTACTTTTTTTCCTCTAGTCCAGACAGAATGCACCATTATTATTAGTGAGTAGTAGCTCTAGGCAACTTTTTCGTAATACACATGTATTCAGTCATTTCATTGCTATAATTTAATGCTAATTCCTAGTTACTAATTATCAAATCAGCAAAATGTTATTCTAGCAAACTCTCTGGATTTTTTTCCCACATCTCCAGCTTGTTTAGTTCTGATTGTTGTCTCCTGGCAGGGTCTTCTGTTCCTTCTGGTATTTCCCTCTATTTGCCCTTATTAAGGTGTCAACAACCTAAGTCCTTCACCATCTGTTGGGGACAGGCTCAAGGGACAGTTGCCATGTCCCCTGTCCTTTTTGGAGGTCAGAAAACATCACCTGCTTGGACATGATTGTACATAGAGCTGCTTACTGTCACAACATTGAAATACTTTATTTTACTTTCAACATACTCACCTTTTTCTAAATCCCATTTGTTACATTCTGACACAATTTGTTCCCCTTAAAGGGTCATGCATTTGAGGTATTAATAGATTTATCTTTGTTGCACTTGATGGAGAATAATGTTAGCATCTGTGGTTTTTAAGATGTTAGCTGTTAAAGATTTAGTTTTTATTTGTGCCTACTGGTGTATTCTGCATGTATGTTTTAGTGTTGAGAATCCGTGCAGAGTAAGATAGACTGACCATGAAAAATCCCTCAGTGTTTTATTAATGTTGACTGTGATGAGCAGGATGTGTGTGTGTTAGGCAATGAGGCACCATAGTGCAATCATCACATGCAGTGTCCCACAGAGAGGAAACTGGAAATAAAAAATGGGAATTCTAGCTAATAAATAACACATTAGTTTCTCACCTTTTCTGATTCCTTTAAAATATTCTGTATATTTTAACTTTGGCTATCCAAGGCTTTGTGTTTCTTGTCTGACAACCAGGTATACAAAGATTTTTTTTGTTGTTCCACATTCTCCATCTTCATCTGCCTCACTGAGTGGATTCTGGCCTGGTATCTTTTCAGTTTACATCCAGACTTAGATCACTAAACATTTAATCACCCTCATGTCATTCCAAACCTGTATGACTGTCTATTTTTAATAAATACATACTTAGATAGATTTTGTTAAATTGAAGTACATTATATGATGGTGAATAAATGGTATTATTTTTGTTATTTTGGTTAAATAGTCTTTTAAGAAGCTAATATGTGTGTATATCTGCATTAATTATATGGTGTTTAGCTATTAAATAATTTTGGTTGTTCCCTAGTTTACTTTCCTCTTACCTTAAAACAAAATGTATTGTGTACAAAATGTATTAGGAGTGAAACGGTAGAGTGCAATTTTGCAATTACCATTATCAGAGTCCTATTCTGACACGAGAAGCCACTCATATGTCAGGAATCACTATGCTGCTGTGTGTACTCAAAACATGCTTGCTTGTTCTAAATAATATGATGCTGCTGGCTAATTTTAGCAGTGTCCTAAACTTTAAGCTAATTTTAGCAGGTCAAACCCAGGGGAAATATAAACAGTGGCATGCTTTGCTCTGCCAGATTGTCTGTACTTGACAAACTTCTTTTGACAGGTCTAGGAATAACCTAATATCAGAATATTTAATATCAGGCAGATCAAAATAAGTAATATCAGGCAGATCAAAAATAATTTCACGAGCTTGCACGAGGCAATTTTGGTCATCAACCCAAGAATTACGGAAGAAAAAGATACACAAGAGACTTTTTAAGGTTAAACTTTTGGATTTCAGTCTGAATTGGTCTCTGTACAAATATTCTACTGGTGCTAAACTATGTGCATCTGTTTCCACGTCTCTCAGTAGAGCAGAGGCACAAACAAGTGCTGGGCCACAGTTTATCACAACACCATCCTTCCATTTCTTTTTTTTTCTTCTCTCTCTGAAGCCCAGGCAGCCTGTGGTGATGTTTGTCATTTGATGTGGCTCCTATGTTGTGGCAGTAGAGCAGAGAATTATCCTTCCCTGCAGGAGCATCAAGATTTTGTATGCGTGAAGGAAAGCTCCAGCTGAGATTCAAGCTCTTTGTAAAGAAAGCTGGGGAAGAAGCAGATCCAACATGCAGAAGTAAAGAGAGAGGTGAGAGAGGTTTCAGCGAGAGAGAGATGCTAATTCAGTTGGGGTGTTAGGGTTGGTGAGAGGGGAAAATTACTTTGAAAAAAAGCAAGAAAGGTCTGTTTGTGGTCTGAATGGAAGCAAATCTGTTGAAGTAAAGAGACCAAGAAAAACTGGGCAAATATATATAAAATGACCACAGTGCTCTTAAACAGAGTCCTAGTGAAAGCAGAAGAGGAAAAGCTGCTATCCATACATCCCACTTTATTATACCTTAAAATCCTTTTTTGCCTGTAAAAAATAGCACAAGGCTAAGTGCAAGCTGGTATTAAATGGAAGCTGCCCTTTCTCCTGCAATCCATTTTCTTGTTTACCATAACACAACTAAAATAGATTTTATGGCCTGTTTTGGTAGCAGATGGATACACAAGGATTTTAATTAAGATCAGTATTTCAAACTGTGGTCAAATGAAAAATAACACTGACAGAACTAAAATGGTAAGACATTTTTCAGACAATGACTTTTGAGAAAGTTTTATATCTGTAAAATACTGTTATTAACTGTGTTTTGCCCCTTCATCCCTTTTCTGTTTGAACAAAGTTCATGGATCCCACTCTGTATAACATTTGACTAGAGTACAAAGTCCTATTTCCTTAATTAGTTCATTAGATACCCCTGACTGTGGTGATCCATCAGAATGCTCAGTAAGACACTGCCCAGTCACCAGGTCCCTGATGGTTCCAGTGGAAGACTGTTAGGAAACAAGCAAGAGATCATTCAACTCCATTACCTGATTGCACAAGCCTATGCGACTGCACGACTGTGCGTAGGCTTATTTGTTTTCTTGTCGTTGCTGAAGATAACATCACTGTGCTGCACAGTTAATTACTTTTCTGTGAGTTTGAGGGGGAATAAAGATGTTTAATTTTCTAAGACTAAGATTTTCTAATTACTTACTACAATGTTAACTGGAATTACAGGAAAGAGGCGAATGGAGGTGAGAGACTTCAAAGATCCGCTGTTTCATGTTGAGTGTGTGTGTGTCTGTGTGTGCTTTGTTTTAGACTGGTGAGCATGTGCCCAGTGAAGATGCTTTTGCCATTTTCTAAAACTATTTCTTATACTTCTTTTGTTTTTCAGTTTTTGGTAGTTATTTTCATTACAAATATAATGTTTGCTGAGTTTTTGATTAATTTGGAATGTTGTTTGAATGGAGTCCAATCACAAAATGTTCTGGGGTCCATTTACACCTACAGTGTTAAAAAGTAACTAGGCATTGGTAATAAATTGGTAATAGTCCATATTTCTAATACAAATGTATTGAAACAAATTGTACATGAGGGAAATATGAAATCCTATTTACTATCATCTATTTAGACACTGATTTCATCATGGCTCCAGTGATACTACAAGTTTTATAGTCAATTTTTAATGCCTAGTTACTTTTCACCTACCCCGTATATTTTATACTGTACATCAGTATGTCTAAAATAGATAGTTAGTGTCAACGGCATACAAGGTCTTTGAAGCGTATACAAAGAATTCGGTGTGGTTTTGCCCAAAACAGCTGACATCATGTTGGATTTTTCCCCCCTTTAGATAGAATGTATTTATTCATGAATGTATGTGTCGTCTTGTAGATGTGAAACCAGCAAAACACATGGAGTATTTAAACTGAAGTCTCCAGTCTCCATCATAACCTAAAGTAAGTCAATAATGAGACATAGTCACTGCAAATTCATCAGGACCATTTGTCTCACTTCCAGCTCAAACATATGAGAAGTGGCCAAAGTCCTTTTTCCAATGACTCAGAACTGAGTTGGTGGTCACTTATTGTAGCTTTAGATTATTTCTCAAGGGGCCTATTTTTAGTAAAGTCACTTATTCACACTGGATGGGGATATGGGTAGAGATGGATAAGATTCTGGCATGATGAATATGCCATACACATTGTGTCATACACAGAGTGTCACTCTGTATCTCTTTACCTATCACTCTGTATGTCACGATGGGCCTACATCGATACCTGAACATGGATGAGTGACACTTGAGCCTGTGAGATGACTGAGAGCCACTTTTGAAGTCACTGTTTGTTTTGTCACCCACTGGCTCCCAACCATCATTCTGACATTTTTAGACTGTCAAGGGCATGTGAATAAATCTTAACAATCAGTTTGCACTCAAGGTGCTGTAATAGCAGTGAGCACAGCTTAGTGTTTTGTGTGTCAACAGTAATCTGCTTACTGTAAATATGCAGATATTAAGAGAGGTGTCATTAATCACCTTACATAGGTAGGAAGTGTAAAACAAAAGCCCCTGACAAAAAAGGATGAACTTGGCTATATTTAACAGACAAGACAGAGTACATGTTCACAGTCTAGATTATTGTTGTGTGGAAGTATTTGAGTAAGTGATGGCAATTATCATGAAATCAAAATAATTGCCTGACTTCTTTTTTTATTCTCAGGTGGATTGCAGCTTTCACCTGAGTGAACATAACACAGGGGTCTTGAGACATGTTTTAAAATAGCTTCTTTGAAACAGTTTTTAAAGGACTATTTTTAACCTGACACAGCATTATAAAAATGCAATACTCATGGTGTGAAAAACTGTACAATCTATGCACATATGAGAGCTGTACATTGAACTGAAAGCATGTATGAAAGAGAACATAATGGATGCATTGTATGTCAATATTTTCGCAATTTTCTTTAAAGTGTCACCTGCTGTAAATGGTTTTGCTTTGGCAGGTGCTAACATTCTGCTCCACTAAGTGCTGAAAATGCGAACACCTGATTTTTATGTTCAACCTTCTCTTGGCTGGTGAAACCAGAAATCAGTTTTACTTGCTTTGTTCTTGCCTCTTTGCAAACTTTCTATCTGTTTTTGATGTAATAAAATAGTAATAATACATATATTTTATATAGCACCTTTCTACAAACTCAAGTTTGCTAAATAGAAGACCAAAAACATTACAGCCGGCATAAAGACATACATACATGTGCACTGAGCACAGAGGAACATTAACAGAAAAACATAACATACATTACTCTACGAATCAAAAATATACGAGGGGCCACAAAAGGTTTTGAATGTGATGAGAAGTACCTTGGTTTTAATACGAAAATGAACAGGTAGCCAATGTTGTCTATCTAAAACAGTAATATGGGGGGGATTTCCAGGTATGTGTAAAGACCCTGGTTACAGAACTTGAATATAAGAGATTATTAGGTGTAGTTGGTACGCTGAGAAAGAGAGAATTAAAGTAATCAATGCAGGATATAATGACAGGATTAACTAGGGTCCCAGCATCACTGATATTTAAAAACTGACAATTGACAAAAGAGGCACATTTGGTATGTGATAATGTAAAAAGAGAAAGAGTGGGAAGAGTTGAAAATTACAGTGGTGGAAGGTCATACAAGAAAGCCAGAAATATTAATATTGTCAACAAAGAGACGGGTTGTAAATTAAGGATACCAAACCAGAAGTAGATTTGTTTTATTAGTTTTTAGTTAAAGAGAATTATTGGTCACCATGCATTGATTTCATCAATACGAAGTTGGTGGGGAAAGGAACATTAATGTAGAGCTGGCAGTCATCTGCACAGAAATAAAAATTAAAGCCTTTATGACAGATAATGTGACTTAAGAAAAGATGTAGATGATAAAGAATAAAAGCCCAAGAACAGAATCCTGTGTAACACTGTGTGAGGCAGGGGCAGTAGTGAACTTAGACAAGTGAGAGATGAATCAAGAAAGTTGATGACAAGTCGTGAGATGAGAATACTATGAGAGATAGTATTAAATGCAGAGAAGATGTCAAGGAGAATTAAAGTGCAGATGGATCCCAAGTCAACGGCCATAAGATGATCATTGGCTGCCCTGAGTAGGGTGTGCTGTAGTAGAGAGTTCGAAACCCTAAGCCCTAAGCATTCATAAAGGTTGTGGAATAGTAAACAGTTGTTAAGATGAGTAGTGACTACTTTCTCAAGCAGCTTTAAGAGAGAAGATGCCAAATAGGTCTATAATTAGCCATGTCAGAAGGGTCAAGGCCAGATTTCTTTAATAAAGGGTGACTGCCAGAGTTTTTAATCCCAGAGGTACAAAACCAGTACTAAGTAGTAGGGAGATGAGAATTGAAATTAAATTACAGAACACACATTTTAAGTAAGGCAGTAGGGCTTATCAGAAATAAAGCAAAAGACAAAAATTATAATACATTACGATTTAAATTTGATAAACTTTCTCTTGTACAGACAGGTAATCAATTAAAATAATTATATTAAATATTTATGTACTGTATGTGTAAATATCTTATCTATTTGTTTTTTGTTGAAGTCTGAGCCACAGATACATTTGTCTGTCTATAAACACATTGGTGACTCCTGACAAAAACAAATGTAAAAATAGTACTGATTTATTAGTTGAGTACTTAAGTAGACTAAAGTGACCACCTTTCTGGTCTGGATGGGAAGTACAAATTCACACTTGTTGAATATTAGGTTACGTTTAAAGAATTTGTTAATGGAATTAAAGGAGACTTTAATACTCCTTGGGATGACTGGGTTTATTTTGGCTGAGGATTGAGGGGTCTCTCAGTCTTTCGGTGGACCCACAGAGTAAGCAGTGACATCTGTTTACAGTCTCTGTCTGTTCTCTCTCTCACTCTGTTTCTCTCACTGCACCATGTTTAGCACTATAGAGACTTATATTGTGACACAGCTGTTTGTGTGACAGTACAGATCATAGAAAGAGGCAACATGACTAGATAACTTCTTTTGGTTTTTTTTTCCTTCTTAACAACTGTTGTCCAGGCTGTATTGACGTGGCAGCCTCTAAGGCTCGCTGATGTCCTGTGTGTTAATGAATGTAAGGTACAGCTGGTTAACCAGCCACTTAGCGTCTGCAGCCTCCGCTGTTCTCTAGACTCTTTTAGGATTCAGATTAATTCCTCTAATGTCATCTGGCGTATTGGGTTTGTTTTCCACAAAAACTCCTTTGCCACCCATTCATAACAATTACCTTCTTGGTATGTCACTAGTATACAAGGCTTTACAGATTGATGGTTACTGCATTGAGATCTAATACAGCATTTGAACAATAGTGCCAAAACATATTCTCCCATCCTCTCACATTCTCCCATTGTAAAATCAAACAACACAAGGGAATATAACAGAGAAGTTAATGCTTGGTTGTATACAGGGGAGTTTAGTTATATAATGCCTTTATACCTTTCACACAGTGGATGAGAGCATGAGAACATCAGCTTAGTGTGAATATGAATTTCCACATCAGAAGTGGGAATATGCTACAGTTGCAGAGTGCCACTTGTCATTGTGCCACTGTCAGCTTGATGATGGGAGTTGAGCTGAAGGGATGAATGTAAATACAGACAATATTCTAAACATGGTGTTATGGAGAGTAGTCATGTCAGTGCTCTGCTGAGCAGTACAGATCCTGCTCTTGATTGTTAAATTTACAAAGGTCACTCTTAATTCACTTCCTCTTACTTATTGAAGAACCTCTTTCATTCCATCTTTTAACAAGAATAAGACAGATACAAAGGCAGCCACCTATCTGACATTATTTTATGCTTGTTTGGAACACTGTGTTCCATTTTTTAAGACAAATAATTGGGAAGCAGTGGACTCAGTTTGCTCTCAATTTAATCTTTTTGATATCTCAAATATTTTCCCCAGACATCAAAGAGATCTCTTTGTTTTCTTAGGGTATGTTTTCACTATGGTGCACATCACATACAATACAAAAGAGTGCACTCTTTATTCTTATGATTATTTATTAATGTAGTATTGAATGTGTTGTGTAAATCATCAGGTTAAAATAAAGAATTCTGTTTTGGAATCCCTCAAAGTGGAATTTGCATAATACTGCACTTTCTAGTGTTTTTTCATGCACACATTAACTTAGATAGGGCACTTGTTCTTTGTGTATTTCACTTATGTACTTCATTGCTAGCTGATTGTCTTTTTGATTGGCACCATGTTTTTGTTGATGAATTGCAGGCAAAGTGAGGTAATATTGTCTTTGGAACCAGCGTCATTGATTTCAAACCATCTGTTTTGCATTTGAAAGAAATGCAATACAGAGAAAATGTTTAAATACAAAATGTTCAAAGATTAGACCTTTGAGAATTTTGGGAACTTTTAGTTTCGAGTTAAGTTTTGCATAATGAAAAAAATCTACTGCTCTCAAAGCTGAGGAAAGGAAAAGGGGAGAAAAATGAAAATGAAAGCTGAGGTATTAAAATAATGTTTTTATCAGACATACTGTGATAAGCATTAAGTGTGGCTTATCTGATTGTAGGTTGTAGATTGAAGAGGTGAGGAGATAAAGAATCTCTCATTTCTATATTTAGGTTAAAGATTAAATGGTAGTAAATTAAATATTTTTCTCAAGCCTTGTAAAACAGCTTTCTCCACTTATCCTTGGCAAACTGTCACTTTCACCCCTATTTAATGGATTAATGTGTGCATGCATAATCTGTCACAGAGGTTGAAAGAAGAGCAGTTTGTGTGTATTTGTGTCTCTGGGCGTGCGTGACTGTTTGCTCTGGCGTGTGTCTGTGCAGGCATAAAGCTATCGAGCATGCATGTATGAAAGTGCAGTCAGCTTTCATTAGCACAGACTCATTGTGCTGGGAGTGTGCGTGATGGAGCCGCCACTGGTAACAGCCACAGCGGCTGCACGCAGATGCTTTCTCCGTGAATTGTGTCTGGGGGCAGGACCTGCATACCAATGGCCCTGTTTCAGGCTTGATCAATGAGCACCGATCAGACACTGCAGGCTACCAATCTCACTCTGGCAGTGCAGAAAGAGGCAACAAATACCAACTGAGGTTGGACTGATGATACAGATGTGAGAGCAAGAATCAAGGAATGGAATGTTTCAAAATCAGATTCAAAGTCTTAAATGCACATTTTTTTTATTACATGGACATTTCATAGACGTGTTGTTTTTGTACTAAGCTAAAGAAATGTCCTATTCTCAAAACCTGTTGTAACAGATTATTTAATATATTTATTAAACCATTTGCACAGACTGTGGAGGTGTCCTCACGTTTCAAAAGTAAATTTTTCCTACAGTACATAAAGAGGACACTAGCATGTAGCTAAAACTGAAACACACAAATCTTCTTAACTAACGCCACTGTGCATACTTTTAATGCAATTGTAATGTAAGATATTTAAATGATTATATGATTTATGTTTGCTTATGTGGCTTTGAAGTCTATTGAACCGGAGGAGAAATGTCCATCAGGCACCTCATGCTCTCTGAATTGATGGGAAAATAAAGAGAGGGTTTACTGTCTGAAACACTGCAGTGCCTGTTTTTGCCCGTAACAAATTGAAGCTAATATAATGAGGATGCAATCGTTTTTGCATGTGTTTCTCAATACTCACTCTCTCCTTCCTGGTTTCTTTTTGATCCCATTTGCACTCACTTTCTCTCTTGTATTACCACATTTTCTCCCGGTCATCATGTCATAAACACAGAAAACCTGTGTCCACATTTTGTTGGAAGCTGTCCTGCTGTTAGACCCCCACAGTGTTGACCCGTCTGCCTCAGTTCCACCTCACTGAGCCCATGCTTACCACCCAACAGTGTGACTTGCAATAACTTGCCGTCTGTTCAGCAGTTCTTAAAGTGCTTTCTAAGTACCTCTTAACTTCATGACACACACTCAGATATTGTCTTTTATTCCCTGATGGTTGGCACAGCTGTTAACCTTCTGCTTTCCCCATTGAGCTGCAAGCCTCAAATTGAATCAGATTCTCAATAAATGTCCATTGGTCTGTGCAGGTGAGAAGCATGGTGTAGGAGCTCAAGGACAGTCATTGATATGTGAGAACAACAGGAGAGGTGCATTTCCCTTTACTGCCTCCAGGGGCAGTACAACACACATTATTTACAGTATAAACAGCTTTCAGCTCTGGTGCTCTACTTGGCCAATGAGTCAAAAGTTTTAATATTTAGTATAGCAAATATACAGTTCACTACGGAAGCCCTGAACTGCAAGTGAAGAAAACAAAATTAAAACTTATCTTATTTCAAGATAAGTCGTTATTTCAATATAAGTGGTTATTTCGAGATAATAAGTCGTTAGTTCGACTCGTCTCGTTAAGGTTTGTATTAATATTAATAGCAGGCACTAGAGGGTAGAATAAGACAGCGAATCTATTAAAGAATCCATTGTCGTTATTGACATAATGTTAAACACTTTTACAAGTTGGCTCTCCAAAATTTTGGAGCATTTTGGGGCACCAACTTCCACCAGATTCCCAGAGGTTTATCTGGAATTTTGCATTTATGCCAGGCATATGCATTCTTTCCAGGCTAAACTTTATTGAGGTTAAATTTGTGTATCCCATAAACAAGCTACATATTACCATGAAAGGATGTCCTAAAAAGCCTATTGGCATTTATTCTATGTGGTAATCGAGTAACCCATGAGGGTTTTTGCTCTGTTTTGATGTCCTGTTTTCCCGTTATTTGGACAAATATAATGTAATTTAATGTGAAACTACGTGAGAGTAAAAACTGTGGTGCGACAGGAGCTTCATCCAGAAACGTAACTGAATGCAGACGCTCAGTATGTGTACACAGAAAACAATTATGATTCTTACAGGAGCGACGCGACGCGACGCGGCGCTGCGCTTCTCCTCCCGTGTGCGCCCCTCGCCTCCAGCACAATATTCCGCTTTATGTGCGTGCACTTGTGGTGTTGTGAATATAGTTTGTGTTCATGTTTGTGCGGTTTCTATTCAGGTTTATCACTAAATTGTTTATTTTTATACAAAATTGTTATTTTTATAATATTGTTAAAAACGGAATAGGTCTGCCGTTTAAATAATTATTAATTATACAGATAGTGGCAAATACTTTCGAGTTGTGTGTTTTGAAATAACTAAGGTGTTCAGAAAAAATAACATTATGTGACGGAGTAAAGTGTTGTATCGTCTAAATTAAGCGTATTTGATTGGTCACATCGTGTGTGTGTGTGTGTGTGTGTGTGTGTGTCCGTGTATCCCCAGGGAGTTCTCGCAATGTGAAGCATCGCCTCTTTAGTGGTCACTAATAATATCTTACCTGACAAGGGTACTACACACTCCGCTCAATCCCTCACACTCGAGCAGACGCTTCACTCAAGTAGCGGTCCATGTTCACCGATAAGATCAGATAAGACAGCCCAAACTCCACTCCGCTCCGACACTACATTTCTTTTTTGTTACGCCTCAATTGAAAAAAGTTTTCAGTTTCCACTTTTTCATCGTTTTTAACTTTTTAATTCGAATTTATGAGTAAGTTTCCAAAATATTTGACCATATGCCATTTTGAGGATTTTCTAACAAGCACATTAAATGGCGTTAGAGGGATCCGCTTACATGCTGGATCCACTGCAGTTATCCACTAGTACAAACATGATTGTATCTTTGTCAGTGTAGGGCAGCAAACTGATATCGACAAATCAGTTTGACAACAGTAACCACTTTAAATTCATTTTATGGCTCAAATGTGTGCTCAATATTTAGTATGAATAGTTCACTAGAGAAACGTTGCTTATCTGCTTTCTGTTCATTTCTGTTCAATACAGGTTAGTCTGGAATGAATGACATAATATCTCGAAATAGCGACTTATTGTCTTGAAATAAGATAGTTTTACATTTTTTTCTTCACTTGCGCTTCAGGGCTTCCGTAGTTCTACAAATGTAATTCTTACTGTAAGATTGTTTTTAATAACTTTGAGAGAACTTAGTCAACATTTTGAGAATGTTCCTTTACCTGGGAGGCTGAATTGGAGTTGGATAAACTGATCATAGAACACTTTGAGCAAAGAGGGAAGCCAACTGCCCGTTCCAGACCACTGTCTGATATCATCAGTCATGCTGATATTCAGAACAACAGCACTCTTACTTGTGAAATTGCTTAAATATACTGCACACATCATTCGTCACAGAATATTTTCATAATGCAGTATGCAATGTGCTGTATATGTTGGCACCTTCTTGTTGCATGTTTCTTTTCTGAGAGAGAGACATGTTTGTCTTACCCTGCTGCATCCTCATGGGTTATTCATGAGCCAGTGCTGTGCTGGTGGTTAGCTGTGTGGGTTCAGAGCCAACCATGTTCCTGCCACCAAACAATGGCAACGATCTCCCCATGTTTATTTATCAGAGTCAGTGTGCTTGGTGCTACGGGTCTCACATCATTTATCTCTGCTATTGGTTTGGTCTCTGGCTGCTGTAATAGGGCTCACCTGGCAAGTCTTCAGGCAGACATGCAACTTCACAACACACACTTCAAAGGCACTTTGTGGCTAATTAGTGAGTCCCTGGATCAGTTTGCTTTGGTTCTTAATTGGTACATCCAAAGGGCTTGGATTTTGGACCCTCACACTGCCTGAGGCAAAACCTGAGGCAAAAAAAGTTATGATAGAGAAAGAAGATGTATCTAATCTCTGCTGGAGCTGTACTTACATTTGTAAACATGCACATACACATGCACATGCACATTTACAATTTAATAAATGCAAAGTGCTTTAAAAGCTAAAAATTAAGGTGTAAATAATAAAACATCTAAATTATAGTCGGGTGCATCTTATACACACTATGCATCTTACATCTGCTGCAGTTGTGGCTGTTCTTATTTCCGTACTGTTCTCTACATAAGCTAAAATGATGGAGGACAAATACAAGCAGGGGTTAAAGTTTGTAAACTCTATAATCATAGTGTTGTTTATAGAGTTGGTGACTTGAGTTGAGAGCGAACCGATGGTGCCAATTTGAAACATGAAATGATATAAGATGGAGCGTTACAGCCCCGTTGGTAAAGGAAATTGTAGCTTGTGGCATTATTGATGAGGGTTGAGATATGTGGTGAAAAAGATCAGAGGGTTGCTTTAAGTCGTCTATGTGGAGGAACAGCTCTCCTCACTGCCACAAGAGAAAAAAATGAGAAAAAGTGAGTTGGAGAGGAAGTCAGTATTATCCCTCAAGTTGTTGGCTTGTAGATAAGGGCTCTTGTCTGATTGGAATTTACTGTTACATACCACGCGAGCAGCACTTGCAGCCTGTTAATATGCAGGACGATATTCTGAGTCACAATCTCAAATGGAGCAAATAATGAAAATTGAGAGCGAAAGAGAAAATGCGTGACTCGTTCTGAATAACTGTCTCATTCATAGATGGAAGAAAAAAGTCACAGCAATAGGAAAGCTCTCTACTCATTTGATTCTATAAAGGAAAATTGGATAAAAGGAATTTGCATGACATTTTGGAATAAATGTGCTCATCTAATCAAGGTGACAGAGGCAATATATAAACTTCTTAAATATGCATGGAGTTAGTGCCACTAAGAATAACTTATACTATACCACTAAGAATTGGCCTCAAAACTGCTTTTTGGAAACATCATGTAAGAATCACAGAACAGTCACAAAACTGACCTGTGGAAGTTGAGTTGCAAATTGCAAATCAGAGTAAAAGTTTTGATGCATGCTATGTGCTATTTGTAATGCATTATGCGCATCGTCAAAAAAAACAGTTTAGCAGCTGGCAATGCAACATTTAGTTTAACATTCATTTGGCTAACCCTGCAAGAACTCCATTGGAAAACTGTCCCTATGACACACGTTCACACATTTGTTTTAAAGCATTTATTGGTTTTAAGTGTCTGCCTTTTACCTGACAAATTATATTATCAACATTATAACATATATTTCTTTACAAATCTGAAGTCTTGATTTATGGTGTCCAGGAAAAGCAAGGTAAGAACTTGTAGCCACAATTAATCTAATGAGATTTCGGGTAAATTAGAGAAATTACTCAGTGCATGTCTGTAATATAAGATGTAATTGAGGAAATTCAATATTATTTGCAATATTGAATTGCCTCATTGGCAGATGTTTTCTGAACAAATCGAATTCCATATAGTATGTGATAGCAACAATTACTTAAGCAAGCAATTTAAGAGACAAATCGATTAAAAGTGCCCATGGCATAACAAGCACTCAAAAATTTCTTTGAGAGAAACTGCCAATGTGGTTTAGATGGCTGCCAGGTAACATTTTAATTCACCCCTTTATTTTCACTATATCTAGTCTGTCCAATTCATATAAAACCGCTCCCACTCCTAGCTCTTAAAAAAATTCAGAGTGGAAACAATGACCTTCCTTCATCAAAGCCACTCTAGACAGGAGGGGCCATATATGATATTGGAGCTTGACTGCACTTCAGAGGTCCACTGTCTAATGCATGACACTCACTGTATCAAGTAGCACTACCTGCATTGAGAGTCTGAGGGGTGATTAAACACATAGTCCTCTGCTGTCTGTGCATTCATAGATTGATATAAAGTAGGAAGATACTACTTTTGGGGTTAAAGACAAAGCAAGTAAACCATAGTTATTCAGTTCTGAAATTACACTCTAATTCCAGCTCTTTTCCACCATAATTTATCTGTTTTCTGGAACAGATTTGATTGTATATATTATTATTCAAGCCAGAGAAACATTACATGATTGGCTTTATTATAATTACTTGGGACATGGACCAATTTTCATGGGCATATTTTGTTTACATTAGCAGAAAAACTGTTTTAGTTACATACATACCTTTCTTAAGATTGGGGCACTACTGTACATATTTCATTTTTCTATTTGTTTCTGTGTTAATATTATCCATGCTATTTAAAAGCTTGATCACTTTTCTATTCATGTTACACAACCAGTTTTGAAAATGACAAACAATGATTGACATGACACAATTATTAGAATTAGAACAATCTTTAGAACTAGTTTACTACTGACAAAATTTAATTCAGACTTCATGTCATTCAGCCTTATGAAGTCTGACATTGTTACTGTGTGACACATGCCAAAAGAACAATTATTGAATGACACTAGAATGTTTCTATACCTGAAAGAGCCTTTTTCCCCCTAAAAGCGAGATATTTAGAGTCCCTTCTCTGAGCGATTGCAGGGTGGCAGGCTGTATAAATTGGCACACATACAGAACACAGCATAGCGATCATGATCACATGGGTCATTTAAAATTGAGGGAAGCTGCCACCATTTTCTGTCGTTTAACAGTATAACAGCCAAAGTAATTAGGTGCAATCCCACAGTGTTCAGCTGAGATAACAGACCTGGGTCATATCTTTAGGAGAGGCAAGATTTGCTGGTTTGTGACTGCTTTATTTGTGTTGTTGCACACATGAATACTCCATATTCCTAAACCCACCTTTAAAGGTGCATTCAGTATTGTTTGGGTATGGCATTGTAGAAATGCAGGATTTGCACTCAGTCATGATTATTATTATTATTTTTGGCAAGTTAAAGTGTCCATTATCAGGGGGTTACCGAAATGAAGCTCTTTCTCAGCTGGTCAAGGCAACCTGCTTTGCGTTTAAAATAGCTTTTATTAGGCTACTGAAATTACTGGAGTTTTTTATCTAATGTGAGTGTACATACACAATTTTTCTTTTTTTTTTTTTTTTACAAAAGTACAATTTTCTTTAGTTTTGCCAATGTTAAACATTTCCAACGAGGGAAAAATAATTGCGTGCACCTTTAATAGATGAAAACTTTTGCATACCAAGACAGCAAGAGGTCTGTGCACTAACTATGAGCCATTAACTCCACTGACTTGTGAACCATGTGACTTACCTCTTCACCAGGGTCTTGCTTTTCAACATAAATCAGCACAAGGAGACTTTCATGTCTTTCATCTTTCTGCTTTGCTTAGAGCTGCTGTGTGTGCTGCTCACTGGTCCATCAACATGTCCCTCCCTGCTGCCACCAATGAATCACATTAGGTGGATAATGAACCATTTAATGACCTGTGTGTTGATTTATAAGATGCTCTGGAGACGACAATTTAAAAATATAATGCCACAAGTCACAGAGTCACTGGCCAGCATGTCTCACTAAGCCTTGCACAGTCTGTGTGGTCTCCCTTCTTCTGGCTGTTAATCAGCATCTGCTTAGGGGATGTGGAACAGGGAAGCAGAAGTGTGACAGTCCACTTTTCACACAGAAGAACGGTCAGCTTTACACCCGCACCGCATGCTCTCCCCTCTATTCCATAGTGACATATTGAGCTCAGGCACGGTGAGACAGGGATATTTCTAGCTTCTGCTCAGAGCACTCCTCAATGGAGCGCACATCATTAAGGATGAGGGATCTGACACAGTATGTGGTTGCACTGGGAAAGTTCATATGCTCCTCAGGGCTAAGCTTACTAAATTGCCTCTGTCTCTTCTTGTGCTTGTGCTTTGGCAGTTTTAATTAAACAAATCAGGCATGCGGTATAGAAATGTAACTGTAAATGTAACTAGAGAAGTACATTTTCTGATGAAAATGTGAGAGGTGTTTGCCATGGCAAAAGTCTGGAATATTTATAATGATGTTAACATGATTTAGCATGATGCTAGCATCACAATGTTAGGAGGTTGCTAGGGCGATCTAAATGGTTGCTGAGTGTGTGGTCAGCATTTGTTGCTGCTAACTAAGCCGAGCGACATGTGCCCACCCCAAGTCTTTACAACATTCTTATGTGGAGCTATGACATCACAAAAATCTGCCCAATATTACGTCTATGGGATTTTTTTAATAGAAGTAAGTGGGGTGTTTGTTAGGATACTGTAAGTGGTTTCTAGGGCATGGCTATGATGTTTAAATGTCACCATGCTGCTTACTAAGCCAAGCGATATGGGCCCACCCCCAAGTCACTACATCATTCTGATGCAGAGCTATATCATCACAAAATTCAGCCTAATGGTAAGTCCAATGGTCCAATTCAGCCCAATGGTATGGAATTTTTCGCCCACTTTTTTGTACACCCTAAAAACATCGTACACCCGATCGCTTATTTAAGACATAGCACATCCCTCCTCAATAAGCCAGTCGATTTGACACCTCATTTATGGGTCTACGGCAAACCTTGTAGCGTGTAGAAATTTTGTCCAGAAAAGGAAGAACAAGAAGATGGGTACATTTTCTTCAGAAAATGTAAGTGGTGTTTGCCGTGGCAAAACTCGGGATTATTTAAACGATGCGATCATGTTTTAACATGATGCTAACATCATTGTACATGATGCTAACATGTTATAACGTAATGCTAGCATGACTTAGTATGATAGACATACTAAAATATGGCTTATTTATGATGCTAGGAGGTTACTAGGGTGATATAAATGGTTACTAGGGTATGGTCAGCAAGTTGTCAGGGCAATACCTAAAGCCCACTGACAGCCCAAGTCCAATAAGCCCACCCACACTCTACAGTGTTTTAATGCTGAAATATGGCTTTTTCATTTTATTATATGGTTGCTAGGGTACAGTAAATGGTTGCTAGGGTACAGTAAATGGTTGCTAGGGTGTAGCTAGACAGTTAACAGGGTAAAACCAATAGACAGATATGTGTGGTAATCAAAAAGGCCAACTCCCATGTCTCTATGATGTTCTGGTGCTGGTGAGCTAATTCATGTTGGCTGCTGAGGTGCTTTGAGTGGTTGCTGGTGCATGGCTGGACAGTTTCCATGGTAATAATTAAAGACTACTTGCCAGTCTGAGTCAAAATAGGCCACCCACTTGTCTCTACAATGTTCTGACATCTCTCACCTTTTTAAATTTGAAGTCAATGGGGTGTTTGCTAGGGAACTGTAACTGGTTGCTAGGGCATGGCTATGAAGTTGAAATATCACCATGTGTTGCTGCTTGCTAAGCCGAACAATATGAGCCCAACCCCAAGTCTCTATGACATTCTGATGCACTTTTTCATACGCCCTAAAAACATTGTTCACCTGATCATTTATGAAAGTCATAGCACACCCCTCCTCAATAAGCCGGTTGATTTGACCTCATTCATGGGACTTCCATCACTCATGTGTTGTGTGTTTTTTTCCTTCAATCTTGTAGTTACAGAAACAAAGTATTTTATATAACAATTAATTATACACTACAAAAAAGGAAATACTCCACCCTTATTTAAGAACAAACAAAAATACTATCAATTAAAAATCATCAAACTAATGCTTTTTGCCTCTGTTCATATCCATTTTGTTTCAGTTGCAGTGGTTTGTCTGCTCCATGCATTACACAATCCACACAACATAATATCAAATCATCTAAGCAAAGCATGAACTACCTAACCATTGTTGCTTGGTATATCCTAAGGTAGATTTTATATCTGAAAATGGAAGGATTGACCCAGAAAAGACATTAACTTGTGCTAATTCTATGAATCAGTTTATTTTGTTTTCATGAAATGTGTTATCTAGTCTATCTTGTTTTCTGCCTCACTAAGTAATGGAAATATGAGCTCACTGACAATGCTGTGTCATTGTCTTTTAATAATCAGGGGGCTCAGTGCTATTAAGCCTTTCAAAATGACTCATTTTCAGGTTCACGGCCTGGTCATGAAGTCTTATAAAACTGAACTTGGGGAAAGTAGGATTTGCTTGTAATGCACAGGGTGTTGTACATACAGAAAACGAATTATACCTTCCTTACATTTACATTACATTAGTGCATTAGGCAGATGCTTTTATCCACAGTGACTTACAGTGCATTCAAGGTATACAATTTATCAGTGTGTGTTCCCTGAGAATCAAACAACCTTTGGACTGTTAACACAATGCTCTAACAATTGAGCTACAAGAACATGTTACAAGATTTGTCCTTCAGACCAAAAAAAGCATGATGTTGCTTGTGAATCAATTAGGGGAATAAAATAGTATTCAATCTGTTAAAAATTCAACATACACTTTTGTCCTTATGTTTTAGGTGTATGAGGTTTAATGTCCACAGCCCTAAATCTGAACTTAGGTATGGGGTGCATCTACTACAAAGAAAATGGCAAGATTTTTCACCTTTTCTTCTTGAAAGTGTTCTGCTGAGACTGCTGTCTTGTGCTGGAGGACAGAACATGATTTCAGCAAATAAGCACCATGAAGGTCAAACTGCATGTTAAAGGATGTGGCTCTGGTAGAGGATCCCAAAACTACAGTTTAGGGGATCTTACAGGATCTTGCAAAACTACTAGTAACCTACAGTAATAATAAAAAAAATGTCCCAGTTGAGTAGGTGTAAAAAGAATGTAAGTGTAAAAATGAAATGATGCATGGTGAAGAACCTGATCATGTTACTCTGATAGGGAGTCACTTTGTCTATTAATTATTATAAACACTTTAAATAGGTATTATAAAATTTAAATTTAAACATTTTATGACCTATGTATATTTTGTAAAACTTTGAAATCGGATTTGCTTTTCTTCACACGTCCCACCCCAACTCCACTCTGGTTGGACCAATGTTCTGAATCATGACCTGGAAATTGATGACCTTTCTTAGTGTGTTTCTGTCTGTGTTAATGTGCCCCAGGCCACTGACCTGAAAAGTGACATAGCACACTTCAGAGGTGTCTGCTACACTGGCAGTGTGAAATTCCACTGCCAAGACCTTAAAATATTCCTCACATTAATATTTTGCTCTCACACTTCTTATCAAAACTAAAACCTGAAGAACAGTTATTTTCGGCAGGTGTCTTCCACAGGAACACAACTTAATACTGTATGAGAGTGAGTGATGTGTATTGTTTAATGTTGTATGTATCCATGTTGTGTTGTTAATGTTGTTAAATTTATAAACATGCTTAAGTATTTTTAATGCAGCACATAAACATGCATTATACAAGAAGATAATAGGGAGTTTTGATCTTGCTTTTGAATGATAATGTGTGAGAAAGACATTAAGGGCCCAACATAACATATGGTGTGTTTTTCAGAACTACGGTTATACCATTTTTTTTATCTCATCATTTAAAAAATATCATAACCATTATATGTATACTGTATATGTGACAATCATGAAGTATTTGCATGCAAAATATACATTTTATTACCATATGCCTTAAACATGCCACTGCATTACAACTATGTTGCCTAAAACCCAGTATTATACTTTGTCTTGTAGGGTTGAATTATAACTGGCATTTATTGCTGTGCCCCAAAGCCCATTTCCTCGCTTAAAGGGACCTTTTGCATTCCTGAGCCCACAGATGAGCTGATAGAGAACAAAGGCTATTGGCTGAAATGTTTGTGTTGCATGCAGGGGGTCTGGCTTTTGTTGAGTACAGTGGGGGTTAAACATGGTCTTCTGATTGGTCACTTTGGTTGTCTTAGGTTGGTTTCAGTCACATGGTCAAGTAAAGGATAAAAAGGGAATTTAAGATATGCTCTGCCTTTTTTTCCCTGGGTGTTTTCCTGGGTCTTTACCTCTTGCACTCCTCTTCTTTGTGCTCTTCTCTGAGTGTTTTTCCTTGAGTTATGCTCTTGGATTCTGCAACTTACTTTATGCTCTTCTTCTTTATCTGAGTTCTAGGCCCAACTTCCAGCCCTCTCTTTTCTAATATTTCTCTATCTTATGTTCTTTGTCTGCAAGGTAATATTCTCCACATACACTGTTTAAAGTTGTGTACTGTATATGTCATTTACCATTATATGCATCTTCATTGTATTCATTTTATGTATAACATCAGGCAGTAATGTTAATAAACCTATAAATTGTGTACAAACTAGTTTTGATTCATTGTTAATAATTAAAACTACCTATTGCAATACAATATAGACATTATAGCAACGCTCTCCCACATTTAGCTATCATAACTGCGCTTATTTCCGTCGTTGGTATAAGTAGCAGAAGGGTGGAAACTGACAGAAAATACACAGTTTTATACCATCTTGCTGTTAACACTTTTCTAGTCATTTTGGCATTCCTACAGCTTGAACCACTGTAGTGAAACCACCCTTACAGTCTCAACACAAAAACAGCACCCAGAATATTCACAAGGGAGGATGTTTTGTTCAGTGTTTCTAGAGCGCGCATAATACATTTCATGTCATAACAAAAAATGTTTTTTCATTTCTGCCTGTTGCTTCTCAAGGTAATTCACTGCCACATTCATGCCTAAAACGTAAACAGGGAGAGGCAGAGATAAACAAGATAAACAAAAACAAAACAAAACAAAATCTTCTGTAAAAAATGGCTTCATGGATACTGAGGCAGCCAAGACAAGAGTCTGCATTACAATCTGACTGCAGGCTTTGCATAAGGTGGATAAGACATAAAAGAGCCTTTTGGATAATAAAGACAAAACCTTTTTGAAACAAAGAACCTGACTGTTACTGCTGCTTTTTCTGAAATTTATAGAAATTGTATAGCTTGTATAGTGTTCTCTGAACATTCTTTTAATACTGGCAAACATTTTCTAAAAGTTCTGTCAAAGTTATCAAAATGCTTTCTTACAGTAACGTTAGTAGAGCTTTTTAACGTTATATATCATATATTAATGTTATTCTTAAGTTGTTAGAGGAATGTTTAAAAATGTTACAGAATTAAACATTTTCTGAATGATGTTCTTATAACCAACCATAACATTAATACAATGTCTAAAAAACTGGATATTTTTAACATTTCTCAAACACATATATATAACACATTTTGGTTACTTAATGGAAATGTTAGTGAAACGTTCTTACAACCAAAAAATGTTAGCTGGAATATTATCTCAAGGTAATTTAAAATTTGCAGTAGAACATTTAGAGACATATTCTGTCTAATAAAGGCCTCCAGTAAATAGGCATTTCATTAGAGGACAAAATTACTCCTCAACTGCTAATTAGGAGAAATGAGCACTTTTCAGTGAATTATCACACCAGTCAAATTTCCTTGGCCTGGCACTATAGAATTTCTCAGAGTATGAAGACTGTAAAAACTTTGACTACTGATTGATGTTCTACTTATAAAGGACTATAACCCTTATGACTTTTTTATTATAAATGATTGTAAGTGCTGAAATCCTATGGCAGGTTTACTGGATTAGGTAATGAGAAAGCTAACTGCCACAATAGACCTTATTTAATCTCTACTCATCTGTATTCTATTCATTGGTTAAAAAACCTTCTGCTTTATATTTTGGCATTTCCTGTTACTTGTTGTGTCAGTCCTTCTCTGTTAATGTACAAACTTCCGGTACTCAAGTCTGAGAGAAAAACTGATTTTAAGTACATTTCAGCCGGTAGTTTAAGGTAGTTTAGTTAATGTTTATTTTGCAAAACTGCCACCAATTCTTGTCAAAACTTGTCATTTTGATATAAGGAACTTTAACATGATAATTTAATATTTTACTTGCCACCTCATTTTATTACATATATGTATTACTATGCTTTGTCAGCAATACACTGATAAAAAGTGTTGTACTGAGAAACTGATAATGCATTTCATTCCCAAGCACTTGCGTAGTCTAAATATACAGCTATGCATTATTCATAGCATGGCATAGCGAAATTGTTGTAATTAACTGACTTTCCAGTGGTGATGTACTGCTCCATATACTGTATCTATAGATCCCTCCTAATCCATATAACGAGCAAATTCTCTTTAATGCAGCTAAAATTAGTAACACTTAAACTGAATTAGCAATGTAAAGTTGAACACACTTTAGCTTGGAGATTTGGCATTATAAACACAGCCATGGTCATATGATCGTCATGTCTGAAACACTGAAACACTGAAACACACACACACACACACACACACACACACACACACACACACACACACACACACACACACACACACACACACACACAGATTTGTTTCATTGTATTAGTTAGAACATTTCCTGGACTTTCATTTTCATTTCAGGCCAATTTTTAGTGTTTGTATATGAATACCTGAATATGGATAAGTGACCCAGAAATGTGCGAGATGCCCAACTATTCCCTGCTGACAGGGAATAATTTCTAGCGCCTTCACTCTCCCTCATATCTGGATCCACAACTCTAAAATGAACTAAAATGCAGTTGATAAAATAATCTTAAACATGCCTTTATCTTTTAGCTACTTCATTTTACAATTTACAGTATTTAAATTATTTGTATGCTGTTGAAGGTTATGAGTCATATGAATCTTATTGTCCATACATAGATTTAGCTGTATGGGTATGAGATTTAGTTCTATGGGTAAATTAAGTGTAAGTGAAGAGAAAGGGACATTTGTCAGGTGTGGTAACCCATACCCAAAATTTGACCTCTGCATTTAACCCATTAGTGGTGGGGAGTGAACACACTGCAAGTCATGAACGCACACCCGAAGAAGTGGGAAGCACAGTGGGTAGGGTGCCTTGCTCAAGGGCACCTCAGTTGTTACCTGCCAGCATTGGAATTAAACTTTCTGGTTACAAGTCTGGCTCTCTAACTAACTAACCCATTCAGCAGATGTATGAAGGTCTAAGGAGTCACATACTCTTTTCCATCTCTTGATGTGACTATAACATTACAATAACATTATTTTGAATGGGCTGAAAAGGATGATTATGGAACTTTGCAGCAAATGAGTTTAGCCTCTTTCCTTTTTCCTAAGTGGTAACTGTATCTTTATCCCCACATTCATCCTATGGTTTGGAAGCAAAGTCAGAAATAAAAAGTTAGACAAGTTGGGTTAAAAGTATACAGTCTGTTGATTTCCTGCAGCTAGGACTGGGCAGTTGCTGAGGCAACCAGATCTGTCTTTTCCCAATGTAGCTATCAATATAAGATATTGTACACAGTCGTATAGATTTTTTCATCTAACTTTCATTTTTGACAAGACATTCAGGTATCTGCCCACAACAGGGCCCTAACCTCTGTACAACTGTACAACCCTACTGTACAACATTTTCTGGCAGTAAACTGTGTTTCAGAGATGGTTATAATAAGCAGCCATTTGGTTTTGAAAAAGGCTGGATAACATTGCATGGCTTAAATTTATAACAGATTTTAAACTTGACACTTGCTGACTGAAAAACTGGGCATGATACACCAAACGTCACTTTACTGTCAAGTCATTCCAAACACGCACCCTGCCATTGCTAGGAAATGTGTCACAGACATAAATAAACATTAATATTTAGAAGCTGGCTGCTGTAATTGTTGCGATTCTGTTGTCTGAGTCACAGATGGGCACATATGGTTGGTATGGCCTCTACACACTGAATGTTTGAAGCTAAGCTTGTACTTGTACCTGATCTATCTTGCCTTATATTTATCTAAAGAGCACACTTCATCACACTATAAAAGTCATGCTAATCTCCTCTGGAAATCTGTCTGAGCCACAGCATTAACAAGTGTCACACATCTGCAGCTGATGTTTCTATCATCCAGCATGTCCAATGTGGCAATGTATAGCATCCTCCCTCTGGATCAATGTTCTCTTTTAAGAACAGTCACTGGAGGGTCAACTGATGGGATTCCTGCCATCATCAGGTATGATCAAATGGATGGATTCTTTATAATTCCAAATGCCCTTGTGCTTTTTTCCTGCTCAAATTTGAAATGAGAGCATTAAACGAAAAACGACTGCAGACTGATTCTGAGAGTGCCTTGCAGATTTACCCCTGTCAGGAGTGTGTTCCTCTCAAATTGAAGCTTGACATTTACAAGGGCTTGTTAAAGGTGAGCACTCTGTCATGGTCTGGGAGGTAATGAAGAGCTTATCCACCACAGATGAAAAAGGAACAGGGAAAAATAACCTTTCCCTACATCCTACCAGGAAGCAGCGCTGCTTTATGTGGTCCCCATTGAATCAGCAGTCTGACATTCATTGGCTGCTGCAGTTGTGAAGCAGAGTTAATCATATTTATTATTCAGAGTATCATTAGACAAAGGCATATTCTTTTATTAGTTTTCCTCCATCGTTAATTTTCTGTTTAAGACTGTTTAAATACATAAAGATGGAGAAAGCGAACATGAATTGATTATGGCCTTCTGTTCATGAAACCAAGTATTTTAAAAAAACAAAAAAAAGTAAAAGAAAATTCAAAAATTGAGATGCAGTAGTTTGAAGCTAAGATTGCTGTAAGATTGCAGTTGCTGTAAGACATGCAGAGCCAGGCCTTCAAAAGGGGATAAATTGATAGGCCTGTGTTGGATTTTGACATTTAATTCTATTTTTACTAAATGATTGAAGGCTAGAACATTCAATTATTCTAGAATAGGCATTTTGTCTAGAATGTACTACTAAAATAAAGAAATATAAATACTTTTAAAAAGTAATATTTTTTTTATTCTGTAACATGTTTAAAACATTTTACTAATTACTTTGGAATAACGTTTTTGATATATATATCTATATATGATATAAAAGTTCTACTAATGTTACTGAAAGAACCTTTTTGACAGAGCTTTTAGAGAATGTTCACCTACGTGAGAATGTTCCCTGTTAGCTGGGACTACTGCAGCACCATTTGTTTTCTAAAATTAACAAATAGCTGACATTGTGTACATGTCTGCATTTACAGTTTTTACTATCAGTAGTAAAGAAAGAAGTACAATTGACTGAAACATGGGAAAATATGGAATAAAGAACAAATTAAGTTGGTTTATTAGACAATGTTATATTTTAAATATACATTGATTCATTTGTACATATGCACCATATGTGCATACCACAATCCTTTGTTTAAAGAAAATACATATGAAAATAGTTTATCATACAATGCCCCAGATGTCCCAAATAAATCCTTTGAATTTAAGTGAACACTGCTGCAGAAACCCCAGATGCACCTGCAGGATTACATTAAGACAAGACAATAGATATTGAAAATTTTGATTAAAATTTTTAGGATTTAGATGTTTATGCAGACTATGCCAAATCATTTGGTACATAGAAAATTAAATCTGGGAAAAGAACACTCTCCTGACAGACTGATTTCTGCAGTTGATAACTTTGGCTCCCTTTTTCTTTACCTTGCCATTTATGCGACCCCATGTTTTCTTTCTTTGGGGGAATTCACACATGGTACTTATTTTTACTGACCAAATAGCCATCCAATCATGAAGATAATACATGTAAATGCCCTCCAAAATGCTTTCAAGACAGACAATAATGAAGTTTTTATTGTATCACTTAGTGTATCAAACAAGTTGTTAACCTAAGTGTAGTTTAACAAAACATACAGAATCCTATGTTTCCTTCATGCCACAAACACTTCCACAAACCACATTACACCACACAACACTAGACAAAGGACAGGGAAAACATGATTGTCTATAAATACAAAATAATTTGAATTATTACAAAAGACAATTGGATTATGTGGGCCACATTTTTATATAGTTTCAAAGGGAGGCCTGACAAAAATGAGAACCACTGTGTTATAGGATTACATTGACATAGTGGGTTTAAGTCATTTAACACTACTGTGCACATATAGGATTCACAGCCTGGGCACTGAGAGATGAGCGTCCTCCTGCCACGCTCCTGATGAGATAAAAGATAAGGCTCTAATAACAGCTGTAATCTGTTCTCTGTCGTGCCTAGCGTGAACTTAAAGTTCAAGTCCAGGCCAAACCTCTGAATACTGATATGGTATACATGCCTCCTTTTCTCCAGCTTCATTTACAGTCAAAACTCCTGTCACTCAGCCCATATCTTAAGGCAGATATACAGTCACCAAGATATATTTCACTTCCCCGGAAAGCAAGATATTTTTGGTGTTTGCAGGCCAAACCAGAATATTTTGAATTCAGAATTGATTCAGAATATCAAAGGGTTATTATCAAAAGATTACCATTTTAATAAGTAAACCATTCTAGCATTCTAATATTACATTACTACAGAAATAAACAAATGTTTATAGCTCTTCTTTACATGAAAAACATTTCCATCTAGACAGAAAATCATAAAATAGTTAATCTTAAAACAAATGACAGATATTTACAAAATTAACCATACGGTCTGTTTAAAAACGGTTTATAGTAGAGAGAGTTGATGGCAGAAGTGTTAATAAAAACACATAATCAGCTTTGTAAAGCAAAAAGACTCAGTCCTCAAGAGTTTTTTATTACTCCTGTAGGTGTATAACTTTATATGGTATGATTAATTGGTTTTATTTTATTAGTATTATTTTCAGTCATTTAACTGAATATCCATGCTATTACTACAAAAAACTTTTATAAACTACTAACAAAAAATATTATTATTACTATTACAATAACAACAAGATCAAATCTATGAAATGTTTTAAATTGAGGCCTCATATGTGCTTTGCAACAGCTTATATTGTTAAAGGAAGTTTTTTTTTCTATCTTATAAAAAGAAACTATGGATCCTGCAAACTGTGCATTATCTTGCTTTATCAGCAGAGACAATGGGAAAAAGCCAGACAAATTGTTGTTGCATATTCAAGATGGATGGGCTCTGGTGACAGTGAAAAACTTGAAGAATGGTGTATCTTTTTTAATCTGTTTATGGGCTGGCAGAGACACTTATGTGGTATCTGTGTTCAGAGGTGTGATTGCATGACATAACTGTACTTCAGTAAAATCAAATAAGAGCCAGGCTAACATAAATATAAACTATTCGCATAGAGCACCTTTAATATAAATAATTGCTTCATACCACCGTGAGCAACACTTGAGAAAATGTGTATGATAAACTTAAGCATCATTAAATTTTACCCTCTATAGTTTAACAATGCCCACATTGTTTTTATACTTTATTATTTGTTTTGCTAAGTAATGTTTACTAGACTGCACAATAGAATCATAGTTAACCATAAGCTTAACAATTAAGATTACATTTTGACACAACCTTGAGATTCATTTACATTTACATTTAGACATTTAGCAGACTGTTAGATTCAGAGGCAACTGCTGGTGTTAGCTTTTTTTAGCTGACTGTTAGTGGAGAGCGAGATGAAATATGTAAAGCATTAAACCACAAGCTGCTTTATGACAGATAGTTACCATAATGTGCTGATCATTGGTAGTTCACAAGCAGAAGGTACAGTAAAACTGGGCTCTGCATCAGTCTAGAAATGAATAGAACAGTATAGTGTAAGCCGATGTCTGTTCTTGTTTTCTTGTTTCGGGTCCCTCAAGCAGATGTCTCCTCTACTCTGTTCATCATGCACTTAAATAAAACTGTCTGACCATGTTGTTTTTCCTAGTGTGCAAATGTCGAATGGATTTTATGGCATTGTCAATTAATTGTGACCTAATGATGTCATGTTTCACCTTTCTCCATTCTGCACAATCTTTCCCACCATTCACCAATGATCTATCAGCAGTCTTATAGACCGAGAAAATTATTACTTATTTACTTAATCTGCATTTTTGTCCTGAATAGTTCTTTAATTTAGAGTCATAAGAAAAAAGATATGGTAACCATTTAACCACAAAGCCGTACCGTCTACTTTGGATGATTTTTTAAAAAATTGTTTATTCATGGAAATGTTCACATTAGCACAGTAAGTATACTGTGAAGAAACTAAAATTCAGTCTACAAATCAAATGATAGTTTTTATAATAATTTAGGCCCTTTAAGAAATTCTACTTCAAGAACTTTGTGAAACAAAAGTTTTGGGCACAAACTTTAGACAAATCAACAAAGCCTAGTTAATATTTTGTATACATATCAGTCCTGTATGGGCCACTGTTGATATTTATGTAAAATTTAAAACATAAGGTGTCTTGACATCTGTAACAAATCTTATCTTACCTGTATAACATTTCTAAGAACTATGCTACTTACAGCCAGACCCCACACTTCTGTCCATGAGCTAGTCTGCCAACTGCCAAAGACTACTAATAGGAGGAGGAGGAACTTGACCACTTCTGACTGCATAATTGCAAATAAAAATAAATGGTCACATACAGAACAGTTCAGAGGTTATTAAACATATGATTGTGGTCAGGCTCTTTCCATCTGGTAGAATAAAAATAAAATAATGTTCAGTTAAACATTAGAATGGGCTGGTAGATTGTTAGAACTCAAAATAAAGCAGTAATCACTTAGGAAAATGGCTGCCAAATCCATTAAAATATTGTTAGTTAGATAAGCTGCACACTAGAAAATAAAAGAAAGACATTTTACATCAGTTATTTACAATCTCTAAAGTAAAGTTTTAAAGGTAATATGTATAGTTTTCAGAGTATGTAAATTAACAGAGTATAAAACTATGTTCAAACTATGTTCTGCCCTGTGCATATCAGAATGAGACAAATGTTCTTTCTTCTGTGGTTTCCAATTGCCATTTATACCAGTGGCTAAAAAGATGATGAGATGAGAGTCTTGGAGAGAGGATGAGCTGCAATATGGATTTCTGAGTGGAATCCATTTATAATACATCAAAGTAGAAAAAAGACCTTTGGCCTGCAGATTTCAATGCGTTTTTCAAAATGCCACTGGAGCATGAAGGGCCAGTTCCATTTTCAGCAAGTATGCGAACCTATGGCCTTAACATCTCTTTTGAATATTGTCAGCTTATGCATTCACACTGATCTCCTTTAGGGATGTTTTCACACATTAGATTTTTGAATGCATGTCTTAGATGGCAAGCAGACCACAAAGGAAAGCAAGAAGTTAGGATATTGAAAATTGCTGCTTATTCCCTTGTTGAAAATTGCTGCCGGCATCCATTAGGAATGTCAGAAAAGTATCATAAAAAACGTGAGAAAGGAACACACCATGTTAGTAAATCTCTCAAATGTCAAACCTGTAATTTGAGAGATAGAAGTATTTGGTCATGCCTGCTCTTAGAAATCTTCCCATCATCAAATTGTATCTGGGCTTGCTGAGCCCAGAACAGAAATTGGTTTCTGCCTACAGGAAGATAGTGTCACTGTAGGGGCCCAACACTGATGTTCATGTGATCTTGCTGGAATGCAGGGGATTGATGACAAGCAAACTTGGAAGACAATGTCTGTTTGTCCTGACATATATCTCTTTGATTTTCAGTCGCTGCATTTCTATTTATGTGTGCATACAAACCTATAAATATAGTTGGAATTATTGTTTCTGTATGCTGGGTTTATATGATGTTTTACAGAAGTCCTGCATTATAGTTGACAGTGCTCCATATCTATTATGTATCCATATTTAATTATTTTTAAATCATAAAATGTTGTGTATTCCTAGGTTAGTCAGCAGCCCTTTTGAGCTGCTGAATGATGCAAGTTCTGTCTTTATCCCAGATGAAACATTTATGTTTGATGTCAAATGCTCAAGAGTTTAACATGCAGAAACAATGTGATGCTACAAAATCACATTGCCGACATCTATACCTCACGGGCATTATTACATGGTCTATGCTTAATGTAAATGTTTAATTTCCTTTCAAAATGAGACTACTGTGATCTACTTTATGCAGACCTTAAGGTGAATTGTGGTGGTTTTCAGGGAATATATTTCCAGTTAACAGCTGGATGCCTCTGTTCTGTGTTGTATCTCTGTTTTCTGATCTCTGCTCCATTTAAAGCAGACAGTATTGTTATTATTTTGTTTTGTTTTACAAATCAATAAACAATAGAGATAAGAAAATAAATTCATTCATGATTTATTTTCTCATAAAAAGAAACAACTTTATTGTATGCTTTCCCAGTTTTAGGAACATTAAACTTATCTAAAATGTAAATGTATGTCTGGTTCTTGGTTTGTAATTACTAAAAAAAACAACATGAAGAAGACCTCATAGTTCTAAACTATTTATTTGTACATGGTGGTATTGTAAAATCCATGAGTAAAATCTGTAAATCAATTGCATTAATCTTTAAACCGTTATTATTAGTACAATTAGTAATGCAGAGTGACGTTAAAATGCTCAACTTTTTCTGTCCTGCCATTATCTTTGTTCTTTTTCCAGATCCAGATTTTAATCATAGGTGTTTATCAGCCGCTTAGGAAAAGGCTTTTAGCACTGGCACAGATTGCAAGGGTCAATGACCTATTTGTGTAGGACAGCTAAACAGGGGAATTTCACAGCTTGCTGCATTGGAGTAAGTGGTTGAGAAATGTGTTACAGCCATTTAGTCTCAGCATTGCTTGGGTTTGATTATCCAGAAGGAGTGTGGGTTGATATTGAAACACATTACTGGGACATAATATTCAGTGTGTACAAATACACATATACACACACACATACTGTACATACACAAATACACAGACACCAAAAAAATGTTCAGGCACCAAACAGTGCTAGGTCTAAGAACATGTAAATGACTAATAACTCTGTAAATGTCGCTAATTAATTTTTAACTCACAGCTTTGTTTTATAAATTCATGGGTACTATTGTATTTGCTCTGTGTGCATAGTGTGGCCTGCTTGAATTGTTAGTGAGACACAGAAGAATTTTACTGGAAGCCTCTGAATGTTGTAAACATAAATTAACATGTTGAAAATATGTATTAAATAGTACCTTAGTATCACATAAAAATCATAAAAGAAGATTATAACATTGCTATTCATGACACCATGCACAGTTTCATTCACAGTCACACTTCGATTATACTGGTTACACAGACTCATAATTGCTATTATTAATAGCAATTAGATGTATTAATTAAAACTTTACTGTCCAACAATGTGCTTGTTTATTTTCCATTATTCAGAAGAATTCATAATTCATTTTGAAGCCATTACTTGGTATTGGGTTGTTGTTCTTTGGACACATTTTTGAATATTGACCTTTTGTGTTCAACAGAAGAAAATCATCCTGGTTGTGGAGGTTGTGGAAAGGACAGAATTTACATTTTTCTTGAACAGTCCCTTTAAGAATCTAAATCAAGTTTTTACTCATACACAGTTTGTTTCGCTGACAGCTGTCGATCAATAACTTGCATGCTGTAGGAAGTGCTTTATTAAAATGGGGATGTTTGAGGATGGTTCTTTAGAGAATTAGAGGAGGAGAAGAGCCCTAAAGACGGATCTGAATATCAAAAGTGACATGGTGATAACTGAAGACAGTTGAGAGAGGAAACAATTCAGTTGTTCTGTAGCTCAGAGGAAAAGGTGAAGTAGCTCACAGGGCTCCTTGAGACAACCCTTGCTCTGCTGGAACACTGCATCTGCCCAGCTGATAATAATGTGCCCTGAAGGAGGAATCAATGTACCTCAGAGCTTTTGTGTTCCCGGAATGTCATTATTTCAGTATGTGTTTTCTGCTGCTTTTGGCCATTAGTGACCAGCATTTCTCTCTTTCTTCATCCCTCCAGACATCAGCACTGACTGTGGGCTTAATGAGTATGGAAGGAGTATGTAAGTCAATGTAACAGGCCTCTGCCTGAGAGTGAGAGAACACTCCACACATCATATAAAAAGAATGTCTGCTCCACAGTAACTTTCTAGACCAATCGCCTGCCATCAACCACACGTTTACTTATCTGTCTAAATAAGGACATTTTTATAGACTTCCACAGACAAATTTGTACCAAATTTGTTCCCAATATATGGTTAAGTAAATCCACACACAAATGAACACATACACACCTGTGGAATAGCTGGATGCATAAAAAGGTGGAAGACTAAAGGTGAAATACAGAACAGTGCTGAGGAAGTAAAACAGGTACCCCAACAATCTCTGTGAGTGTAATGAGCGCTACATCTGACACTGTGATTTTTTTGCAGCAGGCAGGTGATAGCTGTAGAGCAGAGGCCACATGCAGATGAGGCTCTGGTTAAATGTTTAAGATTTTATAGCATGATGTAAAGGAAGTAAAGGGAGTATAAAGTATAAGTAAAATAGGGTCTGTCATTAATAATACATGAAGAGACTCAAGTGTAGAAAAGTACCTATATAAGGATTACAATCAATGTTTGTTATCAGCTAGTTAGCAGCTTACAAAGCAGCTTCATGACTGTGTGATTTATGTTGTAAAACAAAAAAAATGAAAGTGTCTAAATATAACCAAATGAACCCTTTCCAGGTTTCATAACATCAGCCAGAACAGTTCTATAATGCCCTCTGATTGATGTGCAGCATGTCTTCAGCAGCGGGTTGCCTTTACAGGACCAAATGTCAATGTGGAGGGAAAGATTAATGAAATGCGGCAAGACTGTTCATTGAGGTTGCTGTTACAAGGCACACAATACATGACCACCACTTAAGAAACAACATATGACTGCTAGGGTTGACAACCACATCAAGAATAATGTAAGATGGAATATCCAGAAGATGTATTGGGTAGAGCTGTCAGAGCATTAAAGTCCTGCAGCTGTTTGTGACTGTGTATCATGAATTACACATAGCATTCTCCAGTGATTAAATTGTGGTAGTTTAAAAGGTTAGTACCTTATTCTAAATCATTCTCTTCAATAATCTTGTGTGAAAGGTGTGTCTTTTGTAACAAATCAGTGATATTGTGAACATGATGAGTTCTGTGTTGGTTGGCTCATTAGTTTTTAATGAGAAATGTCCACAGAGGTACGGTACAGCAAGAAAACAGTCATACAATGTCAAAATTCAGTTGTTTTAAGCATGACTGACAGTTTAAAATAACTGAGTTTGTGACAATGGCAACTATGACTATGATATTGCTAATATGTCAGTATTAGCAATGTAAATTGAACTCAGTTTAGGGTGATTCATTAAAACTTAATGTAATAATTTCTGAAAAAGTACAATTATGTGACAATGGCAAATAACATCTGTTACACAGGAACAAATCCTGTGTGAATGGACTGACAAACTCGATTGCCAAATGTTTTGCTACTATGTACTGCAGTCCAGTGATAGGTATATGTTAATTTGACTTGGTAGTAAACAATATATTGACTTTTGAAGCTCTATATAAATTCATTAATCAGCAATAATTTTATTGGGTACTAAGGTGAAATGTACAATTAATCATAATCATCCTCATAATTATTATTAATCAATCATAAGCATCATTCTTTTCGCCATCTATCCTATGTAGGATCACAGGGAACCAGGAACCTGCCTACTGAGCCACTAATGTCCCCTTAGCCTTAGAAAATTAGAAAACATGAAATCGATTTACAAGTGGAAGCTTCTGTTGATTCATCTCAGCTTTCTCTGTATTTTGTCACATTCTCTCTCTCAGGACACCACAGCTTTGTTCATTTAGGCATAATGCCCTGCTTAAACAGGCTTGTAATTAAGTCCTCTGCCACGACTCCCTCCTCTCCTCCCTTCTGCTGTTTATATCTCCTGTCTGCACCTTGAGCTGTGATCCTGCTGTCTTGCTCTGCCTCCGTCATGTTGAAACATATTTGCCAGTCCCAACGGACTCCTAGTAATGCTCCGCCTTCTGTTTACTAACTTATTTTAAAAAATACTTATATACAGTAGATACTGTAGATACAAAATACTTCTTGAGAAAGCATGATTTAATTATTTAGGAAAAAAATATTAATTAATTAATTTAAAATGTGAAGACTTATTAATCTAAATGAAAGCCTAATATAATTTAACAGGGAGCAAACCATGTCTGTTTGTGGGGTCTTGGTGTGGGCTGGGATGCAGGTCCAGTTTACTGCAAACCTTCTACAGTGTAAGAAGCTCTTTGAAATGTGTCTACATTAAAAACACATTGAAGGGGGGAATAAAGCACAGCCAGGCAGTGTAATTTTAATTACAGGCCAATTACAGCAGATTCTGATGGGTCAATCCACTGATATATCCTTTTGTCTTTCTCTGGTGCATCTATGAGTTCACTTTTCTGCAATGTGCATAGCCACTCAGGGGACAGGTTCTTTAACATGGGGCATATTGCTTTCAATATGGTCTAACTGGCTAAATGAATAATGGGCTTGCTCTCCTTTCACTGTCAAAGAAATAAATTAATTTGAGTCACTCTCCAAAGAATTTAATCATTGACCAGCCACATTATTTTGCATGCATTTTTTTAAATTATAAAGTGACAAGGTCACCTTTGCATATATACTAGCGAGTGGAAGCTTTTACTGTGCATAACGTCACCATATAATTAATACAGCTGAGACACATCTTCCCAATTTATTTTTCTCAGCTATTTTAGCCATGCTAAGGCCACTAGGGTAACACTTATGCAAATAGGGTAAAACTTAATGCAAATAATAAAATCATACATCATCACAGAAAGTAAATGCCACAGACATTCTTCAATTATCTCCTTTTGTTTTGGTGTTGGGCTGTAAAATAGTTTATATACTAAATAGCTGCTTTTGTCTAATGCACCAATTTCCATCCACAAGTCCATTTAGACATCTCCAATTATAAGCATACAGATAAAAGATGAAAAATTTGACAAGCAATAATAAAAAAGTTGGCACTGTGCACTGGCAGTGTAAAATTTTAGGGTGGAAAAGCACTGGCATTTACTTCTGTGTACACTAAAATGTACAGATTTTTGAGAAAAATTTGATGATGTTCCCTATTAATTGGCTTGTGAGAAAATTAATTTGTTGCAATTTTTCAAACTACATTTTATATCTCACAACAGAAATCTTTCTGTTAGTTCTGAGTAGACACAATGCAATGTTTTTGTTTATTTTGTTCTAAGAGACACCTGCAGTACATTGAAAATTCCCTTTCGAGGGAACTCGACACTGTGTCTGGTTTGATGCTATTGGGAACACCTTCGGTGTGACCGGTGTCTGAACCTCATATCTAATCACGCAAATGCAAGTGGCCCACAGCAGTGCCTGATGTACAGCTTGCCCAGTGCCATGCTTGGATGATGTGTTGGCACTAGCCTGGGAGACTGGTGTTTGAGTCCTGTGTCAAACACCTTCCTGGTTATAATATGCTGTACCTGGCAGCAGGGCTCTGTGTTAAGTGGCGCTGAGATGTGCCAACTAGGACCTTCACTGCAGAAGGTGAATCCCTTCTTAGGGAACCAAGGTTGCATTCGTAACCGAGAGATATGTTTATCTGCAATATTTTGAGATGTTTTACAACTATGAAATTGGCATTAAGAAAAAAGTTTATAAAGTTAATGGTAAAGTAAACTTCAGTTGTTGTTTCTCAGGTTTTTCTTGTCTAGTATGAACATTTATTAGATCATATATAACCATTTAGTTAAAGAATCACCCAAAATGCATTCAAAGTAAATCGATTTTCACAATACTTTGTTTTTTGTATTGCTTTAGGTAACAGTGGGTAGTGTGAGTAGTGTGAAGAAATAATTAAAAGTTTTGTCGAGCATTTATGAGGTGTGAGTAATCAGAAATTTCTAACCTACAGCAGAGAACAGTGTGATGGGTTGAGTTAATCCATCAGATTTCCTTTAATTGCTACACTGCTGTTTTTATAATGAGGGCCCATTAAGTTGTCACCCAGTGATAACATGTATGACCCTGGAGCAGGAAAATGGATTAAACTAATGGCATCCCACCCCCACACCATCTCACTTCCTGTCATTCATTCAGTAGGACCTTACAGAGAGAGATGATAGAGAAGCACTTTAACTAAAGAGCTCATGTGTCTTTAGGCTGGGAAAAGATACCTGGTGTGAGGACACAGTGATGGCTATTCACTGTGTTGTCAAGGACAACATCATCTTCCAGGGTTCAATCTTTCTGTATGGCTTAAATGTCACTGTGCTTTTTATAACAGTGTTTGCTTTTGTCTAATTAGAAATTAATCTTAATGTGCAATTCACCTTGACTTCTGAATTGATCATGCAAGTGTTATTTCCATCTCATTATTTATAATGCACTTTTTAAATGATTTTATAGGCACTCGAATGGTGGATCGATTTATTTGAAAAATTTTGTTGTGGCACGTGTGCTTGTAAACTTCCAGAGACTGGCTTCTCCTCTAAAGAATTATGAATTTGATATTTTGATCTAACTAAAAATGACAATCAAACAGGTAGAAAATAATGTCTGAAGGGTTTATTAACTATTTAACATTGTCTTATTAGGATGTTTGTCTGGTGAGCTTTTATGGAGTATGGTTCCAATTAACTGTTTATTGCCTTTGAAACACTCACCATAAAAATACTGTCTGCAATAAATTCTGATCTGTCCATTTAGATAATGAAAAAGAGAGTTAATCTGAATCATAAATATGAATCTTAAATTGGCACAGCCATGGAGATATCTGCCATTGGATTAAAATTTCTAGTCATTTTATTACACACTTAAGATAAAAATAAAATATAAAATAAGATAAAAATGAAATCTAATCAGTCAACCCCCCAAAAAACCTTCAGTGAAATATATGTACAGTACATACTGTGGGAAAGTTATCCTACATAGCAACTCCTTTATTTTTCCAATTGTTATGTTGGACATTTAGGATATTCAAGATTTGTGTTAGAAAATGATATTTATACAAATAAAAAACCTGCCATTTATTTACCCTCGTGTTGTTCCAAATCTATGATTTTCTTTTTTTGTGCAACACAACATACTTGCTAAAAATGCTCTGCTGAAGTTTATTGGGGTTGAAGGTTTCAAAATAAAAAAAAAAAAAAACCTCAAAAATATCATTAAATGTAAAAGTAATCATTAAATGTAAATGTAAAAGCCCATATGACTCACATGCTATATCCCAAGCCTTCTGAAGCCATACAACAGCTTTGTGTGGTCAAAAGACTGAAGTTTAAGTTATTTTACACTGAATATCCTGACATCTATCCTAGGTCATGTTAAAGAGCATCTTTAAGCTCTGTAGTCATTCCACACAGATTTCACAAGCTTAATTTGCCTGTTTATTATTATAAAAAAAGTGTCTAAACCGTTGTCAGTAGAGCATGAGGGCAGTTTCTATCAGTACAGTGGTTCCGAAATGTCCAGATGTTCCTTTAGCGTGATAGGGCATTGTGTTTTGCCTGATCTCATCAACAGCATTGCTACACCTCCACCTGCTCATTCCATAGGAAATAACTGTTTTTCAAAATTTACTATTTTTGACAGCTCATTACTATACATGTTAGCACATTACCCCCATGCCTGTTCTCAAAAGAGGTGAATCAGTTTAAAACCATTATAAAACTCCTTTTCAAAGGCAGGCATTACGCAAATTTGTCAGTAGGATTAGCCTGGTCAAAGTTTCCTTGCTAATGTAATAGTTCATATCAATCCCTTCTTATCAGAATTAATTCAAGTGACTCAGAGCTTTACTGACTGTACTCTACCATCGAATCAGTTTTAGTAAATGTACTTTTTTCCCCACTGTTGCTCACTGTTACTAATGATCGTGTTCTGCATATAGCTTACAAATGGCAATAAAACTTAGATGTTCCCCAGATTTGTGAGTTTGTAGTTCCATGTACTTTAATATACATTGGTGACCCATTTGCTAAGGGAAGCAGTATGAGGTGTAATTAATTTGAATGCCTTGAAACAGCAGCCTTGACTTAATGAATTACCTTTCATGATTAAAAGCCCTGTGTCTAGTTTTGGTGAGCTCAAAGGCATACAGTATTTTAGGCTTATCTGATTGTGTGTTTATATGTCCATATGTGTTTCTGTTTTTTATGGACTTCTAAAGCATGTACAGTATTAATCCAGATAGTTTTATAGGCCATTTTAGTTCAGATATCTCACTACTTCTAAAAGACATTCATTTGCTTTGGAACTTAATTTATTGTGTAAAATGGAGAGCAACAGGAACATTTTACACTTAAATTTTACGTCCTTACAATTTTCATCTTTTAAATGTCCAATAGAACTAAACAACTTCCTACAACCATATGTTTCTCTGGATCGCCTGATCAGTGTCTGATCCACATAGGTATAAAGCCTGGATTGTAAGTAGAGGGAAGATAAAATATTATGAGTTTAGATTCAAGATTTGACATTCTGTTCTGCTGTCGCGGTGCATTGCTGTAGTAGGAGATAGCCAAGGTGATGCAATGCTACATGCAATTTATCCTGCTGAGAAATAAGTTGTTTTTCCCTAGGCAATAGTAGTTTGAATGGCCCCATGTGTAGTGCTTCCACTCATATAGGTACACTGCAAAAAAAAAAAAAAAAAACTTTTATACCAGTCAAGATTTAAAATATTAAGTTGAAATTACTTGTAGAGTCACTTGTAGAGCCAGGTTGATTAAACTTAAAAATTTAAGGCAGCAGTTTTTTTTTTTACAGTGCAGCAATGAGAGACTTGTACATAACTTGGACAGGAAAATATATATCTTTTCTGAGCTTTAATTGATTGATATTGTGAGGTAAATTCCAAACAGATCATGAGCTGTGTAGAACCACATGATATATTTAGCCCTGTGTTGCACTTCTGAAACAGTGACTAAAATGGCAGCCATGCCCAACTTCTGGCCAACCAGAGCAGCTACAATATAAAAAATGGTATTCCCATTAATTCCCCAAATTAATTTCCAAGTACATCAATCTGTGCTTCTAGTCAATTTTAAAAACAAAATTTTAGGAGTATTTAAGATCTGTGAGGGAAATTTGATCGTAAAGGATAACAATGTGTAAAATGAAAATTTAAACCTTTGAGTTTGCTAGGACAATGTTTTTTAAAGATATTTTTTTTCAGAGTTTGCTAGGACAAAGCCCAGAAAATATATATTTTTTCCTGTCCAAGTTATGTACAAGTCTCTCATTGCTGCACATTGCTGAAACTTAAAAACTTAAATTTTTAAGTTTCATTTCTCCCTGACCTCTTTTGCCCTTATCAATGCCCTTAGCACTTAGCCTGTGGTTTAGACACATAATTCTCCATTTCCCTTGCTGTCTGTGTCTAAACCTTGCAGCTTCACATTAGGAGATCACTCACCCAGAGAGAGTAATGAATTGGTGAACAGTGTAATTACCTCAGCACAATACAGGTCACTTTAATTAGCAACCCCTGAGATATGTGTGGTGGTATGGTGGTCCAGAGTGGTTGATGAATGTACCAAAATATAATTTATGAGATAATGTGACATGTTCACTTCTTTATGGTTCCTTGGACTGCAGGTTTTGACTCTTATGTCAAGTTATGGTTAGTTTAATACAAATGACCTCCTCTAATGACTACATTAGAGATTTTTCAGCTCCATTTAGTAAATGATTAGTATAAACAGACATGCCCATGTTCGAATTTTAATGATGTGCATTGTCTTGTCATTCTGCAGCACAGTGTTCAAATCAAGATTAGATTCCTTCCTTTAAAATGACCTAATATTTCTGAAGAGTTCTGTTAAATGTCTAAGCAAGTTGCTTTACCTCACAGACTTAGTTGAGGCTATTGCCATTGCATGCTGTTGCCTCCTCCGTTTACTCTCTTTTAACTCGTAGGTAAGCCTACAGCTGCGTTCATGAATTAATCTGCCTACTTTTGAACTCTCAATGGATGTCAATGACAATTTGTTGCATTATTGCAAATGCTCAACTAGCTAGATTGCATGCCCAGTTTGTTTGCAGTTTATAAATCTCAATACGCCCAGCCTGCTCATGCTTTTATAATGTGCATATGTGGTATGCAAATGAAAAGCTCCAGTGTTATTACCAGTCATTTTCTATCATTTACTTTCACAAAGAATTTTGGATGCAGCTGAAAGCACCTCAATTGCTTCTCTAAGCATCTCTTGACCATCAGGACTATTGAGTGTGCATTTACTAGATGTGTAAGAGGTTGTGTTACCACAAGAGGGGAAAATGTTTGGTTTTAAATGGATCAACAGTAAAACAGCTGTTCCAGAAACATTACACTGTTCAAAACATTACTTAGCCAATAAGCTTTCCTAGATCCTCTCTCACTGAAACCAGGGCCTGTCATCACCAACAGCTGGCCTATACAGTTGATTTATGACTGAATCTGAATTTGGTTTCCATTATGCGTTCTTCTGCCAGTACAACAACAACTGAGCAGATGAAATGGAGAAAACATATAATGCTAGACAGCAGGTGTTTTTATTAGCTCATTTATAGATAGAAATTGAACTTTCTATTAATACCAATACATGCATTTTGTGCCTGGGCAATTGAACACACTTTTGCTGCCTCCCAGTATAGTGCTGTTATCTATCAAATTGTTGGCTTATAATATTAGTAGGAGAAACCACAGCTCTGTACGTATAAAAAGAAAAGAATTCCAAATTGGATGAACAATTATATCACACTGATAGTATTGATATGTTTTAGAAAACGTATTTAGTTTTATTTTGTTTTGAGTGCTAGCAAATTAAATTAGTTTTTCTAGAACAATAAAGTTTTCCAGATATCACATTATAATGCCTTGGTACATTCATGCACTAACTGTTTTTTAACAACCATTTATATATAAATACATTACCACTTCCTTAAAATTCTTTTATTCTTCTGTTCTTAAGGATAGCTTGTATGACAGGATGCTTGTGGTGCTTCTGGCGGTGGCAATTTCTAGATGTCTGTATGTATGGTCAGAGTTGTCATCTCTCATATGACCAGTAGATTCTCTTCTGCAATGTGTTTTCACATGAATGCACATGACAAACACACAGAGAGAAAAATTAATGACAGATAAATGTTTGGGCAGTGGCTGATGCCCAACACATGCTTATGAACTTACATATTTTAATGTATCAATGAGACATTGTTTCCCCCAAAAAATACAACATTCTATTCTATATTGTAATATATAATAAAAGTTTTTAAGGTGCCAGGTAAGACTGAAATTTTACATTTCTAAGCAATGTAAACTGTCCCTATAATTCTTAATCTACAAAGGATCTGCTGTTTTGTCCTAGAACAAAGAAGGCTTTAAAATTATGTATATTGACTTCATTATAAATAATTTACTAACAACATTGTTTCAATGAGAAGTAATTTTTTCCTCCTGGCTGTCAAAAGATTACCTTTGTGGTGATGTGGCCCAAAATCCAATAAACAAAATTTATAAACTGATCACAAAAATTTATTATTTTGTTTTTTCCATTTGTGAACGTACATCAGTTCCCTGGGTCTTCCTTATTGAAACTTTAGATTTCTTATCCCTTCAGCACCATTAAAATACCAACTAATTGTGTTTTTTTAAGAACTGTGCAGCTGATGCTTCTGATTATTTGAAATGAATGAGTGGAAGAACGATCTGACTAAACCGACTTAACTCAATGCTGATGGATTGGGAACATTTGCTAGACTAATCAGTATAAGAATATTCACCTTTTGGAAGATTTTCTAAAAGGTCATTTAAAGGATTATGGTAGGCTTTTTATAATCTTTTCAGCCCTAAACTGATTATTCATACAGTGAGTTACAGTTTTCACATCCATGCTTAAAACTGGGTTTTGAATCAATATACTATTTTAATAGAAACCTAAAGAAAATCTGAAAATTCCTTTTGACTTGAAGAAGTTATGTCAAACTCTAGCTCCTCTTTAATCATTTCCTTCAGAACAGAAACAACATGGGCTTGGCTTCATAACATCCTACATCTGATGTTGTGCTGGATATATTTTTTGATTATTCTTTTTTCTCTCTTACCTCAGTTTAATAATGAGATTAATGAAGATTGTGTTACCGACTGAAGAAGTTGCATTTGGATGAGCCAGTCATCCACTCAATAGACAGGAAAAATTCCCATATCTAATGAGAATATTTATACCTGTCACTTCTATATACATTGTTTTCTCCTAAAAAAAACTGGAAGTTGCAAGGACTGATGCTATATTCTAGGGATTGTGTCTATAAATTAGCGTGAAAAATATAAATATGTAAATAAAGACAAATACAACGCAACTTCATATGTAGATGAACAGAAAATGCTATCTTGGTGCAGCTTGGTGTACGAATATTTAACTGTAATGGAAAATAGATCTTATTTTCTGACGACCACTTGAGCTGTGTATCCACTCACTCTCAAATCCAATCATACCTGGATTTCAGTTTCTCCATTTCTGTTGTCCATGACCTGTAAAGCTGTTGTGAGTTGGTGCAGTTATTATTGTTATGAGTTTGTTTGTATTATTTGCTTATTTATTTTGAATGCCTATAGCTGAAGAATAGCCTAATACCCCAAAAAAATATTGTGTGGTATACCTTTAACTTACTTTGGCCTTTTGAAAACCTTTAATGGACCAATACCACCTAGATAAAATCATCCTGAGAATACATTAGATCATAACTAATTAACCAAGAATCAGTAAACAGCATTCTCAATATCCTTTAAATGTTTCTATCCAGCAACTAGGTTGCGCTCATAAATTGCTAACACAGCTGAAGGTGATATAAATCTGAAACCTTAGTGACTCACAAACTGACAGAAAAATGATAGCATATAATAAAATATTAGTTGCAAAGAAGAAATCTATCAAAAATGAAGTTGTGGGTAGCAGATATTAGCAAGAGGGAGTAATGATTGCTTCACCTCAAAACTGACAAGCAAAATACAGTGGGAGAGAGAGAAAAAATACAAAGAATGATATAATTAGTTCTGAATCTAGAATCTTGTCCATCAACCACAAAAGAAACTAGTTCTTAAGAGAATAATAAATAAAACCAAAGCCCTGTAAAGCTCCTCTCCACACTTCTTTGTTGATGCTGACAATATGTCTTTGAACAACAGTGCTTTATAAATTAATCCACTGTAGCCTAAGGTAGCATATAGAAGCAATGTGTTCTTTTAATCATTTTTTTGTTTGATATGTGCATCATTGGGGAGAGAAGGGGGAAAACACAAAACCTACCTTGCCATGTAACAATCTCTCAGAATAACCTGCAGATGCCCTGCAAAGAAACTTAAAAATACAGCCCAAAGGGAGCACTGAGGAGCACACAGGTCTTATTTTGTTGGGAATTCAGCTAGAGCTTGACTGCTTTTACACCACATACGGAGCAAAGGTATTGGTTATCAGAGCGAGCATCCCTTAACTAAAGATGAGAAGAGGGGGGCTTGTTGTGGCAGTGAGGCTGTCATCCTGTTGATAGGTTTATAATACTTAGGAGAGAGAAGCCAGAGGAGTGTGTGTGTGTGTGTTTGTGAAGGGGCAGTGAAGCAGATAAGTAGTACTGCATCATGACTTAGTCTCCTGATGCTGCTTCTGTTTGTCCTCTCGCTACATATGTAGAAAGAAAAAAGCACAGACTTCCGTCTAAATAACTAAATAACACTTCCGGTTTAAATGACCGCAGTGTGCCTTCAAGAACAACTTTTTAAAGAAAAACCCATTACTACAGTCCTTCAGTATTCCAGCCATGTGGAATCAAATGGTGTTTTTGTATCCCCAGCCTAACATGTGATAAGAATGACATTTGTTTAAGCCATGGTTGCAAAGATGTGGCCAGTCACATGGAAATTGTGTTTGTTCATGTTTTTCTGTCCTAGAAGCTGTGCTCCTGGCCTTTAGCTGTGTCCACAGTAGTTGTTGCTAACTGATCTCTTCAACCTACTTCTGACAACTTAAAACAGGGTGCTGACTGCTAGCTCAGCCCTCTTCTCCAGTGTCTAGTCTAGTTTTAGTGTCTAGTTCGGTGAGGGAGACTTACTGGCTCCCTCACCATCTGGAATGCTAAATGGCAGACTCACCTAGAAAAGTGACAGCTTTTGGAAGGACATCTGATGCAAGAGGACATTGAGGAATAGAAAAGCATGAAAAAACAATAAATAATAATAATAATAATAATAATAATAAAAAGTGGAGAACAATGGTCTATATACTGGGAGAAGCAGATACATACATATTTAGCCATTTTTATACATTAAATAGGTTAAAGCTGTAAAGCCATTGTAAAATGATCATAAACACACCTAATATTACCATAAAAGAAGAATATACTGCAGGAGGAATGATTATTCTTAAAACTGCTAACAACACTTTAAAGATCTGAAAAATCTTGACAAATCTTTTCGGGCCCTCTGTCCCTGCCTCACATCTTCACAGTCTTTAGCTCTCATACTGTTTTCCTTACAATTCTTGATACTTCTTTACATCTCTTTTTTGTTGTACTTCAACAAAACTATTCCCAAATGGCTGTGTGTGTTTACTTTTGCAATGAAATCTCAGTTATGTCCATACAATACTTCAGTTGCCGCATACACACAAGCACACATACCTTCACTTCATACACCTTCAAAATGAGCGAGCGTGCTCAGGCACACACCCACACAACAGTAGAATTCAATCACATCATCTTTGATTGTTTGGTTTTCTGCTTCAACTCAGACTACAAAAAAGAAAGTTCAGCCAAAATGGTTCAAAGTCAAATTTTCCACAGTTAGTGGGACTTATCTTAATGTCAGTCAAGCTCACAATACATTACCTCAGTTCAGATATCTATCACTGTACAATGATAAGAAAGCATAGATTCTGATAGATTCTGAACATGCAATAAAAGGAATGCTTGAAACATTTAGGGAGAGTAGGGACTGTGAACTAAAGTACTCTAATTTTGGTTTGGAAAGCTGCGATGACAGCTTTGTAAGTTTAAACAGTGTGGCTGTAAGTTGAAATGTTTAAGTCATTTCAACTTACTCTTTGTAATCTTGACTGGTCTTGAGGTGCTGTAATTTATACAAATAAGTAAACACATTTTCAACTATTTTTAATAAGTTACACCAGTCAGGATTTAAACTATTAAGTTGAAATGACTTGTAAAGCCAAGTTGAATAAACATAAAAATTTAAGGCAGCAAAGTATTTTTAACAGTGTAGTTAAATCCATAATAATCTTGTCTTGGATTGGACTGTTATTGATTTTGTACCATTACACAGCATATTGTGCTGTTTTCAGATGTTCTGAAGCTGTGCTCCACTACACTTTTACTCACACTTCCAACATTGCGGGGAAATACAATAAAGGCTAATTACACCTCTCACTCTCTTCTTTTCTCTGGAGGTAAATCTCCTTTGACTGCATTTCATTTCAGTTTGGTTTAGAAGGCTAAAAGTCTCACTGGGGTTATAGAGTGAATAAAAGGAAGGAACTGAGCAGACTCAAAAGGAATACATTACACTCAGCACAAGCTCCGAAGTAATTCTTCCTTCACCTACCATTACCAAGGTAGGCTGCAACACCACAGTATTACTGAGCCAGCCTCTGGGAAACTGGGTAAATGGACAGTCTACATCATTTGAATCATGTGATTTAGAGCTCTAAATGGGCTCTTTCTCATTCTATATTGGCTGGCGAACCTTCCCTCCACCACTAAGATGTTTTAGTGTGGCTTCATTGAAGCTGTAAGTAAATTTTTTACAGTCTCCTTCAAACAAGCAACTATAAAATATGGCCAGTGTGGAAAACAAACAGAAAGAACAGGCTTTAGTTGTATTCAATGTAAACTGAATTGTAAATGTTTTATCGATACAGACTTGATAAGGGACACAGTCTCCATGAGAACGTTTTAAATGTTATAGGTACATATCTTATTAAAATATTGATTGATGTTGATGCACACTTGTATAGACTTGTAGACAACCTGACAGATCACTTCCCTACTCAGTCTTGATGACATGTCATTTTGCATGCTGTATTTCAGGGAACCTGGAACTATTTGATGTCAATTACGCAGATGGAGAAAAGAAAGTGTTTTTGCTTGATTGCAGTATCAATCTCAAATGGAATTACCCAGGAAGTAGAGAATTGTGGGATTGAAGTTCGTGTTATCAGAAATGGAATAATATGACATAATAATGGCATTATTAAGGATAAACTGCATCGTATTAAAAAGAACAGAACTATAGTTCTGTAATTTCACTATTCTAATGGAAATTTCACTATTCTACTACCAGGATGCGCTGTCCACATTCAAACTTATATCACAAAACAAACTGCCCTCTGTTTGACTAAAAGCTCTTGTTGTTTATTGAAACACATTTACATTTTATCCAAACCCAGTCCAGAAACAATTTTTTGGGAAAAGTTTGGGAAAGTTTTCCCAACGTTGGGAGTGTGTGTGGGGAGGGGGCTCAAATTTGCAGGAACAGAGAAATATAAATTAAAATTTCAAATTTGAGCATGTTTTTACTTAAGGCCCATCTTCCTCTGAACACACTATGATTTTCCATTTGCACAAGCTACAATCAGCTATAGCCTGAGATGGAGAAAAATATCTTAATCCTCTAGCCAGCAGAGGGCACTGTGACTCCTAACTGTGGACAGCAGCATTGAGAAGGTTTTTTGATAGACTGGATCTACACTGAATGTATGTCTCTGCATGAATCTCTTCCTGCTATTCAGTATGTTGCCTTTGTGATTGACACTGCAATTATAGGTTTTGCATCTGCGAGGCCTCAGCTCTGTGTAAATGCAAGAAGACAGAAGACACCCAACCTGCCTATATGTGTGATTACTACACTCTTTCCTTTACCCTTGCAATCCATAAAGCATTTTCTTCTGTCCTCACTTTCTTAAATACCTTTAAGGCATAATTAACAGTTAGAAATATGACAATGTAATTACAATCATCAGCTCCAGACTGGCCCTGACCTCCACGTTTAATGATAAAATCAAATAAGGAAAGAGACTACCTTAGCAGGGAGTTCTCTGCTGAAAGAATACAGAATGTGACTTTCACTCCAGGAGAGGGGCTTCACCTCCATAAAGAAGCACCTGAATTTAGATGTCCATCAAGCACACATCCCTCCCTTTCAATAAAGAACATCACACCTAAGTTTCAACTATCAACAAATCCCACATACATTCTCTTCTTCTCTCTTGATTCATTTCAATATTTCTTTTCTGTCTACTGACAAAGAAAAGCCACCATGAAGGTAATCCACTTTACATGTGGGCTGATAACCGAAGTCTTTCTCTCACCAGATCTATAATGATGAACAATTCTCAGTTCTCATGTCTTCAGTTTTTTTAACCATAGTATTTTTTGTTCATTTTTTACACTTTTTTTTAAATGGGATTTCACGTTCTACATTTGTTTTGGCTTAATAATGCTAAATCTATAAATCTTGTTTAGAAAATATATTGATACATTTGCCATCCTAGTGGCATCAATAAACTTTTAAATTGTTTAAATTAAAATAACCAAAATGTTTAATTTTTTTCTTCCCTGCATACTTACACATGCAGTACAGCACCACTGACACAGATCACACTCTGATCTGTTATGTAAACATTTATACTTTGCAGTGTGCACATTAGCTGTCCATCAGAGGTACTGAAATTTGACTCCATGTGAAACTTTGACTCTCCTGCTTCTGATTGATTTATAAGCTGGAGAGGCTGTTATCTGATTTACCCCTATCAGTGAAGCCTGTCCCTCACATACTGTAGTGGTTAGAAAACCCCCAAGTCATAATCTCACAGGAAGTGTAGAGTAAGATTTTAAAGGAGGTTGAGTCTTTAAAAACTAGTCGCTCACACTGATTGTTTGTAACTAAATTGCCTAAAAAGATTATCAGGTGAGCTCTTCACACTTGTGTATGCATGCATGTGTTTTTATTTCCTTTTTTGCTCTGCAATGTAGTTTTACTGCCATTTGTATGTACTTTAATCATAGGCTGTTACATAATGTAAGGCAGCTGGTCTAGTGATCAGTGTTGGGCTTATTTGAGGGAACATATCATTAAACAACAAAACACCATTTGATGTTTGTTCCCAGACTATTGTTCCTTGCTTCCCCCCATGTGGCACTGATACCCTGAATTTCAACATTTTCCCTTCCCTCTCACTCACCCCCTCCCTCTAGGTTCAGATCAATGGAGCTCACTGAACATATATGTGCAATATACAGTGTGATGTAATTGAGGCTCCATTTCATGTATGGTATACTTTTAAAAGTTATGGTGTGATGGGTAATTTAAAATAATAAATAACAAAAAGTATGAGAATTCCAGAATAATTCAGAAAACAAATTATGGTCAGCATCAAATTGGAACCATTATTAATCTATACTGGAGTCAGATTAAAATAAACAACAGGGCCAATTCTGTAAAAGCGCCAAGGAAAGACAGAACATGTAAGATACCTTAACCTACGCTGCATGTCCTTTATTGGGCTGATGGGTGGTCCTTACAATAGCACCTCCATAGCAGAGGCAAACATGCACCATACAATGGATATCCATACCACTATCTGTTATATAACCACAGTATAATCTTTTCATAACACTGTCAACATTCTGGAACTCTTCCTCCACAAATCTTTATCATGTACAGTATGTCTTTGAAACAGCCATGTGCATCATGCGATTATAAACCCTCATAAATGCCTTGTGTCCCTCATTAGAATGCTGCTCTGAGTGTGGTGCCTTTGGACAGCACAGAGCAGTCTGATTCTCCCCTGACTCATAGCTCCCCGCAGCTCTGCTCTCTCCCTCATTTCTCTATCCTAATGTATTCTGGCCCCTCATTTCTGAAATATTAGTTGTGACCTCTCATCAGTTGTGGCCTACTGGTTAGTGAGGCACCTGATACCTGGTTGCCGCCCACTGCTCTGGGTTTGTGTTCATGACTTGCAGTGTGTGTTCACTTCTTACCAGTGATGGGTTAAATGCAGAGGTCACATTTCGGGTATCGGTTACCATATCTGACAAATGTCACTTTCACTTCACTTTCATGTTTCCCTGTGGTATATCCTGTGATTTAGGTTGTAACACCTATTAGTGTGCTTGATTAACTACTTTTCATGTTAGGTTAATTTGATTGAGTTTCTGTAGTCACTGTAGAATTCATAATTTTCAAAATGTTACTTCCATAATAAACATTACTCAAGAGTGAAGTAAATATTTTTTAAAGCTTTTCCTACACTTTGAAACCAAGAACACGCTTGATCCCTAACAGTGGGTTAAAAACAGAGCTGTCATTTAAATTCTATGTATGGTCCCTATTCCTGATATGTAAATGATCTAACACTGTGTTCACAACATACCCTGCTTGCCAGATGTTTCTCTCCAGCTGTTTCCGTAAAGCTCATCCACCGAATGCCTGCATTAATAAATGATTAACATTACATAATTGTTTGGTTATCTGGGTAAGCTTTTCCACAGTGTCTGTGCTGGCAAAATGGTATTATTTTCTGAAACAGCCTTATTTCTGGCACAACAATAACGTTGTTGTTTTGGATAATGACAGTGACAGTAGATGACAGTAGTAGATGACACCAGTCAATGCATTCAAATGGATATGCTACCCATGAATATTTTGATATTTTTAAGTGTTGTGACATGGTATTTGAGGTCAATAGCAGTGAATTTTACATAAAGACAGCATCGAACAGCAATTACTCCCCACTATCTTAATTCTGTGTAAACTGAAGCTTTACAAAACTAATGCATCTGTTGCTCCCCTCGCTATGTGGGAAGCTTGCAGTCCTGTCAATAAGAAAACAGGTTGACAGCTTCCAGTTTCCAAGGCAACCACACAAAATATGATAAACTGATTGGAATGTATCTGTAAAATATATTCACAAAGCAGGAGGCCAAAGAGGATGCGGCAGTACAGGTGGGGTATATTTAGTTGTTTATCTTCAGCATGGTTATTGAGGATGATTCCATCTCAGGAAAAATTCACATTACGAGTAAGTGATGTCAAGGGAGAAAGATGCTAAAGCTCAGTAGCTTGTAGGTCAGAACAGGACTTCAGAGAGAACAGAGAGAGCTTTCATGAGAGGAACAGGTGCAGGTAATGGGAGGAGAAAGGTACCAGTTCTCATAGATATGATGAAGATATGGTCAATAATTGTCACTTACCCCTATGAAAAACACTTTCTCAATAAACACAAACATGTAGTTGATTGTTAGTTGATTCAATTATTTCTCATTGATGGTTAGGTGTTATGATGGGTTGCACTAAAGTAATGTAGTGATCTTATATAGTGTAGTATTGTATACTGTGGGATAACTCATTAAAAAATTTAAATTGTCATTTATTATCTTCACCCTCATGCTGTTCCAAGCTAATGTGACTTGTATGCTACAGTTAGATATAATAGTATAGTCATCTGTGGTGACACCAGCTCCACTTGCTTTCACTCATTAAACCTACCACAAAATGCTGGAAATCAATCCACAATGTTCAAAAACACTCATGCTTTTGGTTAATTCATTACCGCCAGAGAATGGAAGTGCTTTTCATGTCAGAGGACATTGAAAGAACAGAGGATTTCAGATGTATTTGCAATTCATTTTACACAGATAAGCTTCTGAAGGAGACGTTTGGTTTCTGAGCAGGTCTGGGCAATACTCCAGATGTCCATCAGCAGAACAGCAGTGGGTTAATGAATACCTTTTGGCAGGCATCACTCACTGGTTCTGAGGGATAAAAGAGAGACTGAGGCAGGGAAAGGTCATACGTTTCAGTAGTTTGGACACACAAATTAAGCAGCATACTCAGGTAATCTGCACTTAAATTTGCTTAAGATGTTCAGTCTACAGGTAGTGTAACCAGTAAAACTATGAAACTCAGGTCACTGAAATGGATTGTTTTTATCTTTTCTTATTCCTGAGAGAAGGTGATTGGTGTGTTGGTGTGTGGGGGGGGAGGGAAGTCTATAGGTGATGCAAAGGAGAGGTAAGGCATCTCCTGTCAGTAAATCTGTTTTGCTTGATTGATTTTAGATTAGCAGTTTAATGAAACAGACTGTGTTTGGAGAAAGTTTACCTCTGCTATCGCTCTATCAAATGCATTGTCTTGGAGAGAGCAAAATCACTCTGTGGTCCCATTAGACAAGGCAAGGGGAAGGTGGGAGGTGCATCCTTAATAGCAATTTCCCTTAGACAGATAATAGTACAATCATGTTCCTCTGCAGAGAGCATTTGTTTAAAGGTGGCAAGCAATTAAAGATTAACAATTATACACACGCAGAGAGGAATGTCCTGTCTGTTGTTGTTTGTGCACTGGTATTGTACAGTAGAATAGTGTATGCATGCTGAATGGAACTATTGAATGCTGAGGCAACTGCTGTAGACATGGTGTGTGGTGTTTGTAATAATTGACCCCTGGAACACTGCAGCACTGTCATACAAAATACAAACCTTATATTTTTGAGCATATGGTGATTGGTGACTTATTGGTGACTTATATGACTTATTGGTGAAGTTAATTTGCAGTTGAAAAAGGTTTTTTGTAGCTCGAGACATAGTATGCGTGCAAAGTATATTATTCTAAGGCCTCTAACCAATTCATTAATGTGAAATTAAAATCTTGAACTGATGTATATGATAGTAGCCTAAATGCTAAATGTTAATGGTGATTATTTCAGTGCAGAAAGCCTACTGAAATATACAATTATGTGTGTGATCAGGGCTGTGTGAGAACCAGCTAAATGCCTCTACAATTTACACTGAAGATAATGCCATTGTTGATTTGGTGTTGGTCTATCACACCAGTAAACAAGTCTTCTCAAGTAGCACAAGACAGTCCAAATTCTCATATCACCACAATGTCTGGTATTAAGTGACATTTTGCCTAAGACCTAGAGGGATCTAGAAGAAGACCAGAGATCCCCAACAAATGGGCCCTGATCTAGATAATCCCCCACACCTCTTTAGCAAATGGATCCAAAGCTGTCAAAAAGCCTGTGTCTATGCTTCTCATGGGCCGTACATGCTGTGTGTACACAGAGAGATTTTGGAAGACGGTGTCAACAGAGCCTGAAATTTGAACAGCAGATGCAATCTTTCAGTGATTTTCATATGATTCCTATTTCTTTTTGGAATGTGCATATACAGCATTTATTTTTTCTGTTCTCTGTAAAGGTGAAATGACAATGAATGTGTATAGCTTCTCTTCTTTTAATAAGCTCTTTGTCTATTCTGCCACCAAGCGTGCAATTTAATGAGACCTGTCGCAAAAGGGCAACACAAAATTTAATAGCACCATTTTAAACACATTGTAACTGATGACAAATTATATGTCACTGTAATTTATGTTTTACATTTCTCCTTTACATGATCAACACCATGTTAGTCATACAACAAAAAAGATATGCTAAGATTTATTTGTACATAATCAGTAACTTTAATGAGTAGTTTAAACCTTATTTACCAAATAATTCATTAACAACTCTTGAATAAATTCTCCTTTTCCTTTCTGAACAATGCCACTCCAGCTTGTCATTCTGAATTGTTTTCTTTGAGTCTTGTTTAATGTGCAATGTTTGTCACTATCAATTAATAAACAAATCAGGGTTGAGTTATGCTTCAGAAATGGTTAATTCATTATTTACATGACTGTCTGAATAAAACATGCACTAAATGGTTTATCAGCTATGGAACATCCATACCTGCAGAATTCAACTGCACATTATTTCTAACATATAGGTTGATGTTCTCACCTGGTCACCCAACTTACAGTGAGATTCAATAAAATACAATGAGGGTTATTTAAAAATAAATAGAAAATAACTTAAATTAAAACATCAAAAATGACATAAATTACTTTTTTTGCATAATGTTTAGATCCATATTCATAGTCGGATGTCTGCGCAGAGACATCCGACTATGTACCTTATTGGACACCTTTTTTCTTCTGTTTCAAATACAGTTTTCTTCATCTTAAAGCCCTGAAGTTGTTGTATTGTCCCTCCCTCTTCACAGACAGCACTGCACTGTGCACAGTGCTGCTGTGAATAACTTCTTCTGGGGGTGTATCATCACATTCATAATCCAGAAATAGCTCCAAATCCTTCTCGCCTTTAATATTAACAGGTACACAAGGAATGTGGTGTTAAATGGCAAGTAAATTACGTAAACAGACAATAGTGAAATGAGGTTTAGCATATGTATATACCAGGAAATGCCACTGTGCCTTATGTAGGCAAAACAGAATTTTTAAAATTTAGGTCACTGACATGTTTATTTCATGAGAGAATAGGAACGTATCAATGTGAGGGAAAACTGTATCTACATGAAAGGAAATTGTACAGTGTGAATATTATGACACTCTATGGGTTTACTGTAAGTTTCATCACATTACATTTTTAGAATAACAGCAATTTATTTATTTAATAATAGTGGAAAGGTTTTTTATTTTTTGTTTGATTTTCTTTAAATCTATCTGTCTACTAACACGTTTTTCATTTCACATGTTTATTTAAAAAATAAATTTATTCATTTTGTCTAAATATACCAGATATTGGCTGTGGTTTGCTGAAAATATATTATTAGGATAAGTATGTAAATTGTATGCATTACAACTCCTTATTCATTGCACTTAAAAAGGTTTGATCAGGCAGGCAATTTTAAACATTAGGCTTCATGCATTTGGTCTGGACTACAATGAAATTCCCACCACTTCTTCCTCACCATGGTGCCGATCGATCTATAATAAACCACCTCAGTATCGGTAACATCAGCCTGGGAAAACTAAATTTTCCCTCAATAAGGCTTTATCTCATCTCAACAACCCCTCTCATTATTGGCATGCGAAAATATCTAAATGGATATAGATGAAAAGCTCCAAGGCCCTTACAGACTCTGTTTTGTCATATGTCTCATGCAATGTAACAGAGTCAATGATTGAACCCACACACACAGACTGCGATGCAACCCAGGACCAGAATTACACTAATGATTATAAAGCACATGCACATCTTGTCCAATAAGTACATCGTTGACCACATTTATGGTCCAATACAGAGCACAAACCTCGATCAGGTTTGTTGCATGAACAGTTGTTTGGGTTCTTGGTTCCATATGTTGCAGTTTGTCACCACCTGAATTCTCAGGTGTGAAAGAATATATCAGTGTTCACAGAGATTGCTTGTTGAATTGTGAAACATTAGGTTAGGTGCCATCAAATATTTAATTCAACAATGAAAACCATCAATGAGTTTTCCTAAAGCTGAGAACAGTTACCAGACTGGACAGTTATACAGTTATACTGCAATTAGCCGCACAATGCTATAATTATATCCGCAAATGTCTCATGAATGCATCACGTCCAGCTTCTCCCCCTTCCATTCGTTCTACTGACAGTTGTTGTAGTGCATATTTTTTGCTCTCTTTGATCATTTTCTTTAGCATTCTGTATTAGTGGATGGGATGACTGCTCATTTCTCAGTTAATCGACGGGCTTATTTAAATAGCTAAACAAAATGTGAATAGACTAAACAGAGCAGTTACCCAGTCGTGGATTTGTCCTCTCTGTCTGTGTACCCTATGATAGTTGCTGCACTATCATTTCCATCATACTGTTACACTGTATTGTTGCAGGAACACCATTTCTGGGGAGGATTGCTGCTTTCTTGGTTTATTTCTTTTTTGGTTTCCTTTTCGTTGGGGTTGAGGCTCGTTTATTAGGACTGTTGGGGAGCCAGCCACGTGGTTGCTCCATATAAGTTGTCTCCCCCTTACGAGTGGAGCTTCTGTTGTTTTCTATTGATTGTGTTTGGGTTTTTTTGTATATTTTCAGTATATTTAGTATTTTCTTTATATTTTGAGGTTGTGTGTTTTCCTTTTTCTGTGTGTGTGCGTGTGAGTTTATAGTGACTTGTTTTAACTGAAAATTGAGCAAAATTTGGTAATTGTGGTTGAATCAATCGAGTTTGAGTTATTTATCCTTTTTTGTCTATTCCAAGAGCTGGGGTCCACGGGTGGAAAGCTTCTTGTACCTCTGTGATGGAGGTGCTGCTTAGAGTGTGCTGTGTGACACTTTAGAGTGCTAGTTGTGTGATCTGAGTACACAGTGTTGTGTTCGAATGTGTTTTTAGATATCTAATTTTGGTACTCACTCCTTCTGTGGCAAGCCCCAGTCCCTGTGGGTTAGTATAGTTTTTCTGTTGTCCTTGTTTAGTATATCCCTTTTTTTCAGTATTTTCAGTATCAGTATTTGTCCTGATTTTTCTTGTCTTCTTTCTTATTTATTGTGATTGTTTTGTATTTTTGAGTCTGAATTATTAAACCTATCAGTGGAATTCTTTTGAAAGTATCAGCTCTGTTGTTTTTTCTTTGTGTGAAGTAAATAAATGTCCCATGAATTGTTTATCAATGTTTTGGTTGTTTGTTTACAGTTTTCTTAGAAGTGTGAAAAGAAGTGTTGCTTGTAACCAGATTTCATTGCTGGTATTTTAGGGATCTTTTAGGCATTTGTTGCAATAAATTTGTACCTTGTATTGTATCCACGTGTCTGCCTACCATTTATATTAGAGTAATAAACCTGTGTGACCTTATCCATTCTAAGGACATTGTTAATATTCCGTGGGTGAAATTCCTTGGGTGGCGTAGTTGACTTTCAAAATTTAGGGAATTTGAGCTTGTGCTCAAAGCTTACACTTCTCCATCACATATACACCATTGGAGTTTTGGTTCCTTGCCACTGTTGCCCTGTTGGCTCTCTTACTGGGAGACTGCTGACATCTAACTTAGCTTAGCGATTTGTATATTGTTAATATTATTTCTAGTGAAATGATATAATTACAGTCCAAAAGACTCTGTTTTGATACTCCTTTGTCTCCAGTTGTCTTCCATTCTCCCCCAGTGTGTAATCTTCATGTATTTTTATTAAATAAATTTTATGCATGTAAGAATTTTACTTTTGTGTGGTGTGTGTATTTCATGGTACTATTGCAAGTCCCTTATATCCCTGTCCCATAAGATGTTAACTTTTTATATGCGATCTCCATGTAAGCTGGAACGACACATCTTGCTTAATGATTTTGTAGTAGCTCACGGTGCATGGCAGGTTGTCATTTTTCCTTGAGGGTTGAATCCCTCAAAGCATATGATGAATATCATATTATTCCTTATGTGCTTTATCTCAAAAGGTTGAGAATCTATTTAGATAAGATACACTCCAATGACACATCTGTAAAACATTGCTGATTACATGTTGAGGTTAAAGACATGCAGTTTTTGTCAGTGGTTAACTCTAACCTAATAGGGATTTGCATTAGCCTAATTGGAAATTGTATGTAAACTCATACAAACCTTAGTTTTGTTTGTACTAATGAACTAGGAATCAAACATTTGATTTTAATGTTCTTTCGTGGTTATGTTTAAACAAGATTGCTTTTAAGAAAACAGGATTTAAAAGTGCATTATGTTTAATCTTAACAACAACATTTCTTGTACAACAGTTGCATTGCATTGTTATTCATAAATACTAATTGGAGTTCCAGGAAAACTGCCAGCAAATGTTATGACCATGACCGGACTGTAATTTGCAAACAAAACTGACAAGCTATAATGTGTATCCTTTATTTTTTTGAGGTACTGTAGCTACATATTTGTTAGTAATCCTTACAAATGAAATGCCATGTTGATGCATTGTGACTGAATTATCCAACTTAAAATGGATAAATTTGATTGTTGCAACAATAAACTCCATGAAATTTATGCATTTGGCAGGCACTTTTATCTAAATGAACTTACAGTGTATTGAAGGTATACATTTTTGTTAGTGCATGTGTTCTCTGGGAATTAACTCCATGACTTTGATGTTGCAAGCTACAAAAATGTGCAAGCAAGCAGGCAGTCACAGCAGCATTTATAGGGAAAAGTAAAAATTGTAGCAGTGTTTTCCATCCAATAAAGCAATATGCATCAGGAATTAGCCTCTGTGTAAGTGCAGTACAGTAAAGCTGCAAATGAGATCTTTCCAGTGAACAATGTGATTCTCAGTGTAAGTTTAGAGTTGGATATTGCTGCCAGAGGCAAAACACCCAGCTTTGATGCTCAAGCTACTTGTGTGAAAATGTAAAATGCCCCCTAAAGCACTCTTTATAAAAAATAAATTTCTTTGAGACATTGTGAGAACTGTGTTATGTCTGATTATGTGTATAAGACACTTTGCACATCTAATAGGATTTG